>VWZN01004070.1:570629-600502 GCA_013396955.1 Regulus satrapa | reverse complement strand
CCCCCCCTTCCTCCTTTTCCCCCTCACTTTATATACTGAACACGATATAATTTGGTCTGGAACATCTCTTTGGTCAGTTGGGGTCACCTGTCCTGGCAGTGTCTCCTCTCAAACACCCCCAGTCTCCCCACCAATATGGCAGTAGGAAGGTAAAACATGCCTTGATTTTGTGTAAGTCCTGTCCAGCAACAGCAAAAACATTTTTAGGTCATCAACCCTGTATTCAGCACAAATCCAAAACAGCCCCATAGCAGGCACTGTGAAGAAAGTTAACTCTACCCCAGCCAAAGCCAGCACAACAGGGATGTGCAGGCCACAGAGCATGGCAGACTAGGGAGGGAACACTGTGACATTCAGACTGGAACAGCAACAGAAACGTCACAGAAGCTTATATAAATGTTCTGGGATTAAGGCAAAGCTTTGCAGAATGCAACAAGAGATTTAATCAAAATTGACATTTTCCAGGGTAANCTGTGGTTTAAGCTTAAAATGGAGGAAATTAAGCATCACACAGCTGCTCTCTCAATATCTCTCTCTCCCCTCAACCAAGTGGAATGGGGAGGGGAGTCAAAATAAAACTGGCAAGTTGAGATAAGAACAATTTAATAGGGAGAACAAAAGCCATAGGCACAAACAAAGCAAAGTAAGGAATTAATTCACTGCTTCCTATGGGCAAGCAGGTGTTCANATCCAAAACAGCCCCATAGCAGGCACTGTGAAGAAAGTTAACTCTACCCCAGCCAAAGCCAGCACAACAGGGATGTGCAGGCCACAGAGCATGGCAGACTAGGGAGGGAACACTGTGACATTCAGACTGGAACAGCAACAGAAACGTCACAGAAGCTTATATAAATGTTCTGGGATTAAGGCAAAGCTTTGCAGAATGCAACAAGAGATTTAATCAAAATTGACATTTTCCAGGGTAATTGAATGACAACAGAGGCAATTGCTGCTGCCAGCAGTGGAGTGGAACACAAACCAAATGTGTGTTTGCAGTGGATTTTAAAGCCCATTATTCAAGTTCCCAAGTTTCTGTTCTCTGGAAGAATGAAGGGTATGGCAGGAGGACACACCTTCCATGTGTACTGTTTCTCATATTCCTACCTTCCATCATGGAGCAATACTGGAGAGAGGATTACATGACATAGAAATCTGTGCTTGGTCTGTTCCAACACAGAAGTTCTTTTAATTACTGGATTTATCAGATGTCCCAGAGAGGATTCATTGCAGTCAGCTTAGAAAAGATCATTTAATTGTGATTTTAAAAAGATCTGGACTAAAGCTTCTAGAGACCTGAAGGTGCACAACTGAATAATAAGAAAAATACATGGTAAAGCTTTTCATTACTTTTCTCTGGTATCATTTCAATGGGAAAAGCTCTGCTGGCAATATTTTTCAATATAGGCTGCAACTGCAACCCACCCTCCTTCTCCAACACAGAGGTTCTCAGACTGTGTCCCACAGAGCACATGGGACTGGCTGCCAACAGCAGCTGCTTCCTCACATGTTTCTGGCTCCTTCTCTTCACATCCAACAGTTAGAGATAGTTACAAATACATTCAAGTGCTCTCGTGATGTTTCTTTCCCATACAGGCAATTACTATCATTGGCACAGGAACATACTCTTCAGTGAATAGAAAAGATAGCTAAACACTCACAGATTGTAGTTCTGATGGTACAAAAAAGCTCTGTGGAAAAAAAAAAAAAAAAAAAAAAAAGGGGGAAAATTCTCAGTATTAATGCAAAGGATCCCTGCTATAAGGACATCATAATTAGCTGGCAATGCTTAATCTTTTCAGGTCACTGGCTCGTATCAGTGCAAATACCCTTTGGGTTTCTGGATGTCTGACAGATGTAATAAGGGCTCTAGGTTCATTAATTCTCATGTTAATAATGTTTTTAATTTGTTGTATTCATTTCATAACTAATATTTGGCTTTCAAAGCTGCCAGTATTATGTCTCCCTTTAAGGAAAGCAGTCTGAAGAAAAAAGCCATTAATTGCATGATTTGTGCATCAGAATCACTTACTTTAAAATAGACCAGAAGAGAGAAATAATTTTTATTTCTTTCAATGCCAGAAACTCCATAAACAGACAGTAGACACAAACTGCATCATCTTTTTCTCACACTTGGCTGATGGGACTGTACTCATTGAACCTTTATCCCTTCACATCCAGGACATGTCACGTAACCATTCCCACCAAGGCCTTCTCTTGCCCCGCAGAAAACACACATAGACTTGGATTAGCACTGAACTTCATTTGGCAGAAATGAAGAACCATGTGAGGAAAAAGTTGTTAAAAGGCACAAACATTTTCTGAAATCTTCTTGATCCTGAGATCTATTCGTCCTGACTCCAGCTTTCCTTGAAAAGTTCAGAACAACCTTTCTTACAGCCCATGTCACCTTGCCAGTAGCCCCAACAAATCTGTGCAGGACAAAAACTGCTATGAAGTGGGACTTCACAGCCACTCCAATTCCTTTGGCTTGGTCTGTGCTCTCCAGGGTGAGGAGGCACGAAAATGCAAGAATGAGAGAGCCAACTCTAAAGCACTGAGGACTGGAACCACAACATTAAATGCTTAGAAGCAAACAGGAGATGATCAGGTTAGCCCAAGGTAAAAGGGCAATGGCTTTAAACATAATTTATTATTTTATTTCTGCTGTAGGGAACAGGAACTGTCAACAAATGCTTATGACAATTGATTTCAAGACAGTAATAGAACAATAATACTTAAAATGTCACTTTTCAGCAGATATGGATTATAGAGTAACTAGATTTCACCACTGAAGGAAAAATAGCCATAGGATGATTTATTCTTTGTTGCTATTGGTCTTTCTGCTGACCTTTACAAATAGAGGTAAAACCTCTTCTTCACTGCAGTCTGTGTGACTTTCACTGCTGTGCTGAGTAGAGATAGTCTGTTATCCAAACTCCTCAAGCCCATGCCTCACTTCCAAACCCTGTTGTGTGAATAGAAAAACATAAGTATATGTTACAGCTTCTCCTCAAAAGAAAAAAAAAGAAAAAAGGAAAAAAAAAATATGTGAAAAGGCATTAAGAACATTCTTTTTCCTTTCATACTCAGGCCTCTCACACCAGATCAGCAGGGTCTGCAATCAAACCTCCAAAGATTATCATCAAGATCTCCAGGAGTTATTGTCAATTTGTGCAGCTCTCCAGTCTGAGTTTGCTCGAATAGATCAAAGAACCTTAGACACTGGCTTGCCAAAAGACATGCATTTAGCATGAGCAGCATCCTTAGCACAGTCCAGATGGCTCTTTGAAGAGCTTTTATTATGCTTTGTTCCACTGCAACAACAGCTCTCAATGGCATTCTTGTTTTGTTTTGTTATCAGGCTCTGGAGAGCAGGAAGCCCATGATTCTGCTGTGTTCCTCATATATACAGTTCAACTACCACCCTGTCACCCTCTTGTTCCCAGTGCAATGTGCTAAACATGCTATTAACAGATGGCTGTTACAGGATAAGAGAGAAATAGCTCTGGAGTTCAGCAGCCCTAAGGGGTAGCAAATGGTCCCAGCAGGAAAATGTCAACTGAGCTTTATTTTCCTGGTGTGGCTGGGCTCTTTTCGGAGGGAGTGAACTGCAGCCTCAGCAAATGCATGATCTCATCACAGCAGGGGCCTCCCAGATTTTACTCAAAATTTGAGTTTGCATCATCATGGGTACAAGAAGCAATAGCTGGTTATTCTGGCAGTTCTGAACCTACAGATGTGCAAACAAGCCAGGCAGTGTTTTAATGTGCATTTCCATTATGCTCTGCTCTACTGGAATTTCTTGGCAAACCTAGAAACAGGCCATGCCTGTACTTACAGATGGATAGAGCAATAAATCTTTACATTTGTTGTTTTCCAAAGTAGCATTCAAGTCAGCAGAAACTTAGAAATACTCCTGTTTCCAGTGTGTAACTCCCTCAGATGCCTGCAAGAGCACAGGCAACATTTGCTTGATTTGTGCACTGGATTGCCTCTCACCCACTCATTGCGATTTCTTAAGCCTGTTGCCAATTCAAAAACTATTTCTGAAATCAAATGAAGGCAAATACACCCCATCTCTACCCCTCCCCTCGCCTTCCCTGGCCTATCTTTGCTTGGGCACAGCAGTTTACAACGGTGGAGAACAAAAATGATGACCCAGAAATAATTATTTAAGCCCAAACTTCAGACTACCATTTTTACAACATTAATCGAAAATCAAATCTCAAATCTCTTTCCGAAATACCGGTTGAAGATAGTTGTGAGAGTAGCTTATGGTGTGCTGCTTTACAACTTGTTTGCACATATGTCATTCCTTAATGCATTTTCCTGACATTTGTTGTTTTTTCAGCACAACTTCATAAATGGGAAAAATTAGGAAGAAAATGAGACATAAGAAACTTCCTAGTAAAATAGGGGAACCAGTCTGGGAGATGCCACAAGGCAAAATATGTACATTATTATGTTATTTTCTTTGTAAAGCTGAGTAAAAGGTAACAATATATTCAGAATTTTAAAAAATATGCCAATTTGAACAGCAACCAGAAGTATTGCATGCCTATCTGAAAAATTTACTGTGAATTTTAAGAATATTTTTCACCCTTTTAAGCTTGTTTAATTCAGGAACTTCTAAAATCATGTAAAAATGTAAAAAGCAGGTCTTCAAGCTTTTTCTTTTTTTTTTTTTTTCTCTCAGTAGCACCTGGCAACTTTTATTTCCAGTGAAAAAAAATATATTGTTACTTAGAATACCTACTTTGCAAGTGAAAAATAGCTTAACATGATGCTTCAAACCCAATATGAGCAATTATATTCTTCCTGAATATTTTTTTTCCAAGAGTCTAATCAGATACAACTCTATATCATCAAAATAGCAACGCAGAACACACTGCAGCAGTATAAATTGGCATGAGCTGTGAAGAGTTCAAATGGAGACAGATCTGTACTGGTAAAAGCTAGACAGAATACCTGAAGGACAACTGTGAAACTAGAATTCCAACACCAAATAAGAATACCAGCTTCCTAAGGAAAAGAGCAAACTTGAAAAGACCAGTAATGACTGTCATGTCATTTTTGACGCTGCTGATGTATTACAGGAACAAAAGGGCAACTTCTACAAATTAAAACTCTTAAAATTATGTGATGTCGGCAACATCTGAAATGAGTTTTCGAAACGTGGGTCTGAATAAACACAGGATTTATTTATTCTAAACCTTCAGCCCTAACATGTTTCAGAAATACAGTGCAGCAGATTAATTTGCCCAATATATTCAAGCAGAGATACTCTTGAGCAAAGTAATTGCACAGATACTTGTATTAATAGCTACATGAGCAGATGATTCTGTCCTTTTCCTTCAAAAATCTGCTCCCCTAGACTATTACTCTGATAAAGAATGAAACCGTCTGTGGCCACTAACAACATAATTAATAAGAGCCAAATTAGTTTCCCTCCTGAAAAATGAACCATGGACAACATCTTCACCTTACAGATACCATTAACAAAAGTTTTAACTCCCCCTACTTATCCACAAAATGAAGAAGTTTTCTTCCCCTTCACAGACTTTCTTAAATAGGCTCCATCTGGTCCTTCTTTCTGCTAGAAATTCAAACTAGTGGGCAGAGCTGGGATGGTGTTTGAATGCAATAGTAGGCTACACATGTAAAATAAAAATGAAAGTCTAAAAGCTTATTAAAAATTAAGCTCTACATGTAATTTCAACTCAAATCACTTGTGTCTAGCTATGAGCAACTTACTAACTGACCTTGAATAGTTCTTGCCCTAAAACCAAAAGTTCTCCCATTTGTTCTGGAGTATAATCATCCACCTGAGAGCTCATCAAGTCTCCCTGACAAAAAACCAGGATAATTCAGTCCTAGTTTTCAAGTGGAACTAAGCTTTTGCCTGTGTGGTTTTGTGAGGAAAAAACCTTGTGTATTCCAAAGTCCTCAGTGAAAACACCAGGAAGTTTTGGTCAAGTGTTAAACTGCTAGAACACTTCGTGCCTTTGAGCTGCTTCAGCCTCCTGAGACATCGAATACTTTGAAGGAAAAATAAGTTTGGGCTCTCTTGGCAAGGACAGCACCAGATATTTTCTTTGTGTTAAAGCTCAATGGCAGGACCCTTGCCTGATTGTGCTACATTGGCTCTGAGCATACCCTAGACAACACTGTACTTTGTTCTTCCAGATTAGCCCAAAGCTTTCATCTTCCAAGGCCACATGCAAAATGTCACAAGAATTGTTCTTTGGGAAAGCATGGGTCTGCAGTAAGAAGGGGTACACACAGAGGAGACATTATCTATCCAGATCCATGACAGCACTGTCCAGAATATCAACAAACATACAGGCATCGAACAAAAATGCAAATCTTTGAGAAGGGCTCGTTAAACACTGTAAAAGACTGTGCCATACCACAGATTCCCATGCAGATTCATGACACCTGCAGACCTCTGTGTGCTATAATATAGAAATGTAAGGCATACACTCGCCAGACAGACTCAGTGGTCATAAACTAAAGGTGGAAAATGAGAGGCATAATGCACAGCTAGAACCCAGAGGAGACAAGACATATAAATCATGAGGGAAAAAAAGGGAAGAAGTGATTTTTTTTTTTGCCCAGCACTATCCAAAATGTGAAAATGAATGAAAATTTTACTTCCTTAGAATAGGAGAGAATAAGTGAAATATTTCTTACCCAAAAGTCACAAACAGAATTTGTTAAACCTTGGGGGAAAAAAAGAGAGGGAAAGAAGTAAAAAGGGAGGAACTATGCAGCAACATAAAATTACTTTGGAAGGGTCAGAAGTATTACGTCCCAGGAAGGCTGCTGACTGCCTGTCTTGGAAGAACCACATACTCTGCACCTTCAATAGCTCCCTCAGGAGCCTGTCCCTTTTGAGGCTTTGACAAGGCTGTGTGCACATGTGAACTGGTACCATGCCACTGCTGTTTCATCTAACAGCAGTCAGAACAATGGAGTCAGAACTGGATCTGGTGGAATTTCAGACTTGATTATATCACTCTTTCCCTGTGGCATCTGGTGAGGATTTGCAGTGGTTCTACAGAGTAGAAGAAATGCCCCATATTATAAACATATTTTAGTCTGATTTCCAATGGAAATAAGGCAAATGTGATTATTTAGGTAAAAAGAAAAATGTGAGAAAAGAGGTTCTGCAGATTTAAATGAAGATAATAGGAAGTCCATTAAAAATAAATTAAATCATTAAAAGAAAGCAAATTCTACTGAAAATTAGCTTCCCTGGTTCCCTTTCTCATGCAGGTACATGTTATTTTGTAGATCTGTGCTTGTTCTACCTGTGATATCTTGATCTTTCTTAGCTGCATGCTGTCTTTTTAGTTAATACAAAGGATGTCACCTGCATGACTCATGAAAGCAGAGGTTATCTCCAAGTAGCCAACAAATATAGATGTCCTTCAACTCATCCACAGCAGCACCTTTCTAGGAGACACTGCTCAGTGTAAACTCTGAGAAGCTTTGTACCTGATCCCCATTGCCCAGTAGCCCTAGCAAACAGGGTGAGGTGATTGTAAATAATTTCAAGTACCAGCCCTGAGCAAGCTGATTGTCTCAAATTAATTTCTTTGTGGACAGAAGTTTCAGAAACACTACAATTTCCATTGCCTCTGTCTGCAGAAAGCAATCAGGACATTGAGACAGGATGCAAATGTGAAAATGCAGTGGTTGCCTTGCTTGTCCCAGCATATTGCTGCTGGACCAACTGGCTGACCCGCAATAGATTGCTGACCAGATCAACGTATGTGGTTGCATTAACACTGAGCTCACCTCTCAGCTGAAATGGCCACTGGGGAGAGGCACAGATTGCTGTTATTATTACCTTCAGTCACTGAACTACAGGAGTAGTGTACCTACCTACAGGCAGGTTAACACACCCATTTACAGCCATTTGGCCTTGCCTGCCACCATTTCTGGACTTCACTCCTGAGGATGGCATTCTAACATGAGATGGGAGGAGGCAGAGAAGGGAAACATGGCCTTTAGACTGGCTGGTAATTAGCAAGAAACTCCCACTGCAGCAGAAATTATGAGTACAGTGTCTCAAGAACAGTATTCCACAGGACTGTCAGTCCAGGGCCTTTCATCAGAGTTTAAATTCAGCCCATTTTCCTTTTTGAAGTATGGTTAGAGTCTGAAAAGCGAGTCTGTAAAATGAATTCTTAGTGTTTCCTATTTATTCCCTCTCAGTGACTTTCATACGAAACATGCTTCATTTAAAACTCAAAAATAAGGCTTTCACCTGTCAGAAAATATAAGTTCAAAGCAATTTCTCACAATCAAGTTATGTTCTTTCTGTTTCATACATCATCACTAACAACAATGATTCTGGGGTCAAAAAGGAGGAGGAGTGTGTGTTTTCATGATGGATGTGGCAACATGGAACAGAACTCACTTTTGCCCGACTACAGTGCTGACAGTAGTAAGATTTTATTTGTGTCAGTAAAAATAAGGACTGCCATTAAGGCAGGGAGACCTAGTACATGAAATGCTGTTTTTATCACCACTTTCCTCAGCATAACCTCACTTTAAGCAAAGCCACAAAACAAGAATGTCTCCCCAATGCTGCATCTTGTTTAATTCAGGTTGCCAGAGAGCAAGAAAATTTGTCAGAGACTATGCCTGTCTTGTCATGCTGCACTGGTGGCTCATAATTCTGGTGTGGTTTATTCAGAGGTCCTAATTCTTAGCTCATGGCAACAAGCAAACAAAGGCATGGTATGTAAGTGTCCTTTTGGCCAGTGCTAACTCACTGGCCATCTGTATATTCTTAAGCCTCTATCTGAATTTTAAACTTAATGATTTGCAATGTTCCATTTTATTCATAGTTTACCAAATGGATTTTGAAATGAGGGTAGGTTTTTTTGTGTACTAGGTTAAAAAAAAAAAAAAAGTGGCCTTTTATTGATTGTGGTCATTATTTCATACTATTTTCAATGACAACTTTCTTAAGGACAGGAAATATCAGCTGTCTGCTTTGGTCAGTTTGACCTGCTAGCTATATCTTGAGAGTATTTGTTTTAGTAGTGTACACGAAAAGAGGTCATGGTTTACCTCTTGCCAGGCCTGAGTGGAAAACAGTGCAGAAAGTTTTGACATGAAGCAAGTCTGCTTTGTCAAGAGCACGTAGAGGTTTAGTGCTTTGAACTCAAATAAATCAAGATATGAAGTATTTATTTTCAAAATTCAAGTGTTTTCTTTATGAAATGTTACTGCAACTGTAGTTCAGGTGCCCGCTCTGGTTCCCACTTTATACTGAGTTCCCTACAGGAATGACATCTCATGATGTCATTTCATGTATCATGTTCTCCAGCTTGGTAGAAGGTCTTGATGCCTCATGCCAGTTGCCTCATCTTAATGGAAAATGGGAACTGGGCCCATATAAGCCCAGCCTAGGTAATTAATGTAGAGTGTGGGCTCCTGAACCACTGTACCTCAGATCACCACATGGATGTTTTGCAGGTGTTATGCTCTCAACAGTCTGTTTCCATGTAAAATCTTCAGAACACCTGCACTTTTGCTTCTCCTCATACTCAGAAGACACAAGGCACAAGATGGTAGGCTGAATTTTCGAAACCAAATTTTTCATGGAAAAATTGTCGATAATATCCCTACATCTCATTCTTTTGATGTTTTATATTTACTAACACCACAAATGGTCATAACAGCCACTGTTGTAGCAGAAAAAGCCAGGAAAAAGGGCAGCTGCCAACTAGACAAAAAGTCCATAGTAGCCAAACATTGCATTTTGAAGCCATCACTAAACATTATGAGTGGTCTTGGAAAGATGATTTGGCACAATAAGGGACAGGCTACCGCATTGTACCTACAGCCTGTTCTGCACTGAGAGGTTAAAGAGAAAGCCTTGGCCTCCATTGCTTAGTGCTCATAAAACAGCTTTAAAGCACTTTACATCTTTCTTTAAAGCAGCAGGTAAAAAAAAAAGTGTGAAATATGGCAGAAACGAGTTAACAGCTCCTCTGAATAACAACCTTCTTCCTTCCAAAATTTAAATCTTGTTCCCTTTCCTCCTCCAATTCATTCTCTCAGCCTTTGCATCATTTAAGTTTCTTCTCTTACTCCGAGAAACAGTCATTGACATGAATGATGATCAGGGGAAGGAAAAGTGTGGCAACTTAGCTTTGCCTGCTTGAAGTTGTTGATTCAGATGCAGCAGCTTTAAGTTGTCTGTTTCACTGAGATTGTGATGAGAAAGAAATAATTGCAGAAGAGCTCAGTCTTTGCCATGGAGACAGTGATGGGAAGAGGGTATCTGATGAAACTCACTCAAAAACAAGTGACAAAGTTTTTTCCCCTGTAGAAAAGCAATTAATTACTGTGAAAGGTAGAGCTAATTTTGTGCTGGAAAAATCTGGAGCAACATACTGTAATCTGCTCTGTGTCAGCTGAGTTAGAACTTCTCTCCATCAGGAACATGTATTAGAAATTCTGTATATTTCTCAATACAAAGTGCTCTCTTGTAAAAGTCATCTTCCAGCTAAAGCACCGAGTCCTTTAAGGAAGAAGGACTATTTTAGGAAAAATATCTCTTGGAAGTGTTCTTGTGAGTTGATGTGCCTCCTGCTTTCCTAAATGCAGAGGAGAGAAATGAGAGGGAGAGAAATGTGAGAGATCACTACCAGAGTATTTGGACCTTAGCACTGTGTGATTGACAGCCCCATCACCTGATATAATGGGCACCCTGTTAAATAACTCCCTTCATAAGCCTCTCAAGACACATCTTCTAACATATTTCCTACCCTCTCTAGTCTATTTCCAGTCTCCTTGCTCCTGATCTACTTCAACTTTCGATGCATTAGTTTTCCGTAAAGATAGGTTCCAGAGAACTCTAGGGGAAGAAGAAACTAGTTGCTGAATTTGTCTTTATGTTAGATTGTTAGCAGTACATAAGGANGCTTCTTCACTTGTTGCTTTTCACTTTCATGTCATATTTCATGAAGATGGGCTTTCTAAAACAGATACTTAAAAATGACCAAGTTATGGCATTGGAACTTGAAGGAATCACCAGGTAAAAACATGGGAGTTAATTCCATAAAATTACTTAATTGGTTTGTCCTTTCCTCTACTGTTACATTTTTGGGTGGTTTTTTTCTCTTTGGTATACTGTGCTTACAATTACTGCTTTTTCCTTATTACTTTCTAATTTTTTTTTTCAATTCATCCACAATTCAAGATTTATTGCAAGGACAGGACTTCACTTGCCCTGTTCCTCATTATTTATAAGAGAATTTCAAGTAGCAGATAACTCAGTGTTTTCTATCCCCTCTCCAAGCTTATTTCTCTCTTCTGATGGAGCTGACTTTCAAGGCTGAGCAAGCTTCTGAGTACTGGCTTAAAATCAGAGCTCTCCTTTTCCAGTGTGGCAGTCCTTGGCACTTCTAGATGCAACACCTGTAAAATGGCCCTTGCTGCTGTGGCACAAATCTTTACATTGCTCTAGATCACTGTATGCCTGAAAGATTGACTTGTGACCATTCACAAATATACCGTAAGAGCTGGTGGTGCTGCAACTTCTTGCCCCTTGTCATTGTACTAAAGAAGAGGACTTTCAAATCACCCCAAAACACTGCTGTAAGACATGTCACAGGGTTTCAACTTTAGAATCCACCCGTTGTTCTGCCACCCCACGCAAAATAATGCTATTGTTAGATGAACTGTTTGACAGAGGATTCGTTTCGCAGGAGAAAAGGCTTTATGCTCTCAACATTTGCTTTCAACATCAGCAATAAACTCATGCTCTCCATGTCTCAGCTTTCCACTGATAATTCAGAATCACAATTTAGCTCATCTGAAAAGGAGTAGGGATATTTTTTTTCCAGTTTTCCAAAGTGATTATTCTACTCTTCTTTTAATAGACAGGCTTATAATGATAGCATCATTTTTCCTTAGTGCAACATAAAGAGGAGGCAATACATTAAGATGATAAAGTTCACAGTATCACTTGAGCTAACAAGTATCTCTCTGGTCAGAAAGAAGAAGAGGGAAAGAGGGGATGACTTCCCTAAGAGGTCCTTTGTTGCAGTTCAGCAACCCAGCTTGGCAGCTTCAGTCACTCACTGCTTGGAACATACTAATGCAGAGAGATGAGGCCAGAGATGGCTGTGGGCAAAAGTGAAATGCAGCCTAAAGGGCTGAGTGAATTCATGCTGTTTGGGATTTGCCAGGCTGAGGAGTCACAAGCTGGGGAGGCAGGGCCCCTGAAGAAGCTGCCTTTTAAGAAGCAGAATTGCAGCACTCTGCCCTGAGGCAGACACATTGCTCTATAGCACCTGAATTTTCTTCTAGCCAAGCCCTGAAATTTGTTCTGGAGGAATTGCATCAAGGGGACCATGCAGGAAAAACCACCTGCAATGTGTAGCTACAATACCCTGACAGCACAGGCAGAGAGCCTCCCGAGTACCACTATAACTGACAGAGAGAGGACAAAGATCTGCACAAAGAAATTCCAGGAGTTGGATTTTTAAGCCTTTATTAGGCTCCCAAAATAAATGTCTGTAGTTTTTCAAAAGAGTTCAGCACTGAGGAGATCACATTCAGAGTCTAGTTCTTAAGTGTGGTTACCATTAAGCAGGATATGCAGCCCCCATACCGGGAAACCCAGATTAGCATAACCACATGCAAATTTTCACAGAGCACAGAAGAGAACCAATTTCAGAGTATAAAGTTAGGTTTTTAATAGCTTTTTTTCATCCTCATATTAAAAACCAAGTTGGCCCCATGAGCAGTACAGCTAACAAAGCCTGGGTTTTCATTGATTTGTGTCTCATGACTCGATTTACAGTGATTTTAGAAGATTAAACCTCCAGCTGAAGCCTTTGTTGCCCTGGAGGGCATGGATAAGGGTGTGCTTCTTTGCGCAGGGCCCAAATGGCAGATTTGTTCATCAGCAACACTGAAAAGATCTTTCTGAGCATGTATTTCGGTGCAGCTTGAATAACCAAAACGTAGCTGAGACCTCTTTTTCAAAGTAAGATGCATTTAGAGAAAATGGCTCTGAGGGTTTATTTGTA
Source organism: Regulus satrapa (assembly GCA_013396955.1). Classification (NCBI taxonomy): domain Eukaryota; kingdom Metazoa; phylum Chordata; class Aves; order Passeriformes; family Regulidae; genus Regulus; species Regulus satrapa. The sequence continues at coordinate 587,438 of VWZN01004070.1, read as the reverse complement.
TGAATGGACTGACAGCGATCAGAGACATTTCTTTTATTTAACAAAGGAGGCCAAAGATTGATGCAAGTTTCTTTGCAAGTTAATGTTGGATAATAGCAATAGTGACTGTCAGGTACCAATTATTATAATGTATTACTCTATTTAAATTGTCTGTAGCAATGTCTCTCTTAGGCAAAAGGACAAATACTTTCTCCTCTACTCCAATCACCAGCCTATATACATTTTTCTCAGTGATCATATAATGGAAGGCTCCTTGTGCAACTTGTGCAGTTAAGAGAGATCACAAAACCTGGAATTCTTCACCAAGAAGCATTCAGTTGCATAAAAATTCAAATGTCCTTTTTTCCCTGTGTGTGTTCCAACAGAATCTGGGGTTACACATACAATTTGTCAGGTTCTGTGCCCAGCACTGACTGTCTGCTCCCAGACCCTGGAACACTTGCAACCGCATCTTTTACCACAATGCTCTGTCCCATGTTACTGTGACAATTCTTTCGCTGACTGTCCAGCTTGTTTATGCAAATTCTGCCGGGATAATTAAAACCACTGTCCAGGAGTCATGTTAATAGCCTTTCTGAACAGCTACACTTCAAGTTTCTTCCCCTGTTGACAAATAGCAAATAGGAGTCCAAAGTAGTACTAAGCTTCTGGCACCCACACTGTAATTCTGAAAAGTCATTTTTCATAACACCCAGCATGCTAAAAGAACCTTCAATTACAATATATATTGCAATAAATAATAGCTTATGTCTACTTATACAAATAAAGAACATAAAGTGAAAACCCCTGAAGTGTTCCATGTTTATGAGTGGAAGAAAATACAGCTGCCTGTTCTGTTCTATCTTTCCTCACCTCCCTCCCCACTGACTGCTCATACCTTGTCAGAAACTCCAGCTTTCTGTCTCTGGAGCCAGCACTGACTCTGTGCTGCCTGTTCATACAGAACCTAGAATCGCAAGGTATTTATCAGGACCTCCAGCTGCTGCCACAATATAAGTAATTTTATCAGCCTAATGTTTTATTTATTTGCACTTAACATTCCTATTTAAAGGGGAGAGATGCGGGAATATTAATGGGAAAGTTGGGGGCAGGGAGCTGAAATGAGTTATTAAAAGTTTCACCACTTGAGCTTTTAAGCTTCTCCATCTGAAGCTGCTCAGTTTGATGTGGATGCATGCATATCTCTCATGCAAATTGTCCCAGAGGCAGCTATTTTGGGCAGAGCATATATTCATTGTGGTGTCACAAAAGGTCGATTAGGTCTGCCGAAATTCCTGGTTGATGCTGATTGACTGTGAGCGACATTTCAGTCTTTCAAACTTCCTTATCTTGCCCATTCTCTGCAGGCTGAGCATGGACGTGCGCCTTATGCAACCTCACAACAGACACCCCGAGCTGCAGATTTAGGAGCTTTTTAATTATCTGTGTGTAAGGAGGGAAAGAAATTGTGGTGATTTTCTTCTCGTGCTAAGGGGAGTTCTTTTCAGCCTCCTGCAGGAAGTGACACAAAACCCACTGAGATGAGTAAATAGGGCTCTTCTCCCGGAGCTGAGGAAACGGGACAGATTTTCCTCAAATGTTCTCACAAAAATACACCTGTCAGCCAACAATGAAGTGGAAAAGCATCTTCACCTGAAAATCCAGGAGATTGTCAAGGAGAAGGCTAACCAAGCGAAAGAGAGGGGTGAAATCGAAACTTCTTTGAATTCTGAAGTCTGCTATTTGACTTCGCATGAACCCTGTAATTTCTACCCAGCACTGCCAGTTATTCTGTTGCTGTGTTCCTTTACTTTGCTAATCTACTTTGCAAAACTATCAATTTTCTCTTCATCTTGCTGAAAAGAAGAGACTTAATTTTTTGCGAAGTTTTGCAAATAGAGGTGATGGTCTGGTTGAAAACTGCACATTTTGGAAAACGGGTTCTGAAGAAAATATGAAGCGCTGCAGCCCGAGGCATAGACACAGATGCAGATACAGATATAGAGACGTGAAGGGGAGAAGGAACACAAGTTTCTACTCTTCACTTTCTCTGTAGAATTCTCCGACTTAAACTCTCAGGCTCGACAGGCTTGCTGGGTCTAGCCACATTCGGTTAATGTTTGCTTCTTTGCATCTGTATTTGCAGATGCTTGAAGATACAGATGAAAAGGCTTCCAGCACTGAACACAGTAAAAGTGGATGGAAGGACCTCAAATCCTTTCTGCTGGACTTCCCACACACTTCTTTTGTGTGAAGAATGTGGTCATCTGTGGCTGTGTAGTTTCTAAAATCTCGAACAATGCATAGAATGATAAGCACCTATTGGTACTAGTGATTGGCAACTTTTGGCAGGCATTTAAGGGATTTCTAAACAACCCTTAATCCCTCGCAGCTGTGACTGAATGCAGACCAAAAGAATTGGCATTCCCTCTGCATCCTTTGACTTTAAATGTAATCACTTGGTGGCAGTGATCGTGTACATTGTCTTTAACAGTGGAGGAAATGAGCTTTAATTTCACAAAGTGATTGCATCTTGGCTTTCAGACATGCCTACTGCAAGCCTATTCAACACATGCCCCAGTCCCCGGGCACAGAGCAGCAGTGTAAGCAGCAGAATCATTCCATGAGCTGCATCTGTAGCTATCCCCTTGAACAGCTAAAAGGTAGCTGATAGCTGTGGTCTGAAGGCTCAGGAGACGTGGTATTTCTAACAGTGCTGCTTCTCACTTTGCCCAGTTATTACATGTGTGTATGAAACCAGGCTCTGATGTGGGACTTGGGTAGTGGAGCCTGTCCTGGAAATAGGAGGAATAGCAAATTTCACCTGAAGACCATCATGTGCCCCCAGTGCTTTATCCCTACTGTCACTACCAGCCCCTTGCGTTTTCCTTCTGTTCATAAAACTTCCCTGCTTTGGGCTTATGAGTGAGCATGCATATATTGGCTGTCTTGAGTCAGGGGGCAAAGAGGGTTACCAGAAGACACAGGAACCTTTGGCAGTTATAGTCAGAAGAGAGTAAATATGATCATTACACAGTCAGTTCATTTTCATTTATTTGTAACACCTCGGTGCAATAACTGGTTTGATGGGGCTATTTTAAAATAATTACCCTACTATATTCTATATTACAGCCATTCAATTTCTCACTAAAGATTAAACAACCCATTTGAAGGAAAATATCTTTTTATTAAAGTCACATTTAAAGAATCAGGTACTCAGCTTTTGAGGAATTAAGTATTTACATTCATATGGAAGAATTGCAATAAAAAGAAGCATCTTTTCTTCCAGGCACTGAAAATACAACTATGATTTAGAGAATATCCTCTCTACTGTAAAAGAAACAATCTCTTTCTCTCCCACATGATTTCTTCTCCTCACACACACTCTGCACTCTTAGCCAGCAACCAGGAGAGACCACAAACATGACTTAGCCAAGTGAGCTTTTCCCCATAAACTTTTACAATTGCATCCACAAAACAACTAAGTGTAGACATTTGTTGACTAGTTAAAAGAAACAGTCAGTAAACAAAACACATTACATCACTTTGCATATTCATCGTGCCAAAATAGCCAGTACAAGGCACATTTGTTGGCAAAACAACTTGGACTGACTGCAAGGAGTTGTCCCTGTGGGATTGTGACCTCAGAGAGAACTACATCCTCACAGCACCCCTGGAGCAGCCTGATACATAGGGGTGCATGGGTGTGTGGCCTCAAGGGGGGCTTTTGCATCAGCATTAACAGGTTGCAGGGAGGGATAAGGATACTCCTAAACACTCAAGGACTTGCAGCCCCCAAAGGAAAAGTGCCCTTTGTGTGATGAGAGATCCTACTGGCAGATGTGTAATTTGAAAATTTGGACTAGTTGTAAAAAGATCAAAATCAGGTTTGCACAGTAGTATTTTTTAAGTGTCTGATCTTACCCATTGTATTGCTGAGATTGATCCTGAATATATAGTTGACTGGCCGTTAATTACATGTCATTAAGTAAAACAACACATTGCCACAACACCAAGCCACTTTAAATATGAACGGTGCAGTTTTCCCCTTCAATGCCCATTACAGAGTGGTGCATTTTTGCAGACAGATGTAAGCTATAACTGTGCACTGGATCTCACAGCTGCCTGATGTTCCACACAGTCGGGCAGGCTGGAGATACGGTGGCAGGTTTTGGAGCAGTGACACGAATCTTGGCCATTGGTTGGGTCTGTCCCCAACCCCAGCTTCCTGCTATAGCACAGGTACCTTGGCACCTGCCAGCACCTCCAGTCTCTTGTGTCCCACAAGGCCGTGGCTCCTAAAGGGTTTGAACTCTGTCCAGTGCTTTTGGTCACAGCAGGAAGCTTTTCCAAGGCCTCTTGGTTTGTGTGTGAGTGCCACCTCATGACCCTGAATGACATCTCCAGAAGGCAGCCTCCTCATCTCACTTCAGCTGTGAGAAATGTTTGTGCTGGGAACTTGAGTTGTCCCTTAGTTTGCTGAGTTCCTGATGTACTTTGGGGTTTCAGTGTCTCCAAGTGCTTGCACAAGCTATTTCCATTGCCATCTTTGGATGCTCTGTTGAATGAGGATATGATGTCAAGTCACATTATGTCCAGAGAGATGTGAAAAGGCAGGTTTTAATATACAATGTCACTTCTTTTTTTATCTTACCCAGTCTTAGTTCTGGCAATTATTGCTCCAGCTCAGAGGTTCAGACTTCCCTTTAGGGCCACTGGGAAAACCACACTTTGCAAACTCTGTGAGAAGGAGCCTTTCCTTTCTCACCTCTGGAGGTTTCTTTGTACCTTCAAGAGCTTAAAAGAAAGGCAGGACCTCTCAGCATTTTCATTGGTCCTGTGATATCTTTGGAGGCTCTTGTTCCAAAGAAATGTCTCATCCCAACCACCATCCTGGCAGGGGAAGAGATAGGACATGGCATGCTCCCTGTGATAGATATCCCTACATCACAGTTCCCCTACCCAAACCCTTGTGGAGAAATCATAAATGACAAAGTCTACCTCCCCTGAACAGTAGATAGGCAGTGGTAAAATTTACTTTTTCTTGAAATGAAAGCAGCACATATTCTACTTGCCACTATGTTCCCAAATCTAAGGGCATCAGTGAGATAAGAAAACCATGTCAAAAAAGCTGCTCATAGATCTGCAACCAACCATTCCAGAGGCAGGTACTATGTTCAGGATCTCACAGCAGTCAGCTACACTCTTACAGCTAATTTTCCCTGAATAAATATCCCCTCCCTCCACAGTCCTGAAATGGTATGACCTTCTTAACTGCTGTGATTTCCCTATTGTTTTTATCTTTTTCAACTTCTTTGACTGTTCTTATTCCATTACAAAGGGAAACCTCTCACTCCGGAGCTCAGGTTGGGCCATTTTTTTTCCCAGAAGTGGTGACTTATCATATTTGAGACAGCATTTGGTGCTTGTCTGCAGCAGCTTGTCCCCTCACCGGAGGCACCATGTGGGAAGAAGGCAGACTGTCCCTCCTTTACTGCCATATTTTGTGTTCAGCATCCTTACCAAAAACTCACTTCATTGCTGGGTTCACAGTCAAGGTCAATGATTTCATAGGAGATCTTAAGCCCTATTTGAAGCCTTTTTTGTTATTTTAAATAACACCATTTTGTTTTATCTTCCTGCCTTATGGTAGACATTCTTTTGTCCTTAAAAGTACTTAGGCACAAGCTGTGCAAGGATAATAATAACTACAATCTGATGGAAAGCTGAAGCCATTTATTTGGGAAAGAAAAATCCAACAACCACAAAACAAGTGCCAAACCAAATAAAATCACACTGATGTTGTTAGCTCTGGCTGTGAAGGCTCTCACTAGTACGGCTGAGCAAGGATGATTTCAGAATTCAAGACCAGTAGCAGGGGCAATTATCTTGTCTGTTGTCACTTGATGGGCTTTCTACTCAGAGCATGCATTGTCCTGAAAAGCTTTTTTTGCATCTAGCCTATGCTAAGGGATTTGTTGTTTTATACTGACCCACATCACCCATTTCAATCCAAAACGTTTGTTTCTACCCTCCAGTCTTTTGTTTAGAAGCACCACTGAAGTTGATACAACTGCTTGGGTGCAGATCTACTCTTTGGTCTTGGTATTTCAGAGGTCCCAGGCAGAGCTGAGCTCTTTTTCACAGAAGTTAGTACCTAAGAGAGGCAGAGAATTGCAATTCTGATCCTAGCTCTTTCTTGAATGCAGAATAGAAGAAGTAAGTTGTGGAGAGAACCTTGAAAATATTTTATTATCACTGGCTTTGCTGAGACTAAAATGGACACGACACATGGCACGAGAATATTTTAACTGAGGTTGGATCAAATCTCTTAAGATTCTCTCTTGCCAATAAATTTTTATTCTCATGGTTAGTCCTAGAAGTGATTTATTCTGAAGGCAAAGGAAGGGCTTATCTGTGAAGCAAGAAAATGGCTCCATCTGACACCTCGTTATGCAAACTCAATTGCATAGGAAGCACTTCGACATTGCAGTGAGGGGGCATAATTCCTGCTGGGTGCTGATCATTTATGGCTTTGAAATGCATTTTGGCATGTTTGCCCTTGGGACCACTCCTGCACTTGAATTTAGCAAAGTGCCCTTAGCACATACCTGGATTGGGGCCAAAATTCTTACCATAAGTAGGTGTGAGGTGGTTCACCTTTAAAATGAAATTAAAATGTTGACTTGTGTAACCTTCAGCATGTCCCTCCAGATGAAAATGACTCGGTGTTACCCCAGTAGATAAATCTCCTTGGAAAGTTCATGCATTAACTATATTTAAGGAAAATAGCTTCTAATTATGCAAAGATATTAACAACCATCCCATCTGATTGTAATGAGGATAATTTGCATTATTCCCAAACAAAAAGCTTCACTAGAAGAGTTATGGCTGTTATGCATTTTGCTACAGTCCAGCTACTGATCAGAAAACCATTATCTTTCTATCTTTACAGAAGTTCTATTCCTCAAAAAAGTCAGAATGGCTGAAGATGAACAGTTTGCAGTCTGCCACCATATACCTCATTGCTACATAACCATCATTTACCATCACACTTTCTTAATTTATTCTTCTTCTATAAGCTTTCTTTTGCTCTTTGATTGGTTTTGAAAGAAGTATGCCATTGGATTACAATTGCAGGTTTTTCTCAAACATGTTGTGAAGGGCTCTGAATGGACTACAATCAGAGGATTATTTTGGTTATGTTTGTAACCAAGATCTTGTACCAGTATTATGTGGTGAAGCAGCACAATACTGTATCTATTAGACTCAGAGTGATCAATCCAAGCCACTTGAATTATGACATGCACAGAAGATATAACCTAGGGAGAGTTCACGTATGGAAGTTTGTGTTTAGCAACATGTTTTATGAGCCTATATGGGATGTATGTACACACTGCCTAATAAATAATCTCTGAGTGCCATGAGCTAAAGTTTCAAAGCAGCCTCAGAGAGTCATGCATCTAACTCCCTTATGTCTTTGAAACCCCAGATACAATATTCTAGAAATAGGAAAGGGGCTTGAATAGTAATTACAACATATTTTGAAACCCAGAGAGTGAAAAAAATTGGATTCCAGGCATTGTAAATTGAGGAAGGAGAGAATGATGAACAGTGTCTTTTGGAGCTAAAGGACCTATATACTTCTGCAGCCTTGAAAATTTATATGAATTATCTAGCAATCGTACAGTGTGCTTGCAGCAGTGTTTTCTTTGCAGAAAGCTCTGACTCCTTTCTGGGTTTTATAGCTTATTTCCTTTATGAAAATTAAAACTGGATAAAGGGCAGAGGGAAAGAAATACAGCTGGTGGGTATGTGGGTTTCTTCTTGTTGTTTTGTATGAACTGCATACTTTTCATTAGGCTGTATCCATATTAGGAGCTATGATGAGGGATAATGAGAGACATGGTGAATAAACAAAAGAAGGTACTTTCTCTGCTAATGTTAATTGGCATCATTAATGAAAATCAGCACAGAAACAGTGGTTTTCACTACCTGAGAATCTCATCCAGAGTGCTTAAATCTCTTCTAGCAAAGTAAACCAAATTAGTGCAAGGTTTGGGTCTGTTATGATCAGGTAGCAGTTGGCTGAAAATTGCAAGCTTTATTGCAAATATTTATAATTAACTTAACTGGAATTAACCATGAGTGTATCTTTACAGGTATAAAGAGAAATACCTGACCATGGTTTAATGTTAAATCTAATTTATCTAATCTAATTTTCCTTTAAATCTAGCCATTTAAGTGTCAGCAACTTCAAAGCTTATTTTACTGTCTACACATTTGGCATTTTTCAGTAGATATATGCCGTGGCAGTCTTAAACACAGGCATGTGGAACTTACATTGTCAGTAGTAATCACATCCAAAGGGTAATTTCTGTGTCTGAGGAAGAATTCCTGGACTACACACTAATTGAAGAGCTCACAACACTGAAAAACTTGGTCCTTCTATCAGCATAATTTCAAAAGCCCAGGGAGGCTACTTGAGTTTTCATTGACAATAACAAAGGAATGAATACCAGAATAAGCTATTTGGATTTGTGTGTTGTGCTCAGCTGCAATTTCCAGGGGAATATAACTTCTGATTGAAGTGTTGCCTGTGTTTGGGCAATCGATCCATGATGGATCCTGCATGGATTCTCTACTTGCCAGTAAAATGTTGACTTCTCTTGCAGCTTTTCTTACATTTATGGTTCTCAAAGTATCTTCTTCCTAGCCAGCTATTTGCATTAAAAATTAAGAACTTAATTATCTCCTATGTCTCTTTCATTATTATTAAATTGGATTGAAACCAGGCAGCAGGTTCAACAGTCATTGGGGGAAGTGACTCGAAGTCACACAGACTTCGTACATTCTGTGTACCAAAGAAAAAATAATAAAAAAAAGAATTTCCCAGTTTGGCAGCTGAAAATACAATCATTCTGTGGCACTTCAGCTTTCTTTCCACTCGTCTTCCCTCCCCATAAGTTTGCTGACTCCTTTGCTGTCCCCTCCCCTCTAATTCTTTTTTTCTCCTTCTCTCTGTTCCTACCCCTACTTTTATTTTGGGAATGGCTTTCCTATGATTCTCTCCCTGAAGGTTCATATCCCAGCAGAGTTGTTTCTGCTCTGACATTACAATCTAGAAAATAATGCAATAGGAATTTTGTTTTTAAATGAGAAGCTTGCCAAAACACACACAACACATTCAGCAGAAACACTTTTCCCTCCCCCCTTGCCTACATACACTTGGTTTTCTTAATTGTTCATCTCTATTCAAAGCAATTTCCTCAGCACACACATTTTCATTAAATGTAATGAAGGAAGGACAATTTAGCATCCCACCTGTGACAAGTCACTGATTCAGATCGTGATGACCTATTGTGAATACTTGGGCTTCAGTCAAGATTTTGATTAGTGAGAAGAAGTAACCTCTGAATAATTAAGATTGTAGTGAGAATTTATTTATTCTGGGCCTGTTTAATTTAAAAGTCCATTAATTAGATAATGTATGAAGGCTCCTTCAGAGTACTCACTGGCACAATTTCTGAGAATTTACAGTTTGTCTCACTTCATATTCTGAAAAGTTTGTCACGTGTATAGTCTCCAGAAGGGGAATAATTTATTTGTGGGTACACTGCAAGCAAAGCAGAGAAACAGCTTGTGAAATAGAGAGCTTGAAATTTTTGGTGTCAATCATATCTGGAACAATTTGAAATAATTCTTGCTCTTCTGTCATGCAACAGCTCATGAATGGTTTGGCCTAGAAACTTCAAATATAATTTATTCAAAAGGTCTTCATCCCTTCCACTCTGCATAAAAAGAGAAGAGGGTTGGTGAACTTGGAAGCTATCCCCTGGAAATTTGGAAACAGCAGAGCTGCCTGATGGGATCTGAAATAGCTTATTGAGTTTGTCACTGATACTATGGTCTTCTGTAGTCACAAAATATGAGAATAGACAGCAACAGTCTGTATTGCTGTTGGAGAGGGAGCTTGGCTTCCTTACAGCCAGCTGTTCTTTTAGTCACAAGCCAGCATCAAGTCTGTATTAGTCTCTTAATGCATAGGGACTATTAATAAGCACCATGGCACACAAACTACACCAGTAAGGGAAGCTTCTGATTCTGTGACCCCTCTGTTAACCCACCACGCTCTGAGACATGCAATCATTTTCTCATTGGTTCTTGTTGGTCTCCCAATCTCATATCATCAGGGAAGCACTCAGGAGACATTTAAGAGTAAAGAAAGGGAGTTTTTCATTATGATGCATCTTCTACCATCACCATGTTGTTGCCAATCGTCTTGAAAAGCTCACTGAACAAACCTAACAGCATAGCAGTGATAACAAGCAATAATGGCTTCAGCAAGAAGGAATACACAAAAAAATCATAAAAGTAGCTGTCAGATAATTGCAGAGCTTTATGCTGTAGGCTGCATATGTGAATTTCATGAGCTGTTTATTAGAAACACATTCACTACAACAGAAAACTTCATTCACTTACTTTTGTGAGCCTACACTGAAAATTTCAAGAGCACATGTTGCACAAAAAAGGTTTTTTAAAAAAAAAATCTGTGGTTGAGGACAGTATTAAAACAAAATTTACTCTCTTCCCCCTTAAAAAAAAACCCAGAAGAAGAATGTGATACCCATAAAGCTAGGTGTTCACATAAGTACATAGAAGCTTGTTACATGTATCCCAGCTCATTAGCATTTCAAATGTTCTTACATAAATTTAAAACTAATAGATACCTGTGTATGAGGTGGATGACTCATCTCAATGGCTGAAACCAATGGTCAGAAATTGTATTGCAAAATGTTTGAGTTTTTTTCAGCAGAAAGATGAGACCTTATAAGAATACCCCCATCTGCTTTAGGGAGTATGCCAGGGGTGTGTGGGAAATACCTTTAAATCTGGCTTCTCTTGCCTTTTTCCTGAGTATCCTGATGTGATACTTCATGCTGTAGTTTGTTTCTTTTGCCATAATCTAATTCACAAAAGAAGTTTTCTCCCACACTTCTACAACCACAAACACTAGATAAGAGGTCTTGCTCAAGCAGTGAACTTCTTACATAGAAGCTGGGGACACCAGGGATTTAAACCAGCTCTCAGATTACTTGGTAAAAATAGTATATATTGTTTGGTTTTGTGCCAAAATACTTTGGTCTTTGACTTGTTTTCCCCCTAAAGGAAAACATGGACTTTTCCCCCTTTGAACTTTTACAAGAAATTACTGACTCATCCAGAATATAAACAAGGCTCATTAACTTCAGTTAAATGATGAAGAGATGAGAGACAGGAAGAAGTTTACCAATTCCTTTCATTTATTGTGAGTTTTGAATAGAGGATAAAACATCAGCAACCTTCACAGAATCACAGAATTGCTGAATATGCTGACTTGGAAGGGACCCACAAGGATCATCAAGTCCAACTCCTGGCCCTGGCCAGGACCATCGTCAAGAGTCACACCTGGTGCCTGACAATATTGTCCAAATGCTTTTTGAACTCTGTCAGGCTCAGTGCTGTGACCACTTCACTGGAGAGCCTGTTCCAGTGCTCAACCACCCCATGATGGAAACCTTTTTCTGATATCCAACCCAAACCTTCCCTGACACAACTTCAGGCTCATTCCCTCAGGTTCTGTCGCTGGTCACCACAGAGAAGGGATCAGTCAGTGCCTGCCCTGCTCTTCCCCTCAAGAAGAAGTTGCAGGCTGCAGTCCAGTGTCCCCTCAGTCTCTCTGAGGCTGAACAGACCAAGTGCCCTCAGCTGCTCTTCACAGAGCGTTTGTGGCACTATTTTTGATGCTCCCTGATAGTTTAATATCTTTCTTGTGGTATCCCAAACTGCCCCCAGCACTGGAGGTGAGCTGCCCCAGCTCAGAGCAGAGCAGGACAATCCCTCCTCGGCCTGGCTGGCCAGGACAGGGTTGGCCCTCCTGGCTGCCAGGGCTCGGCTGGCTCGTGTTCAACTTGCCACGGGCCAGAACCCCAGGTCCCTTTCCGTGGCACTGCTTCCCAGCATCTCATTTCCCACCTGTCTGTACATCCAAGGTTGTCCCACCCCAGGAACAGAATCCAGCACTTTCCATTTAAACTTCATACAGCTGGTGATTCCTCAGCACTCTGATTTATCAAGGTCTCTCTGCAGGGCCTTCCTGCCTTCAACAGAGGCAACGGCTCAGCTCCTCTCAGTTTTGTATCATCTGTGAACTTCCTTAGTATGTCTTCTAGTCCTGCATCTAAGTAATTTATTAAGATGCTGAAGAGCGCAGGGCTGAGAATGAACCCTGTGGAACCCCACTAGTGACAGGTCACCAGTCTGATGACAACTCCATTCACCACAACCGTTTGCTCCTGACCTTTGCACCTTACTCAATTTTATGGAAACCTGTTGCTATTGAAAACTGCCCTTAAATAAACCAAATGTAGTTATATTTTTCTAGACTTCAGTGAAAAAAAAAAGGAGGTAGTTGTGCTTTTCTGTCCCACTTAAAGGTTCCATGAATCTGCTGGTGTGCAGGTATATTTCAAAAGCTTTGAATTACACACTGATTGTTAAGTGAAAAGGCAGCCAATACTGTGTAGAAATTGGCTATAAGTGCTAATTGGAGTATTTAATCACTCATTTTGCATTGATGTTATACATTTTTGTCCCATTTAGTGTTAACTGATTCAAACCAGCATCTGTGATACTGAATTAGAGAGGAATAACTCGGTAGTGAATTAGTACAAATTATTTTTACAAGGCAAGTGATTATTTATGTTACATATTAAGCTTTAAAAAATGTTATTAATACTCGACAAAATCTCACTATGTATGTTTCAGGAAAAGCTTGAATATCAGGAGTGTGTTTTCATTTCTGGAGACTGACATGTCAGATTCTTGTGCCCTAGGCAGTAACTTGCAATTTTCCAGTAACAGGTTTCTTCTGGATTTGCACTGAAATAGCTGCTTACTATGTCTTCTAAATCTACCTTCCATTTCTTTAAAAGTTGAAAGCAAGAATTAAATTACTTCTTTTTACTCTGCAGAGATGTCAGGGAGAAGGCTTAACATTCATTTATTTCTACAAAGTGGTGATGGTGAACATTACATGTAAGTATGTATTTGTGCAGCAGCTCTCAATCTGTAGTCCGTGATGTCTGGCCTATTTTTAGCTGTATAAGCAACTCTCATATCCCCTGTACTAGAGACATTAAATATATTTGCTGGGGATCAGAGATCCACAGCTTGAAAACCACAGTGTCCAAGGAAAAAAATGTGTAGAAGTTGCCATCTGTAGGTCTAAACAGTTTCATGTAAACTTCTTGAGGATGCAACCAAAAAACAGGGTGAAATCTCATGCCTCCTCCCTTTTCTTCTGCTACCCACTAGTTCACCTCATTGTCTGCTTTCATTCAAGGAGGCTAATAAAACCAAGCATCTTATCTTCTCTCCTCTCTTCCGAAGGACTCTTATCTTTCCTAATCCCCCTCATAAATGTCATCTTCTGCTATGGGGCATATTTTAATAGAGAGCTCAGATTTTCTTATTTCTCTCCATTTTTTACTATCCACTTCCAGGAAGAAATACCTCCATTATGTCTGTAAACAGCCAGCATATGATTAAAGGCATCAAAACCAATAAATGTGAAATAGCAATGCTCACCAAAGCTAGTGAAAAGATAACTTCTTTATGCTTTTAGTTACCAGTTTAGTCCTTGCCACTGGCTTGTTTTCATTTTGTTCCTTTTGTTGACTTGAAATCTTAGGACTGACCTTGGATTTTAAGGGGCAGATGACATCAGTACTAAGATTAGCTTTTTCCCTGTTTGTAATTCCCACAGGCAAAAGAGATATGAAATATTTCTCACAAAAAAGCCTGAACCCAAGTGTCTCCTCAGCACCTTGCTGTGCTGGGTAGTCCTGTCCTACTGGCTTTTTTGCTTCTACCTTTCCATAGAGCAGGCAGACAAGTGGATGCTTCAATTAATTGAGAGAGGCTTTCAGGCCCCTGGTGTTTTCAGAGGAAGAGTCAGAGACCCTGAAACAGGTTTTCATGAGAACAAAAAGCCACCTAGACACCTGGCTCCCCTTGAGGGCCACAGCTGATCTCTGTAATGAGTGTTTGAATATGTTGCATGTGTACTTATGATTTCTGAGACTTCTTGTGTTCATGTTTCTCTTCTCAAGGAACTGAGTTGGTTTTGCTGATGCATGAAGACAGATAGAGATATACTACTCTTTCCTTAGATAAACACACATAAATGAGAAAAGACAGAGGGAATAGAAATAGATAAACAAATGCACAAAAATGGTAACCATAAATATTGCAGATGTAGATAGGGAAAAAATATATGGCAGGAAGATCTCTAGAGAAACAGATGGATAGCCCACAGCAATAAGCAGTACCTGTCTATGAAAGATAGGCAAATGCAGTAGTAAATGACTCGTGACTCTTCAAAATTTAATTTGCCATGAAAGCCCATCATGAATGATGCAAGGGCAATTCCAAGTAGAAAACTAGGTTTTCTTCTTAACCTGTGGGATGGAAAGTTATCTGACGGGTTACAATAAGCAAACACGAATGCAGAAATGCAGAGATATCTCAGCATTTGACAGTTCTCAAAGTTTATTGTCAAACCAAATTAGAAGAAGTCTGCCACGTATGAGCAGGCAGAACAGCAGGCAAGATGCTAAAATGTCTGCAGTGAAATCATTGCCTTCCATGGCATTCTTACCACCATCTCCTTCTCCTTGACCTCCATTCACTAGTTCCTAAGATATTAAGGTGTCAGCAGTCAAAAGCAACTGCTGGGAAAGGTTGCAATCACTTTATTTACTACTCAGTGTCTTTGCTACTTAATTTGCTGGTACCTGTCACTTGTGATATGCCTGAGAAAAGGGTAAAGGGCCTTTTTTTTTCATGGTAGAATTTAAGGAACACTTTTAAGCACTATTCCCAGACTCTGATAAGCAGACTACAGTTGAAGCTGTAACAAACAGGTGGAATTGAGATAATGTAACCAAAGAAGTCCGCCCTTCATATGCTTGTGGAGTGCCTCTGGGGTAGAGTGATGTAAAGAATTGTGCAGTTACATGTAAGTAACATGTAAGCTGGTCTTCAGAGACCTCCTTGCCCTCAGTTTGAACCCCTTGTTCTCTATTCACCTTATCATATATTCCTTTGGGTAGGTAGACACCCATAACATGCAAGTTTCCTGCAACATGAGATGTGAACCCTTTTGTGCACAAGGTAACTGAATCTTCCCTCAAGGCGATGTCTCCTGATTCAGCTACCAGCTCCTCCCCTGAGGTCCTTCTGCCTCATACATGGCTAGATGGTCTGAGCTTTGCTAGATTGTCACATTTAAATGTTTCTAAGTAAAAAATACCTTTCTGTGTGCATGGTGCTCAGCCCCTGTTGGCAATATTAAAAAAAAAAAGTGAGGTCAAGTCACACTTTCAAATGGGAAATCCTACAGCTGTTCAGACAATATTATCCCTCTCTGTCCTTATTCCACTGCATGCCATCAGGCCAGCTTACAGAGGTCCCCCCTCCTCTCAGCATTTAGTCTTGCCTGATGTCCTCAGGGGCACAAGGAATTAAATGGAATGGATTTTTAAAAGAAAAGCAAGGGAGCCCTCCCGCTGGAGCTAAATAAAGTTGAGACAGCTCTGTCAGCTGCATGTCTTCACTTAGCAGGGAGCTGTCAGTAAGCTCTTTAAAGTTGGGGAATTTATGCAGGGAAAACAATTGTGTGTGTCACTTGTAATCTACATGCACAAATTGCACCATGTTGAAAGCAAGAAAATTCATTTTTATTTATATAAATAGATCTGGTAGATTTCATTAAGATTAGGTCAGACTGTGGAGTTATCACATAGGCTTGTTTGCACTTTTTGTTAATCTTCATTTGCAAATGCTGATTAGTGCCACAAAACTCTCTTGCCGTTTATTGTAAAAGCCTTCTCTTCTTTTCTTCCTGTCAGGAAGGCTTGGGAGGAGGGAGAAGGGAGGGAGGAAGAGAAAGAAGGGGACTTCAAAGCCAGTAGCTAGAACCAGAAGAAAAAAAAAAACTATTTACTTGAATCAGGAAAGGAGGAAGGGAGGATAAGAGAGAGAAACTCTCATGCTGCCTTAACATCCTGGATGGAGCAGGCCCAAGCAGGACCTTCTGATAATGAAACAGTGGGGCAAGAATAGTGCAGATCAGTGGGTCCAAACACAAGGGACATAGAAACTACTGTAAACTAGTGCACAAATGGCACTTCCCCTCTGCTTTCCAGTTTATACAGTTCTTACCTCCCTCTGACAGTAATATACAAATCCCTCCTTGTGACC
Organism: Regulus satrapa; assembly: GCA_013396955.1. NCBI lineage: Eukaryota > Metazoa > Chordata > Aves > Passeriformes > Regulidae > Regulus > Regulus satrapa. The sequence goes on along the minus strand of VWZN01004070.1, from coordinate 571,154 downwards.
CATCAGATGATGTCTACCTGTTATCTGCAGTTTGCTCTTCTCCCATCCTTTCCAGAAGGAAATGGTGAATACTGAGTATACTACGTTATTTTGAAATATTTATGTTGGGTCACTAAATTTTATTATTTACATAGATTGACATCTACACTGCTGCAATCAGCTAGATCTCAAATACTGAAAATAATTTTTAAAAGAGGCTTTAATAGATATCACTTTGTGACTGGTACTTGTTCATAATGCTAGTTCCTCAGGTAAATCTGGGGCTCCAGGATGAAAAGACAGAGATAGAAGGCTGAAAAGGTGAAGGTGAAAAGGAAGAAACAACAGAATGGTAATTCCAACAAAATGTGAGGGGTGTTGAGGAAGAAGTGCAAGTAGGGCCATGGGGAGGCTGTAAGTGATGCTGGATAAATCAGTACATGTGTATATATAGCAAGTGCTCTCACATCAGGGCTGAAATACAACCCTTCCCCAGAAAAACTTACCTATATTTTTTTCCTTTTTTTTTCTTTTTTTTTTCTTTTT
>VWZN01004070.1:516208-570596 GCA_013396955.1 Regulus satrapa | reverse complement strand
TTTTTTTTTTTTTTTTTTTTGTTTTGATCTAGCCTCTGCTTGCTGCCATGATGTATCAGAATCCCATATGAAGCAAAGAGAAAACCTGTCTCTTTTTTAAATTTTTTTTTTTTATTTTTAATAAGCCATTCCTTTCTCATAGATACTCCTTCATATCTTCATTTAAATGCTGACTGCTCTTCAGACTGTTTCCCAGCAGGATCTGGTAACTAGGTCAGTTTTTTTAGCACCTGATTCTTTTACCAAATACTGAACAAATACATCAGAGTATTCAAAGTACAAGAGAGGTGTGAATTTGCATAGTCAGCATTCAGGTTCCCCTAAGCTGCATTCTAGAATAATGGCACTGGATTGCTCTTCAGTGACAGAATCCATTATTGCATGAAGGAAAAATAAAACTGCTTTCCAAAAATCCTGAGGGTAGAGACTGTGGGAAGCATGTGCAACTTTTTTCAAAGAATGTATTCACAGCAATTTTTTTTTCTTTTATGAGTAATACGCTAGAAGAAATTGTAAGTAACAATACAAAATTAAATTGGGTGAATGTGCTGAGGGGTAATCCTTAGAGAAACCTTATCTATCTTGAGTATTCAAACACATCAAATTGCTGGGCATGATGGCAATTACTGCATTGCATATATTCAATTTGCTCTTGTATATACAATAATATCTTCTGTAAGAAACGGCAAACTACAGAACATATTTCAGTAAACACTATTCTGAGTAAACAGAAATGGCTTGAGTATGCACTTCTGTGCATAATAATGTACCAATGAAATATTGCTTTGACAGAGCTGCTGAGAGTCAGGGAGATCACATCCAATGAGGACTTCTTCAATGTTAGAAGGTTCTTCTTTAGAGGCTATGAGAGACAGTCTCTAGTAGCTCTGGTGTTTCCTGACCTAGAGTGAGAATTCAGGTGTTCCTTTTGTTCAGGTAAATGAAAGAAAAAATGAAGGCAGTTCCATTATTCTTGTGGAGACTATGCTACAAATGCAGAGACAGCCCAATCCACCCATATATACACATACTGAGGCGTGTCTACATATGCACTCGTGTGGATATATACATATATATGATAAAATCCTCTGTCCCCTTATATTTCAGATTAATGTCCCACCATGCTGAAGGTTGTGTAAGCCCCCCTCCCCCACCCCTCCCATTTTTTAAAGTCATTTATTACAGAAGCACACTGTTAGCTATCAGCCAAATACACCCAGCAAGCTGGGTATGAGCACTGGATGTAGCACTCTGCTGTATTAGCACTGGAGAGGCTGCAGTAAAGAACCAGCATTCAGGCCTGGAGCAGAACAGGAGTATTTTGTATAAATTCTTGTCAGAACATGCTGATTCATCAAAATGAAGCTTTTTGCAGAAAAAGGCTAGCTCCTCTGGCATTTTCCTCTGGCATAACATGTCGACTTCTTTTCAATTAAGATGTTTTATTTAAGAGGTCAAGATGGCCTTTCTGGTTTCGAGCAGAACGTAAATTATAGTTTAAAAATGAGAAAAATTAACACATCTATTTAAAAAATGCAGTGTTTTGAAAAGTTCAGGAGAGATCCATTCACTCATCCAACTGAAGACATAGAAAATGCAAATATCAACATCTGTCTCACTAGAGGTGGGATTCTTTGTAACCACTATTACCAGTTTTCATGATGTTACTAAAATTATTTTCTTACTCAACTGCACATCTCTCTAGTCAGAGTAATCTTCTGCCTGTGTTTTACCAGAACATCTTCCTCTCAGCAGAAGTTCTACACTATATGCAGTGACATTTTCAGCACTAATTCAAAAGCATAAGCATCATGAGCATCATGCACCCTATTAAATGGTACCCAAGTATTAAGAAAAGAAAACACCTACAGAATGTGCACATACATCTTTGGTTGCATGTCTTATTCTCTTGGCTTCCTACCCTCGTGCACTTCATGAATGCCATGTTGAAAGTTTTTAATACAAAATTCTCTACCAATACTAATGAGTTAAACTTCATTGTAATCAAGACATCTGCAGTTCTTTGTATCAGTTAAAAATTTGCTCTGAATTATAAACATTTTTTAAATGTGCCTCTTCCTACGGNGCTCTCTTTGATGCTGGAAGGCAGCACTGGAATGCTTCACTGGAGGCCAGAAAGCCAAAGATTTAGTCATGGAAGAGCCACCAGTTTTAATTTTTAATTGCAGTGCAGGGAGCTGAAAACACCTGAAAAGTTCAGGGGTGCAATGTGTGAGAGTCTCAATTACAGCTAAAGTGGACTGGGGAGGTGTAGCATGACATTTCCAGGAGACAAAAGAGTAGCCTTCATCTGAAGAGACAATAACTTCTTGAGACACTCTAACTCAATCACTTATGATTATCTGACTCTACCATTGAGCAATAAGGATAAAAGGCTCTTTTAAAATTTACTTAAAGTCCACATCAAAAGGTTGCACCAGTTCAGTTAAATTAATTAAAACCTGATTATTTAAATCAGTGCCACTTCTGTGTGTAGACAAGATCTAAGTGTTATGCTTTGTGTATATAGTGAGTCCTACTGAAGGAAGTGAAATGGCCAATTTTCCTCACAATCTCCCTCCCCTGAGACTGAGAAAGGAGTTATACAAGGTTGAAATCTGACTTTTTTGGAAACTTTCCTATTCAAGACATTCCAAAGAGCTTTTCAGTAATAAGCTGGATGCTGGTGCTGCAGAGTGAGCAGAGACAAACACAGAGGCTGTTAATTCAACGGCAGTGGCTCCAAAAGAGCTATGAAGGTTAAAGTCTCTATTACTAAAACAGAGACTGCTGGCAGTCTGCCTTACAAGTGTTTTCTCAAGGACACCCCTGTGGATGGCCTTCGTCCTTGTGAGCCTGAATTGCCATCTGACACCAGATGCTACTGCAGTATTCATGGCACTCTTCAGGAAGCTGTGCAGCAAACTTGCATGCCTAGATTGGGTCCTGGTACATTAGGGGAAGATGCTGTGAGGGTGGCCAAGAATAGAGACCTCCTGGGGAGAAGCATACGGGGAGACAGAAGCCGAGAGACCAGCTAACATTGCTGGGGGCAAGTGAACACATTATGTTTTTTCACCAAAATCAAGCTGTATTAAAGGAATTTTAAACCCTTTTTCTTGGGCTGTCTTAGTGCCTGGTAGCTAGACAGAGACTGAAGGCTGCTGTTGGGTATATAAAGTCAGAACCAGCCTGCAGTTGTCACAGACAAATACAAACACTATTGCATCACCTGGAGGCATCCCAATTAAATGGAATTATCATCTTCACCAAGCCAGAGTTATCACTATTAAATGTCATTAGGCTTAAATTAGGTTTGCTCCAAGAGATGTCCTGAATAAACAAATTTCCTGATTAAGTCCAAGTGGCATGCACTTTAATAAAATTGGTTACCACACTCTTGCACTTTTCCTAATTTTATTGTTTCCTTGACTCTAACTTTCTGGTTGTCATAGCATTCGGCCCATGGTAAAATCCTTAAGTGCAAAAGCTCTGCATATACAACTCCTTTTATTTTTGCAGTGGCATTTTCAGATTTTATTAAAGGGAAGAGAGCTTGTTTTAAAAATCAGGTCCTTGGTAATGTAGGGAAAATGGCATATGCAAAGCTAAAGCTAACACAGTTGATTAGGGAATCAACTGAAATATCCTGGAGGCTGCAAGGTATTGAAGGGATGAGTGCAGATTGTGTACAACCTATCACAGAAATATGAGCACTTTTAAGTTTCCTGTCAGAGATCCGGCTCATTCCCTCACAAGCAGACTGGGATGAGCTCAGCCTGACTTTTCTCTGTATCGATGTTCAGATATGCCCCAGTGTGGCTTCTCTGCTCTGCTGATCCTTTCCTTTCCCTTCCTCTACATTTGGTTGCAAATTACTGAATGAGAAATTTGAAAACTTCTGGCATTTAACTACTGAAACTGTATGCATTTAAAGTGTTTCAGTTGATGCCTTGAAAACAGTAAAGTGTTTTCACTTTAAAAGTCTTCAAAGTCTTGGTTTGAAGGATAGGTGTCTGCCAAGGAAGGCGGGAACCTCCGAATTATTACAACTTTAAAATTAAGGGGCCTTCGGGCCAAGATAGGGGGAAAGGAATAGCAGTTTTTGCATACATTTACTAGTGTGTATATGTGTACAGAGGGCAGACAGCCCATAGAGCCGGTCCCAGCCGCTCTGGGCCGCGGGCGCTTTCCCCTGCGGTGCAGTTCCAGGCACAGCCAGCAGGGGCGCTGTTGGCTCCCGGCTGGGCCAGGCGGGTGTGAGAATTCCCCCGGGCCTGCAGGGGGCGCTGCGGCCCCGTTGTGCCCCTCAATGGCGTGAGGAACGGGCGGAGCACTGCCCAGCCCCTCCGCACCTGGGGGGGGTCAGGATAGGTGTCTACCCGGGGGAAAAACCACCCGGTGACAGAGAGCCACCCTCCCCCCACCTTGGCTGTTTCTTTTGTCTCTCTCGGTATCTTAGTATTGTCTCTCAGCAAGAAATGGGACAAAATTCCATGAGGAAAAAATAAAACCGGAAGGAAAAATCCTAACCCTCAGCAACAAATATAAAAAACCCCAAGTCTTTCTAAAAAAGTTGTTTCTGTCAACAAACGGGAAAACAAAAGCTTTCCTCTAACAGTACAAGAGGACTGTTTGGGAATAAGACTCAGGTTGACACGAGAGCTTCGTGGGAAGCAGCCAGATTGAGAGAGGGCTTGTTACAGTCCAAGGAAACTCCTCATGATCTTTTGTTTCATTCTTTCTGTTCAAGATACATTGATGGATCCATTAATCCAGTGCTGGTGCCTGATCACCTCCAGCTCATGGTGACACTCTTCTGTCCTGTACACATGTAACATCCCAGGGACAGGATGCAGCCTGCAAGTGCACAAACCTCTGGGGAGGAAGAAAATGTTACTTGAGTCCTGATGTTCAAAGATAACTGGCAGTTCTGCCAGCCTGAACAAGTTACCTGGAACTAAGAAAGTGTGCAAACAGAGATAAGGAAAAAGAGTTAACAATTAGGGTGGCTAAGCAGCTTAACAGATCTTCCATAGAGACTGTGCAATCTCCATCCTGGCAAATTGTGGCCTGCAATCCCAGGCAACCTGCTGCTCTGAGCAGTTACAGGAAGGAGCTGCTCACCAGGACCACCTCTGGAGCCTGCTTTTACACTGCATGAGGCCCAGCTCCTCCAAGGAATGTAAGGTGAGCACAGAAAACACTTATATCTCTTTTCCAAGCAGTTCTGGGAAAGTCCTGTGGATGTGCCAGACAAAGACTGAGTAAGCCTTTCATCCATGTAGCTCAATGAAGACACTGAACAGCTCTGTTGCTGCTCATTGTTGCTGTCTGAGTGACATCTAAAGAATAAAGAAAATGAGACTGCCATTATGCATTGCAAAACAGAATAATTAAAATCTTCTCCATCATAGCTCTCTTTTAAAACATAGATTTCATTCACATAGCATTGCCTCTTTTACAGACTAAGAAAGTAAGGCATAAAACAGCTCAGCATTACATAGGGCAAAGAACTGAATTTTGGCTGCCTCACCCCTAACCAGGAGACTGGTGAAACCCAAAGAAAATGTAAAGCTGATCTAAGTAAACAAACTTATTTTCTTGACTCCAGATACTATAGGAGTTGCTTAAACTGGCTTACAGACAACGTACATACATTGCCTTTGTCATGGATGCTGAAAATATGCTCTGCATCACACCTATACATAGAGGACTCTTGCCTGGATTGTGCATCTGACCCTCACCAGAGCTGTCAGTCACAAACATACTGGAAATTACAGCTCATTATTTGGACTCATGGTGCCCACCTAATGTGTTCAAAATTAGTTTTCTGTTTATTTTAAACTTGTACCTAAACCTACAATCTGAAGGCTTCTCTGAATGTCCTTGTGGAACATAAAAGCCTTTCTCATCCTGGTGATTTTCCACAGCTGTCTCAGGTGTCTGTGCTGCTGCAAACAGCAATTAGAGGACAAGAAACCTGTCTGTCAAGCACAGATCCAAAAGACACCATGTTTATCCCTCCCTTTATTTGCTTTCTAGCTGGCAGAAAACGCTTCCTGACAAGGTATGCACTTTGCCTTGGGACTCCTTTCTGTCCTATGAATGTAAATATTGTTCATACAGAAAATATTTGAGTCCTCCAGCCGCTGATTTGAGTGGACAAACATAGATTGAAGCCAGCATTCCTACATCCTAATATATTCACCCAGGTCCTTCCACAGGTGCTTTGTTTGAGAGCGTTTAGGTTGCTCTCCTCTCAGTGTGTTCCTTAGATCCTCCAGATCACTTCTCACAGGCAATAAACCTTTCTCCACTGGGTGGGTTTAGGCATTTTCCTCGAAGATGGCCTTCATTCAGGGGCAATGACAAAACTGCAAGAGCAGTTACCTAGTCCAGGAAAACTCAGGCCCATCTGGCCCTTGAAGTAGTACTAAACTGCAGTATGTGTTGAGCTAGATTATGATGCATTCTCTGTCCAGGCCATCTTTCAAAATATTGTATGTCATGACACAAACAATGGGACATCCAGCTCTGCTTTCAATTAGATTAACACTGAACAAATTGTCTTTGGCAGGGCAGCTTTCAAAGGAAGGAAAAAGTGTGAGGTACCCACATCATCTTTAAAATAGAGTAAAGCATTTGATTTCTTTCTTAATTGGTATTACTGCAGCAATGCAGTAGCATTTTCCTTATATCTAGTATATATAGATATATATCTAGTATATATTATTGTCTTTATGCCCTGAAATACATAACTGCATCATCTCTGCTGCATTGGAGAAAGCTCATGACATGTTTTTGATAGGAAGTATAAGCACATATAGTTTTCCTAAGAAACAACAGCTGAAAGAAAGCTTTCTTATACTCACAGCTTCTGATATAATCTGCAAGTGATACAAAAAGCACCTAGCTTTTTCATTGTATTTGCCATAGCTCAGCTTTACTCTCTGCTTATTTATGTCCACCATGAAAATAAAATGTAGCCAAATCTTCTTCACCAGTATTCCTACATATCAAGAAGACAGAGCCAGCCTTTTCACAGTGGTGTATGGAAAGAGGAGACATGGTGGACATAAACTGAAGCAAGGCAGATTCATAACAGATATGAGGAAAAATTCCTCATATTGAAGATGGACTATCCAGAGGGACTGTGCCTCCAATTTTCCATCCTTGGAGGTTCTGAAGTCCTGAAAGGAGACATGAGAAATCTGTTTTGACCTAGACTTTCTTGTAGTAAATTAAATATTATTAAACCAAAGAACATCCAGCTGAGCTATAACATTCTTTTATGTGGTAACATGCTGCCATAATACAAATGGCAAAAGGCAGCCAGTGGAGGTGCCAAAGAGGAGTGCAATCCCAACTTTCCCATGACTGTGTAGGGTTTAACAGCTTTGGATAATAAGAAAGCTGAACCTTTCCACATTCTATTAAACTTCAAGCTATATTCAGATTGTCTGCCATCAAAGTTCATCCCTTGCTATCAGAAGAAGAACTGCTGCTGGGTTTTCATGTATTTGTTCCCCCACCTCTGTCCCCAGACTGTGTTCTGAAACTGCTTTTCTCCTCCAAAGCTTACTGCCTGAGCATTGGAACAGGCTGTGGCAAATGCTTACCTGCCCAAGCTATCCTCCTTTCTGCTGTCATCACTCAAGTACCAACAGTGAAAAATGAAAATAGTTACCCCATTCTGGGCAAAGTTGTTTCAAAAATAAGCCAGAGGAGAAGAGATATTCAATATCATTAGTTGATAGGATCCATCTCTTTTTCATCATCAGATCACTTATGTACCTAGCCCATAAAGTTAACATTAAACTTAAAAGTATTTTCAGCATAGAATACTAAATGGAAGATCTAGCATATGTTTATTGGAAAGGTTATCTGGGCATCATCACTATGATGTAATGAAAATTATGCTTCAGAGATGGAATATGAATTGTATGACTGTTCCAAGGGTGAGAAGTGTAGAGTGTTTCTATTGAAACAACAACAAGTTGTCTACTTCCATCCAAAACAGGAGTGGAATACAATTCCTCCAGGGTACTTTTCTCACACTCAGTGAACATTGACTTGACAATAGATAATAAAAAGTTTGCCGGAACTATCTCTGATCACAGGACTACCATGGTTTGGTTTAATCACTCCTGGCTCTATGAATATAATTTGCATAAAACTACTCTAAGTATTAACTTGTGATTTTAGTTCCCACTGCCTCAACTTCACCTAGAAATGCCAAGATTTAGCCGATATGCCTTGAACGTATACGTGTGCTATGCATTAGAGCACTGAATTTAGTTCTGTGGGAAAATGTGTGCGTGTGTGCCAAGCATGCCTCTGGCTGAACGAAAGCAAGATAGTGAATAACATGTGTGATAATGTCTTAAATATGATCATATGTGATAAATGTATCAGCACGTGTGATTTCATGTGGATACATGAGGCAGTTGTATATGTCCATTAAACTTCAGTTTCTTTCTTGCCCTCCTTCAATAGCATTTTTGTCACGGTTTAATAAATGAATGTGGCAGCTAGCATTGTTGGGAGGATGTTTTTAAATGCTGCATGTCTACTTCAATCTCATATCCTGTGTTTATCTTGTCATTTGGGCTGTGGTCATTATCCATGGTCGAATGGCTCTCTGCTTCTGGGGGACCAGAGTCTGTCACTGCTCATCCACCACCCCTCTCAGCAATTTCTCTTTCCTTCCAAACTATGGGTATTTTATGGCTTTATGAAGGACATGAAAATATTGTGTGTGTCAGGACTGGGCTGGGACACCTGAACAAGAGCCTTGACAAACCCTTCACCTACTCTGGCTTCCTCTGGCCTCCTCACGTGTCCCTGCTGGCAAAAGCAAAAAGATGCAGTGTTGATACAATAGCACCAAAGGAGATATGGATCAAGAGTATCAGTACTAAACAAGAAAAGTGAAAGCATATCAAGGAATTTTTGTGTAGAGCCATTGCTGCTTTATCCTCTTATGTGGATTGCAGAGCAGTGCAAGAAAAGAATAATTCAAAACTCTCTCTCTCTCTCTTGCAAAAAAAAAAAAAAAAATCCCACCTTTATTTCATTTCCAGAAAGACTCTGGTCAGATGCAGGTGTTTTCATGCAGCGGTATGCCTACTTTCCTCAGTTTGATGATGGGGATCTCCAGGAAGCTGAGGACACAGCTGACTTAGCCATGGGCATTTTTGAAATAATTTCAAATATAGAAGGGTCTGTATAGTCTAAAGGCTGGGGGCACAGCCTTTGCCTAGCCTGACTGGATGGTAGAATCTGAGGCACATAAATGGATTGAGCACAGCTGTCTTGCACAGAGGACAAGCCCCAGCTAGAGTCTCTGCCTCTACTGGCACTGAACACAAAGCCCTACTTCTCATCTTCTTCCACCTCCTCCTCCTGCCTTTACCTGGGAGGCTGTGGCCTCTCTTCCTACAGGGAACAATTTACCATCCCATTGTCATGAGTCAGTCCTCTGAACCCAAGCAGATTCTGGGCGCAGCATGACCACATCAGTAAGAGCCATCTTGATAAATGTTTAACATTACAGAGCTTTTTCTTCCATGAAAATAAACCAAGGTTTAAATGTTCAATTCTTTTCTGCTCCATGCACGTTTATGTTTTCTCTAAATGAGGCCACATACCCTAACTCCGTTCCCCCGCCTCCCCTGGAAGCTCCTACTCTCTCATTATTTTAAGGCATCAAACCTGATTCAGTAAATCTCTTCTTTCAGAACTGTCATGTTTTAGCCTCAGAACACAAACACAGTATTTGTTCCTAGTGTGCTTCCTTTTTAATGCTTTAAAAGCTGTTACAAATGTCTTGTTTCCTCCCAGCCACAGCTGTATTAGATTATCTGTTCTGGTTTTGGTTGGTTTTTTTCTAAAAGAAAAAAGTGAAACTCCTGATGCAAACTCAACCCTTTGGAACAGCAACTGATTTATAACTTTTTACTCCCCAGACCAAAGGTTAAGCCCTCTTGTAAGTTACTAAAGGTTGTATTGGATGCCAGAAAGGAGCAGCATTTGTCAAGTCAAGATTTCTAGGAGCAAAATTGAGACACGCCATTTTCAGAGTGTACCTGAAATAGGCAGCCTGCGGGAAGAAAGCAGGTTTGTTAAAATTGCAGAAGGATGAAGAGGGAAGACAAAGGAAAACTTGTGGCAAAGGACAAAATGTTTCTTTTCCAACCATTGCCTAGGGATGTGGTGGGAAAAGAGAGCTGACTTGTGCATCTTTTTAGGTGGCAAAAGCAAAGCACTAGCAGAAAAGTTATCAGGGAGAGGAATGCAAAAACAAAGCCAAACATTCTTACCAGTTAACCCATGGTTTTAAATTGCAATGAATTAACTTAATATATTTTCAAATTCAAGCACTGCTGAAGGAACACAAAATTACGTTGATTTGTGTGCTGATGAAGAATACTATTTTTTAAAAAACAATTCCCATTCTGAATTCTAGCACAATCAAATGACAGACAAACTTCAATTTTGTTTTTTTCTTCAAAACAACTCAATAGGATCCAAGGAATCTTAGGCAGATGTGCTTTAGTAAAGTAGATAACTGCTTAATTATTGAAGCTGAAAATATAAAAATGCCTAGACAAGGACAGCAGGAACAGAGCAATGTGTCTGTGTCACTGCAGCCCCATCCTATTTAACTTACTGTAATACTGTATAAGAGTAAACATTATAATGGATGTGGTAGGCTGATAAACAGATATAAACCATCCCTCTGCAAAGGGTAAGACTGCTCATTAGAAGGGTTATTAAAAAAGTTAGGTACCCACACTGTGAAGAGAAAACCAACATGGTCAGCAGCATCTGCACTCTCAAGAGAGAGGTGAGAACACCATCCTGTTCATTCACACTCATTCTTGACTGACAGGATGTGTCACCCTACCTGAGCTGGCTTTTCCTTTCCTTGTGCAGAGTTGCTCAGGAAGATGGACAAGCAGAGCCCAATTTGTCTCAGCAAACACTGACCATAGGAAGGCTGAGCTCTACAAGCAGGATGAATGGGAGCCAATTCCCTGAGTCGTGCCACTAGTGAATGCTTATGTCTGAGGCAATGTGGATTTTTTTTTTCTTTTTTTTCCTTTTCCCCAGCTATATCACCTGTTCAGTACAGCTCACAGCACTGTAAGCAGGCATGAGGAAAATCAGGATGTCCTGAGACAAACGGAACCCCAACATGAACCCTGAGCACAGGCTGATCCACAGTCTAGTGTTTCTTACTGCTGGACTGCTCTACAGGTTGCTACTGCTGCACTCAGAGCAAGTAACAACTTGATAGAAAAATGGAGAAGCCTTATCATGCTCTAAGGAGGTACAGAAAGAAAAGGAGGTGGTCATTATAGATAGATAAACAAAACTGGAGAATAAAAATCTGTGTTTGTTTGCAGTCATAACACTGTGGAGCTGTTTCTTAACTGATTTTCATGGCCCACTGAATTTTGTTTTGGTTCCTGGCTTAGACAAAGAGCTGGTATGCCCTCTGCCTCCTGCTAGTGCAGTTTAAAATAAGTACCGTGGCCTTGATGCTAGCCCTAACATGCATGCTGGGGTCTCTCTTTTCCTCAGTTTGCAGTTTGCACTTGTATTTAGGGCCTCTGCTTGTTTATGATTTATGAAGCTTTCACTCTGTCTATCGTGTTTAACAAGCAGTGTGAAGAAAAGAGAAAGCTTTTAGCTCCAAGGCAAAAAGAGAAAAGAAATGGCTTCTCCTATTCCTTTAATGCAATTTAAAGGAGATTGGAAGTTAAAGAAGCCAGAAAGCGAAAGATGGAATGGCAGAGGGAGAAACAAAGAAAACCCTAGACACCTTTAATTTTCCCTAGAGAAGAATGTTAGGAAAGAGAAAGATGATTTTTCCCCTCCAGCTCCCAAACATAAGTGTTTTTCAGACACACAGATTGGATTTTTAGCTTTCCCAAATCATCTTGGCAAGGTAAAGATACCTTGTACTATCCTCATCATCTTTTATTATCTCTACTAAACAAACTCAAGTGTTATTTAATTAAAAGGGAAAAGGGGAATATAAGGATAGGTCAGGCAACTCAAGAACAAAGGTAGATACCCAAGACAACTTTTCAGTTTGGCTGAGATGCTACAAGGCTTGGGGACTGGGAAAGAGGCACTGCAATGAATCACCTGTGGTTAAAAAGGCCACTCTTCCTGGGAGGTGAAGGAAATGGATGGTGAAGGAAATATCTGGGATAACCTGTTGTGAGGCTGCACCTATGGAGCTGAGCAGAGGCTGTTGCAAAGGCTTGAATATAGACTGCACTTTTGTTTAACTGACCAATATTTCTGAACCCCCTTAGAACTTAAACCATGTGCACCCTCATTAGTTCACTGGCAGGTCTCATCCTCCTGATGTATTAAGCCACTTTCTAGATACAGTGAAATGAAGTCAGAGAGTCAAGTCCTTGTGCTGGACAACATCAGATCTCAAAAAAAAAATTAAAAAATGGCATGCCAGCTCCTTGTTTTTGCTGGAGATCTCTCTGAAAAATCAAGAATACAAATATGGCTTTGAACTTTTACTGTGACCTGTAAAGTCAGATGATTTAACTTCTTTCTATTGACACAGAAGTCAGGTTAAGCGGTTTATTCATTACATAGGACCTAAGGTTTGTTAAAGTCAACAAGACAAAAATGCACAGGATTAACAGTCTTTGGTTCAAGACCAAAATAAAAATCAAGGCAGAATAATAAAAAAAGGTACTTTAATAATACCTTGTATTATTTCTCAAACTGATTGCAAAGATCTATGGGTAGCAGTCATCATATACACACTGAATTTGGGATGTGATACAGCAGGACTTTGGTACCAGCAACCCATATTGCTGGTACAAATCTGGGACCATCAGCGGGCCAGCAAAGTCAAGAGCACAGCTCCCCTTGATTTCCGTGGCCTTTTGAGGTGTGGAGGAGGCAGTGATTAATGAAAGCATCTCCATTTTATTCATAATTCTTTCACCTGACCACTTCCTAATTGTACAGTTTTGATAGTACGTAGGCTCTTGCTCCTATATACACTCTCGATTGATGGATTTCTTCATCTTGAGCCTCCCACTCACTCCAGATCTCTGGTTCTTCTGGTGCATTAAAGGTCAGGCTTCAAGCAATTTTCTTGCCTGGGTACTGCTTATTCCATCTCAGGTGTTTTGTAATTAGATCATACAACACTGTGATGTATGTGAAAGGTGCTTTATAAATCAGTATGTAATAACAACATAACAATACTGCATCTATTTGTTAAAGAAGAGGGAGGGTATTCTGACTATCCAGAATATAATTTCCTCAAGGTGAACCTGAGGCAGGACATCAGGCCTAAAGAGCACTATTGCTCTCCAATCTATTAATTGCCATCCATATCTATCCTGCCACCCCAGGAGAGTGCTGCAGAGGCTGAAGGACCAAACCCGGCATTCTCTCACCCCGGTTTTGTGTCTGCAGCTGCCACTTATGTGTGAATAATAAAGTCAGCTGGAAGTCAAGAGCCAGACTTTCAAGGGTGTTGAGATATCTAATGGTAATCAATAGTCTCTGGGATTCTCACACCTATCTCCAACTGCAGTGAATGAGAGATGGTGCTTAAGTGCACTTTAGACAACCTAATGCCTCTGAAGACCTGACTTTTCATTTCCCTTTGCTCTTGCTTCTCTGTGCAGCAGAGGTAATGCTGCCTGCCTGGCAAAGGGCTGACAGTTTTCACCTTGTCATGACCACATTTAATCTGTGTCAGAAAAGTGCTGTTTAAAAAGCAGAAGGTGTTACTGTATTTTTGGGAAGTGCTAATGGCCACCACATGCCAACCTGTGACACTTAGGTGACTAGGAGCACAGCTACAGCCAAATGAGGAATTAAGCCATCCTTCCTGAGGTAACCATACTGGTCATGATGCACAGGAAGTAGAGATTCCCCAGGCATGCCCTGAAGAAAGTTACCCTGCCACCAGGAGCAGTCCAGTGCCACCAAACTCGGACATGAAGACTCACTTGGTGCTGTGTCCCACACGCATGTGGCCCTAACAGACTCTGATCAGGCTGGGGAGAAGCCTCCCATGCCCCTTCAGGCAGTGAAGGGGTGGGAGGTTTTAGGGACAGCCTCCCAGCTTTGCAGGGTGTTGATGTGATCAATTCAATGGATGGAATTGCAAGAGTATCAGCTAAGAAGGGCTTCACCAGCTCTTGGAAGCCTTGGGAATGGAATAAAGATGCCCACCATTTCCAGTACCCATATATGCATATTTAGTATCACAACATGTTATTCCTACAGCACAGAGCATCTCTGTGCTGCTCCATGCTTTCATCTTCCTGAAAACAGCAGTTCCAGTGACAGGGCGCTTTGTACCTTCAGGCTGGATGCCAACTACTGTGTGCTGAGTTACCCATGCACAGTCAAGCCAGTTAACTGCCTAAAACTTCAGTCTAAATCGGGAGATCATCTGCTGATGATATGTCTGCCAGCTATAAAACCTGCCAGTTACAATATTCATCTTTCTACCATGGTCTTAAGAGGAAGGTGAATTAAGATTTTAATGCCCTTAACATGGCATACGTAAATACTCCTCCTTATACATGTGGTATCCTTTTAGAGTTAGAAGAGTGAGGATTTCTTTTGAACTGCAGCTGTGTACTGTTGGGGTCCTGGTCCTCATTCTCCCTCCCCACAAGAGACAGACATACTCACAGCAAGTGGGCTGTGCACTGCAAATGTTGGGCAGGAGAGCGTGCTTCAATGGCTTATCCCTGCTGAGGAGAGCTGGAGGAAAGACTCATTTTCCATTCTCTTGCTATCCTGGACTGCGGTTGCATCAGAGGAATGGGAAACACAGGGGTTGGTTTGTGCTACTATTGCTCAGTGCTTCAGCTAGCTAGAAAACAATATGACAGCACAGAGCTTAAAACATGGAGTAGAAACAGATGGGTGGTTTTGTAGGAGCTGCACTAACTCCAGGCTGGACCCACGTTCCTATACTCTGCTGTAGGGTGGTTGGTACGTGTTTGTCTGGGTTCAGGGCTCTTTCTCGGTGATCTGGTTCCTGAAGCATCTATGCAGATACAAAGCAGGTACTTTGTAGGTTGTCCTTCAATTATTCCCTTTCCCAGCAGCTCTGGGAGACAGTACCTTGGCTGAAAGAGGAGGAAACACATCCACTCTGTCCAGGGTTTAACATGGTCCATCCCTAGAAATTGTATAAAATAGGTCTGCTTTACCATCCTGGCCAAGCAGATCAGGGGACTGCAGGCGGTCTGTCCACAAGTCATAAAACCTACCAGTTATAGTATTTATATTTCTAACATGTATTTAAAAGAAATAAAATTTAAAGTTTGAATGCCTTTAAAGTAATACACTTAAGTATGGGGAAGTGATCAGGTCAGAGTGCACCTCAGACTTCAAATGATTAGCAGGAGTAATGTCAGGATGTAGGGATCAACCCTACTGGCTGAGGTGCATCTGAACAGAGTAGGAAAGTGATTCAAGGCCCGTGGCTGTCATGTCCCCACTGTTTGCTTTGGGGACCCAACCAGACCATACCACAGCTCTTTGTAGCCCATGTGTCTGGGCTTTCTTCTCACAGAAACCAGCTGGATGGGCAGGAGTGGGGTCAGCCCATGGCTGGGGTATCTATCAGGAGATCTTCTGAGCTCCTGGGTAAGTCCAAAATTTCAGACACAGCTTCCATTGCACTAATGAATCACATGTGACACGCCCAGTCTAATGTGAGGTTTTGAGATAGATCACCTGAATGATCTTCTGTTTCCCATTGCATCCACCCAGCTTTAGCAGGTTCTGAGAACTACCAGGCTGACCAGGAATAGTAGTAAAGGCTCTGCCACTAGCTAATTCATGCCTGAGACTCATAGTCCCTCTACGGAAACACCACAGATTAAATAGAATAATGGCATTGATTTTTGTTTTCTGTTTACTGCTGTTGACATTGCTTCCCTCTGTATTTCTTGTTCCTTTTTCCTATCTATCTAATAAGGTTTCTGAAATCTTCCTGAAGTGCCAGCAAATAACAGTTGTATAAGCACATCTTGTTGGTGCAAAATCTTTGCCAGGGCTTAGACAAAAATTCTGGCTTTTCAAGCAGAAATATTTACCCCTTCAACTTTTGTCACTTTTCAGCCCTACCCCATCTCCAAAACTTTGACTTATTAATTCACTAATTCACGAAGATTTTTTTATTGCTGTTGAACTCTGCAAAATGGCTGAAGGCCCCGTGTAGAAGCCAGGAGTTCTGCCTTGTGCCTGACAGGCAGTGTTCAAGCATGAGATCAGAGATGGTGTGGAGGCCCGACAGTGTCAGCTACATCTTCTACATGGACAGCTGCACACCAGCAACTGGTTAGGTGTTTTGACATAGACTTGTCACTGAGGAAGTCTAAAGGGGGAGGCAAGCGTTGTAAGTGGAGCTTTAGAGCCCCTTATCATATTTGCAGCATATGAAGATGATTCATTGCACTGTGAGAATATAAGAAATTTTCTAGGGAGAAAAGAGTACACAGCTCCCATGGCAGGAACCCAGAAACGAAGTGTGCATGCAAGTATAAAGGAAAACAATTTTCACCTTTCCCTCTGATAATCCTCTCAGCTGTCCTTCTCTTGTGTCACCTTTTTAACAGCTTTCTGCATGCTGGAAGATTCATGCATCTCCCCATCTCTGACTACGTCAGCTCTACCGTGGAAAGATGGCTGGGGATAAACTTAGAGGAAACTGAGAGGCTATGTTCACATCCTAACCTAAGTTGTAACAGTACAGAAATTATAGGATAAAACACAGTTGCTGCTCCCTGGATGGGACACAGTTGGCATGCTCCACAATGGTTCCCCATACAACCGTAAGCACCTGCTAAGGGGGATGGAATGGAGCAAATATTGATTTGCTCTTCTGATGCCTACCCAGTTGCTCCTGGTTTTGTTTTGCCATCCCTTTGAATTCCTCTGCTGTACCTTTACTGATTTGCACTTACTGATTTCATACCACCTCTTAAGCTTTTCAGCACCTTGAGCATTGCATTGCTGTTTTTCAGAATACTTACAGTATCAGTTTGGTGCTGGCCCCAAGACCATTAGGTGTGGCCCTTATTGTTGCATTCCAGTGCATCCCAGGTGTTCCTGAAAATTATGAGTAGAGCATGACCTTCAGCTGAATAAACAATAGTCTTTATAATAATTGTATAACTTATAAAATAGCAATTTTTAAACATATCCAGAGATAGTAAGTTTAGGAGTGGCCTCTAAAAGTTATCTTGCCCTAAGGATTGAAGCTGCTCTTGATGGATGATACATATTTTTCTTTCAAAATGCCCAGTGCTGATCGCCACCTAGCCTCAAAAGTCAGTGCCTTCCCACAGCTCACTAGCACATTCCTTCCTGGTTTTATTGTGAGAAAATGCTTCATAACATTTAGCTTATGTCACATTTTACTTAAGTTGTCATATTCTGCTTCTGAACAATATTTCTACAATATTTCTATTTCTACAAACCCAGAAATGTTAATGTTGATTATTACCTGTAACAATGTGTGTAACCATGTGCGTTTCCTTTAGTTTGGCTGGAAACAGCAGGCCCGATTAGAGAGTCAGAGCCACACTAATGATGTGCTGCACCCAAGGTTTGAAGATTTCCTAAGAGAAAATTGTGCAGCCAGGACAGAAATTATTATTTTCCTTTCTGCAGTAAACATGCAGCAAGAGTGCATGCACTAATTGCTGGATGTATCTGCACCTAAATATCGCTGTACCTGTTGGGACAAGTTGGTTTAGTATGTGTGCTGCTTGTGAAAGTGTCTAGAAGTGGTTACTAGGGAGACTCGAAGAGCTGGGCAGCTGTATTTGTACTTTGCCTGGTATTCTTCTTGCGACTAACTCTGTCAAACTCAGGGACTACCCACAGAAATGCCTACTACAGAGTGACACCTGACTGAGGTCTTGTCTGTTCTGCTTTCAGCTGGAATAGAGTTAATTTTCTTCTTAGTTGCTAGTACAGATCTACACTTCGACTTTTGAACAGAAAGAACAAACGAACAACCAACGTCCCTTTTGCTAATCTCTAAGTGAGAAGGATTAATAAACTGTGAATTTTCAGGGAACTGTTACTCAATTGAAGTCACGTCACCTTTCGTTTCCTGCCTGCAAAATCCCTGAGGCATGCAGAGCTACAAAGTCACACTCAGGCACTCTCCAGCAAATGTTGGGGCAGGTTCTCTAAGTATTTGAAAGGGGAATAATCCTTTTGTGTGATTTTGAGACTTAACACTTTGGAACTTTTTTCAGAGGCAGCAATCTCATTGAAAATGAAGTACCTGCTATAGCTTTTACAATTTTAGCTAATATGTTTCCAAACATTCTGTTTTCAGAGACACCAACATATTTATGAAGACCAAAAGTGTGAAGACCAAAATTACGAAGACCTCATTGTGAATTTCTACAATATTTTTTTTCTGGCACACTTATGAATGCAGCACCTTCATACGTATTTTGACCATAAAAAAGAATTCAGATGTGTTTCTCTATGGTTGCTCCATCTACTTGTATTTCTATTTCATGAAGTTACCCAGTTCCCTCTGATGGTACATTACAGTGCTTTAGCTTTCTGAAGACAGTTAATTCCTGGCTGCAACAACTGTGGAGGGCGCAGTGAAGGATATGGCAAGTGGTGGGAGGTGGTTGTCCCTCTGTGCTGACTACAGAATGATTGAGACCTGTGCTAAATGCCTTTTCAGATAGCTAAAAGTGAGATTAACCTCTAGGTATCCCAAATGGTCCCTTTGTCTCTTCTGTTTTCCAGGACTGCCAAAGCACGTTCCATGGAGATGGAAATTCACAGCACAAACCTCCAAGAGTAGGCAGTCTGTGCCCTGAAGGCTCAGACTCCCCCACCACAGAGACACTGTTGCTTGGGGTTTCTCTGGAGCTGGGGAGGGGCGTTTGTGTTTGATGTGATTCAAGCCAGCAGAAGGGTCCAGCTACGCTGCAGAAGTGTGAGAGACAATCTGACCCCTGATGGAATGAGACTTCATGGTTCCCACTGGCTTTGTTCCAGCAAACTGCTGATGTGGGATGGCACTGCAGCAGTTCTGGTCTGAGAATATACTTAACTAAGCAGTGCACCTTTTGTTCTTAATTCTGTGCTGCCTTGGATTCTTCTTCTGCCTGATTTGTTTCATTTTATTACCCAGGAAAAAAGAAAATAAATTACCCAGAAGGCATGGCAACCAAATTGCTGAAGTTCAGTGAACTTTTCCATGTCTTTTTACAGAGATCTTTTCTGGACCTTGTTACACTTACCTGAAAGCTTCTCATGGGGATAGGAATGGAGTCCATAACACTAATTAAACTCTCAGGACATGAACAGAAGCTGAAGATGGACTGTCAGAGACATCAAACTGGTGTCTATAATCCCAGGCAAATGCATAATTTGTCTCATTATATTTTACTTTTTAGACAAATCTACTTCCTTTAAGTTTCTCCGGGGAATTAAGTTCTTGGGTATCTAGGGTATCTTTTCACACCCAAGGAGGCTGGAATCATCCATCTTTTAGCCTCAAATCTTACAAATAACTTAAGGCTTGTGGCAATTATAAATGTTCTAATATGCAGCTGCAGAGCATCTCACAAAATAAAATGTGTGTTGCCATCATTGGTTTTTTCTCCCAAGCCCAACTGATTTCCTAGAGGAAAAGACACATTTTCCTCTGGCTGAAGGAAAATGGTGTGGATTTTAAGTTTTGAATTGGGAAGTATGGGTGGAAGAGCAGACTAGAAGAGGAAGAAATAATCATGGATGTCTCAAAATTTTATGTGGTGTGACATATATGTCATTTGTATTTCTAAAACACTAATCTTATAAAACAAAAATCCAAACAGATATATTGCTAGAAATGAAGTCAGTGATTGCAAAATTCACTTCAGGCTGCTAATTTGTAAAGTAATGAACTCTTTATAAACATAAAAGCTACATTAGGCATCTATTAAAGTATTAAAGAAGGAAGGTAACCAAGTCAGAGATAATATTTTATTCTTTATTTCCTGTATACCAGATAATATATGTGCCTGAGAACATGGCAAAAGAAACCACGATATTGCCCTATTACAGCTTATAATAGAGAGGAAATCAGATACAAAGACATTGCTTGACTTAACAGTCAGAGCAACACCACCACTGACTACTAGAAACAGTTCATTTGAGTCTCTTCTGGTCTTCTGAGAAGCTTGAAACAAAGGTGTGAACTAGGAAGACAGAGGGCCAGTTCAGCACACTCTTTCCCCAATTTCTTTCATTTACTTGCTGGAGTTTGAAATGTCATGTATGGATCCACATTAAAAAAAAAAAAAAAGAAAAAAAAAATAAAAAAAAAATATTCATTACTTTAATTTCAGAGTGTGATTTCAATCTTAGCGACTCAGCTTGGCCTCAAAATGAAGATATATGACTCTCTTGTAAAACCAATCACATCCAAGAGTCCCATAGCCATGATTGTCCAAAATGAATGAGTGCTGCTGCTCTCCTGAATTCTTTAGGGCTTCCAACATACACATAATATTCTGGCACCTTGTTTGAGTGCTACATTGAGTTTGGACCTGAAGCAAAGTCAGATGGAAAAGGCTCCCTTGGACAAAGCTGATTAAAATATCCAGGGAAAGGACTTCCTATATTTCCCTCACTAGGGAAGTGAGGCTGCTCATGGCCACATGTCCCTAAATTGTTGTCTGATGACTGGAGCACAACGATCCCTCAGGCTTGCACCAAATCAAGTAAGGTTCAAGGGAGCCTTAAATCTAAGGGAAGCCTTGCTTGGTTTGAAAGCCTCAGAGGGCACTTCTGTTTGGATGTTCAGAGGTTTCCTTTTGACTTCTGGAGGGTACTCCTCTGCAACAGTGAATAGGACCTTCAGGGATTTCTGGGAGCTTTTGTTCTTTTGAATGAGTTTTGTCCCTTCACTTGTTTGTCATTCAGACAGCAGCCTTCAGGGAAATGCCACAGACAACAACAGAGGATCTGCAGAGAGCAGCAAGGGCAAGAGCTCTCCCGGGAAAATGCACCTTCATTCTGCTCTCTGATTTTCCACAGCATCTTGGTGTTTCTCAAAGGTTTGTCTGGAGCAATGTGGGGAAATGTGCTTTTTGAAAATGTTATTCTTACACAAACCATTTGGAAAAAAAATGTCCAGAGAGAGGAGCAGAATCTGAAAGGGCTTCAGTGCAATGCTGCCTGGACAGGACAGTAGTGAAGAGAAGGGGATATTCCTTTCAATGAAAGGGGGAGCAAGCTGTGGAACAAAAAAAAAAATGAGTGCACCTGAGCCACAGGAATGATCAGATGTTACATGAACATCATGTGAGGAAGATTATCAGGACAGAGCAATACACTGAGTTAAAGCTCCATGACTGCTGTGGGACAGGACTCACAAAATTTTATCATATTATAATTTTTCTTGGTAAAATCCATAGTACTTCCCAAATCACTTGAACATCAGAGTTTTGAGGCATGGGCATGGGCTCTGGAGAGCTCTGCCTGGTCAGAGCACTTTCCCTTTGAAATTCCCAGGGATAGCAGATGCTTGAATCTCCAGTGTTTCATGGGTGGGTGGCCAGAAGAAAAGGAAGTTGACAGGAAACCTGTTTTTCCTCAGACTGTTAGAAAATCAATACAACCTCCTGGCACACTCTTTGTTCATTAACTGGAAAAAGGAAAATATAACCAATCTTCTCTTGAAAAACTTCTGGCCAGATTTTGTTGAGGGACATAAGGACGAAGATGAATATAAGGTTTGTGAAAAGCATGGGGCGCGTCTGGGCAGCTTGGCTGCTACTCAGCATGTGATTACAAATCACCAGAGAGGAGCTTCTACTATAAGGAATTAGATCTGGTGCTCAGTATAGTGTCTTCTGGCTGCAGACAACTGCCCACGAAAGATTACTTCACTGGAGCCAGCCAAAATATTTCTTTTCTCTTGGGGTCTGCCTCTCCAGAAAGGTTGTGCTAGGTCAGGTTTTCTACATCCTTGGGGAAGCTGGCACTTCAGAACAGCCGTAGGAGTGTTCAGGACAGCAGTCTGCAGCCTGCAGGCTCCCCTGGGGCTCACTGTTGTTTCTAAGGGACTGGTGAAAGCTGGCTCAGAATAGAAAGGTCAGTACACTTGAAGCAATTTTTCAGTTCTGCTAGCAAAGCACAGGGAGCCAAAAGCTATCACTCTAGAAATAATCATGGAATTAAAGCATGGGCTTGATTCAAACATGGATGCTTGTGCATGTGCCTGTGGCTCCAGCAAGTCTCATGTCTGAAGCAGAGCTAGTCTGTCCTCTCCACCACACTGGTCCCCAATCCCTTGGAAAGAAGACCTCCACATTTCTCTGTGCCTCTGGCCGCTTGACGAGACAGAGGCTGAACCTTTCAATGTTCATTATTTATCTCCTGAAAGTTTTCTGCCAGGGCTCAGCAGTCTATGAGACTGCAGTTGTCAATATTATTTTGCCCATATCACACTGACCAGACGCTGAAAGATCTCATATGTGTCTCCTAGTTTGTTTCAGTTTTCACCAGACTGTTGCTCACTGGCATGGTGCACACCAAAGACCTCACTGTTGTGTTTGTGCCTTGAGCATGAACCAAGAATTGCTATAACTCGAAGTACAGCATCCAGAAAATCATGTTTGGACATTTAAAACCATGAGTGTCTCACCTGCAATCACACTAGAAATGCCTGAATAATCAGATGTCCATAACTGGATGAGGTCTCTCTAAGAGGTTCAGCAAAACCAATAAAATTTTACCACTGGTATCAGTAGAAGAAAAACTTAATTCTGAAGATTCATAGAATCAAAGAATCATAGAATAGCTTGGATTGGAAGGGGCCTTAAAGATCATGTAGTTTCAACCCCCCTTCAATGGGCAGGAACACCTTTCATTTTACCAGGTTGCTCACTTACCACCCTCACAGCAAAGAACTTCTTCCTAGTATCTAATCTAAACTTACTGCCTCTGTTTGGAAGCCATTCCCCTCACCTTGTCACCCACACTTTTGTTTATAGTCTCTCTCCAACTTCCTTGTAGTTTCTCTTCAGGTACTGGAAGGCAGCAATTGTGTCACCCTTTTTAATTTTTTTAATTCTGCCTTTTCTCCTCCAGGCTGAATTAAAAAGAATTCTCTCAGCCTTTCCTTATAGGATAGGTGCTCCATCCCTCTAATCATCCTTTTGGCCCTCCTCTGGACTTTCTCCAAGAGATCAATGTCCTTCCTGTGCTGGGGACCCTAGAGCTGGATGCAGCACTGCAGGTGGGGTCTCACCAGGGCAGAGGAGAAAGGAGCAGAATTCTCTGCCTCACCCTGCTCTCCACACTGCTTTTGGGGTAGCCTAGGATTCAGTTGGCTCTCTGGGCTGTGAATTCACATCGCCAGGTCATGCTCAGCCTCTCACCCACCAGCACCCCCAAGTCCTTCTGGGCAGGGCTGCTCTGAGCCTGTTCATCCCGCAGCCTGTGTTGATTACCTGAGTTGCTCTTACCCAGGTGCAGCCCCTTGCACTTGGTCTAATTAGATCCCATGAGATTTCCAAGTGCCCACTTCTCATGGAAGTTTCACTTCACTTTTCATGGGCTACACAAGCTTGTCCAGGTCCCTCTGGATGGCATCCCATCTTTCAGGATCTGCTCCTGAGGAGCATCACATGTGACTTCTCAGTCTGTACAACACTTAGATCAGTCTTATTGAACCTCTGATCAGCACTGTTATATAAATATTAAATAATAGCACTAAGAAGAAAGGAAAGAATTATTCAAATTGGACAGTAGCAATAAAACAAGGACTAATACACTGCAGCTTAAAAATTAAATTTACATTATTTAATTCTGTAACTGTGTGATTTAACTCAGCAAATTGCTTAAGGGTCCATTTTGCATGAAAAGTGCTGTAAAAGCTGAGCTTTATTGTCTCACATTTATCTTGAGTGTTAAGGAAAGTTTTCAGAGGCAGCAAGTACAATGAAAGAGAGACTTTGCCTAGTGGAAGAAGTGGAATTTGGACAATGATAAATCCATGCATCCTCTATTTAGTGCAAGTGAACTAATGGCTATTTAAGACAATGAACTGACAATTACTTTTACCTTAGGATGTCTCAACACATTCACAGATGTATGTGGGCATCACAGTGTGCTGGCTGTTTGTTTCATTCTGTGCACTCCCTCTTGGGCACATCAGGAAAAGGAGGCTCAGTAAGGTTCAGCACTACTCAGAACCACCCAACTCTTCTTTCATTTGTCTGAGACATTTCTACTAAGAGTGTGTTTGGTCTCTGAAAAGTTTCTTTCTTACGGTTTCTACAGTTACCTTGAAGAAGGAAATTTGTGTCCTTTATGTGCGGAGTGATTGAGAACATTTTTGGGAATTAAAAGTATCAGCACTGGTAAAACTGGAAGCTCTATCTCCAAGTGTGGTGCTCATCCCTTCCAGCTAGAAATGACTGGCACAAGTAGATATATAGATACACATTCCTCCACAAATCTTGCACTCGTTTGCTCACACTGTGGGTAAAGTATGCACAGACACTTTTGTCTCACTTCCTTTGGCAAAATCCTGAGCTTCAGGTTTTCAAGCACTAGTGGCCTATTGTAAGATTTAAAAATCTTGACTTCAGAGAGGTTAAAAACAGGGGTTTTTTTATTACCCTGTGTATTTCCCAGAATGACCACTGAGGGAGAAGAAAAAAAAGAAGGATGGGGGACAAATATGGTCTTGTTGCCTGTGTTTGTCCAGTGCCTAACCAGGTAATATCCCAATCTCTCAGTTTACTGCAGTTTTGAAGTGTAATAGTGTTAATAATAAATAATAATATGCTCAGCTTGTCTCTCCCTTTCCCTGTGCTAAATTCACTTAAAATGAGACTAAAAAATATTTCTCTCCAGGTGTAAATGATGCTCTGATACACTGAGTGCAGAACTACTGCCACCAAATGATTTGTCATCCCAGGTAGAATTTGGGCACTCGGAATTGTGCCTTGGGATGTCCATCCTTTCTTAAATGTTATTGACTATCCTCTCTCTTGTATAATAATCATAACATTGTTGTTTTTTGATCTGGAATGACTTTGAAATCCTCCAGGTTCCTATATGCACTTTCAATATATTATTCTGTCACTACAGGACTGTGTGCAGTCCAGCTCACAAAATCCCTGGTCTACAAGTGAGACAAAGCTGAACTCAAATATTCATCTGTTAGTGTTTTGTATTCCAACAGCTATTTAAAATAGATATCTCCTTTCTAATACAGCCCAAGATTTCTATATTCTTCATGCTTTCATGTAGGGAATTCATTGATTTATTAATATTTATCAGCTAAAAATACCTTCTGTTTCTGGCTAAGCAGCTATACTTCCCTCTCTCCATGAAAACATACAGGACAAAACCATAAGCCTGCAGTATGCATTTTAACGTCCATATACCAGAGTCAATATTTGTCTTCAGTATGTTGTTCCTGTGATGAAAAAAATGGAAAAGTACATAAGTGTCTTTGAACAGATTACTGTTTTAAAGAGGACTAAATCAATAGTCAATACAGAATTAAAACTTAAAAAAAAAACCAAAACAGTTTGGCAATGGTTAATACCATACATATAAATAACAATGGGAAAACACATTTTCTTTTTTTTTTCTGCACTTCATTATTAGCCCTTTATTTTAATTTTTTTTAACATTTCTAAGTTTTACACTAAGACAAATACCAGGATATGAAGAGAGGAAGCTTTGTTAACTGGTTTAAGACTAGAGAGATGTGCAGCTGAGCTGTGCCTTGCCATAAGAGCCTCAGCCCAGAGCACAATAATCATCTTGCTAATCACAGAATATCATCTTTCATTTTAGGAAACTGCTCTCAACACCTCGGGAAATTTCCTCAGAACGAATCACAAAAAATCATTTCATTTCTAAATTACAAATTAAACAAATGACAATTAATTGAGCAAATAGCTAGCTCTATTACTGCCTCTCTTCTTGATGCTTGATGGATGTCCTCCTGCTCAGGCCCCCCTGCTTTTCTTGCCTTGGGATCCAGCTTGCTTACCACAACCAGCTGCAGCTTCTGTAATTTCCTTTCCTTGCTGGCCCGAGAATTTTCTATTCTCTTCACTCTTTTCTCCTTGCTCTCTTCCCTGGCTGAAAGGGAGCACAGTGATGAGAAAGGGTGAGCAGTTTTTCTCCAGACCATGGCTCATTAAGGTCCCACAGAAGGTTTTATAGCCACGTGGCTTCCAAGAGGCTACCTAATGCCTGCTGCTGGGTGATATGGAATCAGTTCTCCTAACTTGGTCCCTGCTGTCTGTTTTGCCTCTGACACCGAAGTAGCGCTGAGATCCTCTTTTTTGCCCAGCATCCCAAAACCTGGGTGTTCCTACCTTATCAGTAACAATGAGGAGCTTCTCAGAGTGGCCTGAGGGAGGCAATGACTAACAGTGCAATAAACAGCAACAGTGGTGGTGGGATTCCATGATGGAAAAATTGAGCGAAAGACACCACCTTAATTATGTTTGTTCAGTTGGAACCACAGGCTTCCTTCAGCCCTTGCTCACCATTTCAGTATCTTCTGGAGTTTATGTTATTTTGAAGTTTTTGAGTTTCCAAAAGGTGTGTTTCCTCTGAGATTTTCCTTCTCTCAAAATTGATTCCAAGGCCTTTCTACTAAACTTCATCTGAAGTTTCTAGGACAAGCTGCCTTGAGAATAAGATGCAGTGAAAAGAACCACAAAACATTGAAAAAAAAAAAAATTCAGGATGCCACATTGGTGAGGTTTACATCTATTTGGAGACTGAGCTAGAGGCTGTATCAGATATTAAACCTTCCGTTGCATGCACCACCTTTGATCCCTGGCAAAAATAGTGGTGTTTTGACAATAGCAAATGATGAACAACAAGAAAAAAAAAATCGAGTTTATTTTATTTTTGTCAGAGTAGTTGTGGACAGAATTCATACTGAGGAAGGAAAGAAATCTCATTCAGAGGCTTGTGTTAATTCCAAGTGAGCACATAAATCCAGTTTGGGGTTTGTACTTCACATGGAACTTTTCTCCTGAGATTAGATATTGGTAAATCTTGAACTGAAGCTTTGTACCCTGCTCAGATAGATTTTTTTCAGAAATGTAATTGAAGTCAGAGCACAGACACCCATGTGGGAAAGGAGAGAAGTAGAATTATAAATATAAAAAATACAGAAGGACCTAAGTGATGAGGAAAACAGGGCATTATGGGATTCTGGAATCACAGGAATGCACTAAGTGATGGAACATGCCCCCTGCTCCCAGAATTAGCCGCTTCATTAGCAACGGCTCTGCTCAGCCAGGGAAGTTAATTAAAGGCTGCAGCCGGGCGTGTACAGAGCGAGCAGCCACTGCACAGGGAGGCTGCTGCTGCTGCTTCGTGCAGGCTGGCAGAAGGGATTTTGTCCTCTTTCACTCCCATGTCTGGATCACCATGCTCCTCTGCCTCCCCCAAGGAGATGGGTCCCCGCACCGATCGCCTCCCCCGTGATGGCGGTGCCGTGCTGCGCGCTGGGCCACAGCAGAGGGAGAGTCACTGGCACACGGGCAGGCGTGAAGCCGTGGGTGCAGTGCCGAGCCCAGAAAGGCACATGATACGTTTCAATTGTCCACATGGATAACTGTGGCCAACTGCAGCGTTGATGCAATTTCCCCAATTTCAGGGCAATAAGGAATAATATAGCCCCAGTTTTCTGTGTTTTAGGCAAACAGGGTTAAGTTAGGCTTCGCCGCACACAGTGCACGGGGCCAGTGCTTTTCATGAACACACATGGACGCATACAGACAAATGGAAAAGTTTGGCTAAAAATCTTGGCTTTAGTTTACTGGTGAATCAATAAAACAGTCTCCCAGACTTTCCACTCTGGCTCTCTGTGGCTCAACAGAAGACCAGCAGCAGGTGGGAGGACTCAGCCTGTCAAGTGAACGAGTGTATGCACTGCTTTTTATCTACCATTTCACCTACTCTGAGGCTTAGAACAAAAGGAGTCCTCAGATGAAAGGAGTGGGGGAAAAACCCATAAAAAATATTCAAAATCATAAAACAACCTCAGAACAACTAAACTGTCTTATTGCAGGATTTGTAAAAATAAATAAATGATGTCTTCATGGCTTTCAAGCTTTGCCACACTTTGCTTAAGTGACTTGGTAGAATTCAACTGTGAATGAATTAAAATTTTTTTAAAACCATAAGAAAACAAAACAAAAAACCACCACAAACAACAACAAAAAACAAATCCCAAGCCAGCAACCCCTGGTATCTCAAGGGATTGCTCCACAGCTGTCACAGCATGCCCAGGTCTGGTTTTCTGGCTGTCCCATGACACTCAGATGCTCCCTCAGCCACAGCAGGGATCCAGATGCCTCTCCCTTTCTTCCTTGAAGCCATCCCAAGCATGGAATCTGGACAGGCAGAGAAGTGTCACCTGCACCCTTGGGAAGCCTGAAAGCATCCATGAAGTGCCTGCAGTGGCCTGGACCTGGCTGTGGCTGCTCTACAGGGTGCAGAGATGGGGGGGTGAGGGGGCAATCATTAGAAAAAAGAAAAGAGGGTGAATGTCTGTGTTGGGTAAATGAATTGAAAAACATAGTGTGGAGGGGAGACCTCCCACAGAGGCAGAGAAGATGCTAGGGGCAGTTTCTGTTTCAGTGATCCAGGGCATGACTTGGAGTCCTGAATCATGAAGCTAGTGGTGGTTACACAGTGACTTTTAGTTCTTCTCACTTGATATTATTTCCATTGAGAGACACTTTCAACCTTCAGACCATCAGTGAGATGAAGGACTGAGCAAAACAGCACAGCAGCAGTCCTAGACAAATCCAGCAAGTGCTTTCCATTGAATGCAAGTTTGTTTCCCCTACAGTTTTGTCTGTATTTAAGATCTTCTTGGTGTTTGCTTTCCAGAAATATTGTAGCAAAGCATCTTTGCCAGAATGAAAGCTCATGTAAAATGAATGTTGAGACAGAATCTGCAAATATGCACTGAGAGTAAATTTCCCGTTGTTCAAGCAATTGTAAAATTCATAATTTGCCTTATATTTTATTATATAAATACACAATCAGAACACAGTAACAATATGAAGTGAATTATGTATCTAACCAACATTGCATGCATTCCAAATATCCTCAACAAATTACTGGTGAACAATCTACAGGCTAAAAATTATTTGCTTGCAAAATGTATGGATCTTTTCAAACAACCAAGTCATTACAAGAAATTCTTGTCTATTCCCAGAAAAATCTGTAAATTGAGAGAGAGAGAGAGAGAGAGAAAATGAAGGGGGGAAAAAAAAGGATCCACTGTGCTCAATTCACTCAGTCCAGCTCTATAATTGACCATCCATGTGATTAAAAAGCTGTCAAGGGCAGGCTCTTGAGGATGGAGTACCTGGTGCAGATATCAAACTGTGACAAAATCAGAAACTTCATTTGGACAATCACATGGAGACCAACACACCCAAACCTAATTTTGGTGTGAAAAGCTTCCTGTAGGGAGAATATCAGAGTTCTTAGCAAGGACTACAAGGTTTTCTCAAGTTCTGCCTCCTTCCTGGGGAAGGAAAAGCACAATTGCATAGAAACCTTTACAAATAGCACCCTTTGTAATCTCACTTTATCCTGGGTAAACCAGCTTCCATCTTCACTCAGCCAGGGAAATGTTGTTTGAATCTTCGGTGGAGTTGGTTACCCAGCACTGGGGTAAGGGAGCAAGAAGGTCTGAGCACTGTTTTCCTCTCTACTTTGAAACATGTGCAAGAAATTTCACCACTCAGTACTGTTTTTTTAATTTCTCCCAATTAATTGTTTGCTGCAGAAATTAGAATTCAGATGGGCTAAGGGCTGTCTCTTCCTGTGGTGTAAGAGACCACACACCAGGGCTGATTCTCACCTGAGCATCCTTAGACCAGGACACCAAGACAAGATTCTTATTTAGTTAATAGACAGAGGCACCTCCAGAAGAAGACTGATCCCCATCTTTCTAAAACATGTATCACAGAATGGGCTGGTTTGATGTGTGTTTTACACTGTAGAGAGAAGCCTTTCAACCAGCACAGCACAGGTGCTTCACTTTTGGATGGCTAAAATCAGCTGAATTCTTTTCCCCAGATTCACACAGCACCTTGCACAATGCAGCCCAGATCTGCCTTGAGACCTGTAAACATTAGTACGGATTATAATCAATGAGAGAAAACTTAATTAGAAATTGCCCAGGGGGACTGCCTTCTATTCTAGGTGTTCAAGGCTTTTAATTTAAAGAACAGAATGATTGAATCTTCCCATCACATCAGCAAGGTAGATAATCACCCTTAAAATTTCTTCTAGCATGAATATTCAGGCGGAGAAAGACAGAAAGTGAATAGAAATGCAGGCCCTATTTCTGCCTTCACATCCCAAATAGGCACACTTAGCAAAGATACAATAAAATGGATAATAAAATAAGGCAGACAAATGGCTTGTAAGAAGAAGACAACCTCTTGAAGTAACTTTGAATATGTATTCAGAAGAGTTGTTCCACAAGAAAGGAAGGGAAACTTGGTTTTATGCTATTGTGCTCACAGGCCTGTGGCTCTTGATTAAGCTCAGAAAACTCACAAGGAGGTGTGGTCACTCAGTTCTATTCTTCTGTCTTTGTCTTTTCCTGCACAAACACTGCAGCTTTTCCCTGAAATGAGCTCACTGCAGGTGCTGCAATGCCATCCTAAGGGAAATGTGGATGTGTTCTGCCTTTGGGTTGACCTGACAGAATCCACTGCAAAACAGGGTGCCTCCAAGGGAGATGGAGATACCTGAGTCAGCACTGGACACTGCTGTCAGTGTCCATGGCCCCTTTCCAAACCTTCACTCAAGGTTGCAGCTGGCTGCCAAATTTGGAACCGTTATGCAAAAGAGCTCACTATTAGTCAGGAACATGGATCTGAGCTGATCTCTTCTTCCTTTAAAGAACAATCCCACACTTCATATCCATAGTGCAAAATTATATCTGACATGTTATTTAAAAACCAAGCCTTACTCCAGTAAATGGGATCAAACAGCAGGGCATTTCATTTGACAGAATGAGTATTTCTAGTTTTAATATTACATTAACTTTTCCTCTCCATGCCTCTCATGGATTTTTCATTCTTAGGAGCAGTGCCTGACTTCCAACCGGAGCTGTCAGTCTGACTAGGGATTCCCCAGGATTTCAACAATTCCATTCATCCATTCCAGGATTTCAACAATTCAGAGAGGGTTCCTGAAGAGCTGACATCAGCTCCCTGTTATTGTCTATACCTTGTTCCACTTGTGCCCAATGAGAAATCTCAATCTTTGTGGGATTGGAATGACCCCATTAGGGGGTGATATGGGATTAAATTGCCACTAACCACAACAACTTAGAAGACTCCTGCGCTCCAACAACACAGCTTGCAAGAGACCTGCAGCATCACCTCAGGTCTGGGGCCCTGGTAACACCCTCCCAGACTGTGAATCACCTTGGTCTTGCACCTTCCTAGTTCAGCTTACAGGCAAATACCATTGTCATCGTCTGCCTACAGACAATGGCAGTCTACTGCACAGCAGTCTAGACAAAACCTCACTCCCTTGTTTTTCCCCTGTGACGCCTGAAAACTGTGTTGTCAGATGGAGAGTATCTAGTAGGAACTTCCTGTTAAGTGTTGGCATCACAGTGCTAGCAAATCTGAGGTTTTATATATACCAGAAGGTGATTAGCTATAACATGAATAATACAATACCTATCCTAGACACCCTGGATGACAACTCTAAGTAATTACTTCAGCATTATGCAGTTAAGTGCTCTAGCTGAATGCCTAAGAACTACATAATAACAGTTTTTAATTAAAGTAACCCAATATCTTTATGTTGGGTGAAAGAACTGTAAATCTGAGAATGCTCCAAACATTTTACACATCAGATAAAGATTTATCTTCTGTCAGAGACAAAGAATGGAAAAATTAGCATGACAAGTGAATTTCAGGGACACTATCACATCTGAAACCAGGAAGGTTTTATGGAAACTACATCAGAAAATTGACAAGCCCCACTGATCAGGAGGACCAAAGTACCTCTGCTAAAGAGATAGATCCCCAGAACCTGTGTAGACCTTCCATACACTGCCAGTGCCATCCTAGTTGATGCTGCCAGAAGAGAGAAGTGGGAACCTTCATGTTAACAAAAAATCAGCCCCCTACTGTAATGACACGCATCACATCAGTCCCAGACAGCACTGATCTCTGATCCCTTAACATGACAGATCGTAGTAATTTTATCATGTACCAGTAGATGACTTTCTGTCAAGACTAGTTGCGTATTTCAAAATGATACAGAGTGTTTTCCATAGGATTCTTCTTATTTTTGACAAAGAATAATATCAAGATCTAACTGCTTCTGCCTAAACAGGGAAAGAGAACTAAATAATTGACACCTGCACATGCTGTATATGGCTTTAGGACGAAATTCATGCTCTATGTGGGTGGTGCAACATGAGAACACTTCCTCCCTCATAATAAACTCAAATGATCTCTCTGTCTTGCCCACATCTCACCAACTGATTTGAAATGAATGCCACTTGAAATCATCACAGAATTTTCTTCAAATAAAGTATCCTGCCTGCACCACCACATCCTGCTTGCTCTTGCAACCCTCTTGAAGAGCTTCATCTGCAGCAACATTTACAGTGACTCAATTTTTTTTTTTATCATGGCTCAAATTTCCTTTATGTCTCCCTGCATATTTCCCCTTTGTATCCTTGGACTGTATGCTTTTTATGAGGGCTGATTTCTCTGCAAATCAAAACCCTGAGCTGGTCCTGTGGAGAGCATTAGGCTCACTTTTAAGTAACCACTGAAGGCATCTGAGCAGTAAAGTGTGTTCAGCCACTAGACATTATTCTGGGCATTCCTGGGCAACCTGAGTTAATGCAGGTGGTTTGTTAACTGTGCCCAACAGGGTGGGTTGTTCAGTGCTTCTGCATTGTCCATTCATGATTTGAATGTTTTTTGCATACCGTGAATCCTAAAGAAAACACATTTTTAATCCAAACTGTACCAAATTGTACCATGTTTAATATCTTTGAATCATAGAATGGGTCAGGTTGGAAGGGCCGTAAAGATCATCTCGTTCCAACCTCTCAAATGGAATACGGGACAACTCTCACTAAGCCATGTTGCTCAGAGCCCCCATTCAATTTGACCTTGAGGACTTTCCCGGGATGGGAATCTTTACCTTGATTCTCAAATGGGAAAACAAAATCTGTTTATAATTGCATTAATTATTTACATTAATAATTGCATTAATAATTGCATTAATAATTCTTGCTCCTTCCAAATAATTGAGGGGAATTGGTCTCTCCACAGCAAAATCACCAGCTGACTTGACATCTAGAATTATTCCAATTTGATTCTTACTACCATTTCTTTGTCCTTCTATCTATGCAGCAGTTCATTTTTATCCCTTCAAATTTTCCACAAAGGCAAGTCCCCTTGAAAATTCATGTCCTTACTTGTTTTGAAGAAAATGGGCTGTAATTAAGTGAAGTTGCATTACTTACAAAGTTGTCATTTGCAACACCAAATACATAAAAGCAAGGGAAATGCATCATTAAGGACATAAATCTTCCCTTCTACCCACCTAATAAATAAATAAACATATTATTCTTATCAGGTACAAGGTACAGCATACTTCATCAAACTCCAGAAATGTAAACCCCCACCCGTTCTTTCAACAGCAGCATTACAATGAAGTGCAAAGCTTTCCTTTAAAAAAAAAAGGTCCTAAAACTATGGACTCAGATTCTTACAATGGCATAAATCAGCATAGATCTGGCTTCAGAGATTGAGTTGTTTAACATTTGTTGAAAATGTGACACATAATATGGGAAGTTCTTTATTCTGCTCCATAATTCTCTTTCTCATTTGGAGCTAATATTCTCCTTTGACTCCTATGTGTTGTGGAGCAGGTAGGATCCTATTTCTAAATCAAAACTGGTGTCTTCCTAAAGATGTATTCTTTTTCTACATCACACCTGAATTAATTCAGGGTAATATTAGATGGCTGATCTGACTCCAACACCTTACTTGTTCCTTTTCACCTTGTAGTGAGTGAAGGTTTTTGAAGAATTCAATATGAGCAGAGGGGCTGTGGTTAGAAGGCTGCAGGTTGAATCACAGGGTGTAAAGGAGTGGAGAGTTTTGTGGAATGTTTTGCAAATGTGTCTTCTTTCCTAGCTGCAGTCCCTAGGTTCCAGTGACATTCATGTACCACTTTTTGATTCCTTTCCCTTTGTACAAAGGGCCACATCTCCACTCGTAATCCATAGCTCATCCACTTTCTGGCCCTGCTGCCATTAATAACCTGGCTGAAGTTCGACCTCAAAGCCACACTGTGCTTGAGAAACACAAACAACAGGTTTCAGAAACTTACTGATAAAGTGCATTGGAGCAGATTTTTCTCCTGTGGTCCCAAATTGCTCAGAGACCACAGTTTTGAGGACATACCTCAGTCTTTGTAACTTGACCAGAGGACAGGGCAAGCTGGTAAACAGACACTGTGGGTGGTGGGTGACCTTGGGAAGAGCTCTGGGCTGTCACTGGACTGGCAGTGATGGCATGTAAAGAGGCACAAGAGGCAAGGCTCATGCAAACACCTGGTCACTGTGGAGCTTAGCGTGATGGATACTAAGGAAAGCAGAAAATGCCTCATTCTGTGCTTTTGGCATCAGCAGCAGCGAGGTGATTTGCCTTCTACAGATACAGTCAGGCAGACTGACCCAATAATTTGTTCTCATTCATGCCGTTTGCATTCTTTGCATCCTTCCTCTCCTTTGGCTCTGTGAAATCATTTCCCATGGTGCAGTTGTCAGTGTTGGACCCTGATGGATACATCTGCAAATTCAGGGGTTTCTGCTTTAGGGGACAGACAGGTATTGTTGGTACTGGGACAATACTGGGCCAGTTGAGTGCGAGATTATATAACCACAAAAGAAGCAACATTCCCAAAATAAAGTTGATATTCTTGCTAAGTTCCTCAGAAATTCCATAGATGTACACCCCACCTTTCCTGTAATGTATACAAATTCCTCGGTGGAGAAACCTTTGGACGGGAATAGGAAAATATATTCTCAGTCTAGGCAGTTCACAGCTACAGAATTCATATAACAAATTAGAGCAAGTGAAAGAGCATGAAGCCATAGTTTAAAAATCCCAGTGACTATATTTTTTTAATCTCAGTAACAGACAATTACTGTATTTTATAAACCAAACATCATAAAGTCTAGTTACTTGTAAGTCTGAGCCAGAACTCATAATTAAGACAGAACTTTAAAATTCAACAGTTAATCATAGAATATTAGAGGAAAGATACTGAGAGGAATAGTCCAAGGTGTAAATGTATTTATTTCCATGCCAGGATGTGGTTTGTGGATTGGTCAAAAAAGTCCAGCTGGAAAGATTCTAGAGAGACACAGGGCACCACAAGGCTCTTAATAGAATTCCTTATAGATTCAAAGATTATTTGAGAGACTGAGATTCAGCTAATGACTAACTTTTCCTGAAGAATGTGCCACAAAGCTTTGATTGAGATTTTCCCAGCAAAATCTCACCACTACAGGAAATAAATCAAAAGTGTAAGCTGTGCTCTGGACTTGTACACACTGACCATGTTTCAGCTGGTGGTCTCTAATCAAATTTGCATGCAGACTGGAAATGTACCTAGCCCTTCACTCCTCTCTTCCTCTTTGTTTTTCCTGCTTTCTGAAAGCTGTCTGCACACTTTCCAAACCAGGCTGACAATGCTACTTTTAAATCAGTGTCATTTTGAGTTTCAGGTTTCAAGTGAATCAAAAAGCACAGAAATGGTGGACATGTGCTTAAAAAAGGGTTCTGACAACTCCTGGGGATTAAATCCATGGACATTCAGAGAGGTCTGGATGCTCATCCTAGTGGTGCCTTTTTAATTTTTATACTCATTATAAAAATAAATGAAAACAAAACAATAGGACAACTGTGTTTGCTGAAAGTAGTGGATTTTAATGAGATTTTGAGCAAACAAACTTCATTCCAAAACAGGCGTTAAAGAAAAATAACTGCAAAAAAATCCTACTAAAGAAAGTAAACAACCAGTGTGACTTCAGGTTTCATTTACACATGGGAAAGCAGTCTTGCAGAGTGTCATTTAATTGGAATTTTGATTATTAATACAACGTGACATAACTAGTACTATTAGAGGAGAACAATGCAGGGTTGAGCTGATTAATGGAGTTGACTAGCCCATTGAGAGCTGAAAGTTGCCTGACAATTCAGCCCATTAATTAGAAAGATGCCACATTTCCTCCCACTGGGCTCTGCTCCATTGAATTCACAAAAGCTCGCAGCTCCTTCTGCAAGTGTTTTCAGATTTTCTTCTAGGAAGTTTTCCTTATTCCTAAGAGCATCCGTGTCAAGGCATACCAAGAGCTATATTGCCACTGAAAAGGCACCAGAAGCAGAACTCAAGGGGGTATTGTAATAACCACTTAAGTACATATCCTCAGCATGTTCTCAGTTCACAGGACCTCATTGCTTTCTCAGCCTGTGCAGACTTCAAGCATCCATTATTAATTCCTGTGAAGAATCCCACTTCTTACTCCTCCATTCTTTGAAGAACCAGCTGCTGCACCCATGTCACTTGAAATTCTCTTTTTTTTTTTTGTTTTAACCCCACAGTAACGGAGGGTGGAAGGCTGCTGTGATTAGGTTGGCCATTTGGAATTTTAACTTTCTAAGAAGAATATTCCCATCAACAGAATGTCCCAAGAACGAGGAAGCTGTTAAATTGGCATAAAGCTCCCTTTGATTCAGTAGCTACATCAAAGATATAAACTCTTATTTATGAAAGTTGCTTCAGTCATCCAAGAGACTAAATCTATCACAGCAAAGCAACTATGCCTTAGCATCTTCTACAGGGTGATCCCAAGACGTATGGGAAAATTATGATTTCCTCTTAGATTGCATAGGAAAGTTCTATAATGATATATAAATTAAACTTGAAACTGCTGAGCATATTTTTACTGTCTCAACAGAGAAAACTGTCAAAAATAAACAAACAACACAAAAAGGCTGGAAGAGAAATTAGATTTTCTGGAAGAGATTTGGAAACTGCTTACTTTATTTTCAAAACCAGCACAACACAAAGACTAGAAAATAATACAGAAAGAAAGAAAATTAATTGGGCCCATATACCTTTTTTGTGCATGCACAGGATGAAGTTGTCTTGAAATCTTGCTCTACACATACAGAACAATAAGCAATCTTTTCTATTTTGCAAGGCTGATGCATGCTTACACAAGCTGCAAATCAAACCAAAATTCTTCATAAACATGCTCTGAATGGACACTGATTTCAGCTGTATAAAGCACTGGGATTTACAAAACCCAGCTTTTAATTTCTAGAAAGTTCTTAAATTCCACAAAGCAGTCAGCAGAACTGGTGAAGGGAAATGAAAACCCGTGGGAGGGCTGTGGAAAAGTGTAAGGGAAAGTCTGTCTGTGAAAAGGCAGCTGAAGAAAAGCCACCCAGTCCAACGAGCATCCTGTTTATGATGGCATCAAAAGTGCCTAAGTGACAATAGAGACCCAGTGGACCTTCACAGGAACACGTTCACACAGAGCTGAAACAGGATAATTTCCCACAGAGTGGGTTTTTCCTATTTGTCTGGCTCTTTTATCCGAAGAGTGGGTACAGGTGTACAAAGCCCGTGCTCCATGTTCAGAGGTGTTCAGGCCCATGGTCGCAATTGTCAGGTGTATCTGGTTTGTCAGCTGCAAACTCTATCTACTGCAAACCAAGTTTGCTGCCCCTAAGCATGCTACTGATTGCCCTGATCAGTGGGACAGTCCCAAACCACCCAGAGCTGTGAGAGCCCTGGATATGTTATAGAAGCAGCCCCAGCTGTAATGGGAGTGCTTTACAGTAACAGGTCTGGGCATAGCCCCTACTCCTACTCCTGCCAAAGAAAGACTCAGAGCTGCAATCTCAGCTTGGACCACTACTTTCACCAGTCTAAATAAGGCTCCTACACTCCCAAGGATTTAATGGCATTTAGACTCTTGACTCACTTAATGCTTCATTTCCTAAGGTGTTTTAGGTGCTCACAGGTGAAGGTAGACACTTACTTAGGATTTTATAAGTTTAAAGAGACTAAGGGTGATTGCAGTGGGGTGTAAGCACTTCATCTGCACTTTTGAGAGGACCATTAGGCAGCAGTGTGTATTTTTAGGTACATAAATACTGTGGGAATTTGGGTTTGGAATGCAGCGGAACACATGGCTGATGGGAGATCATGTCATCTGTAAGAAATTCACTGCATTTTCCTTCACTCATAATCGTCATGCAATTGGAAAAAAAATGCAGGTACCTGGCCCCTACAACTTCCAGAGACCAATCTACTGTATATGCCTGATTACTCCTTTGTTTCTTTCTTTCATCATCTAGCAAATAAAATCTACACAAGTTAAAGGAATTTCAGCACCTTTTAATTCTTCACAGGCCTTTAAACACAAGCCTCTCAATTTTAAAATCTCCTTTTCTTTCAATAATACAAAGCTTTTAAATAGTATGTCTCTTTGCTAATGCTTTCAAAGTTCTTAGTGAGTTTAATAGCTCGTTACTATTTTATATATAGGGAAACTGAGGCATAGAGTTGATAGGAATGTGTACATTTGTTCATAAGACCAAAACTGAGAAAAATGCTCAGCATTTCTAGTCCAGTGCCCTGGGCTAAATTGTACTTACCTTAATTTCAGTAAATTCATTGCATAGACTGACAGATGTAGTACATGACACAAATAAACTAAAAAAAAATATTTTAAAAAATAATTTCTCAGGTTTCTACCTCAGTAAGAGACACTTGTGAGCATATTAAAAACAAAACCACAGTTTAAAAAAAGTTCATCCCAGTGAAGTAAGACAACTTTAAGAGAAAGAAAAGACCAGCAGGATCTTCAGCATATACAGACTCAAGTCCCTGATGAGGTCTCCTGCATCTACTGGTGTCTTCATTCCAAGCCAGGTGGAATTTGAAGGCCAAAAGAATACCAAGACACACTTTAAAAGCAGCTGGTGGCTCCTAAGGATATTTTATAGGTAGACAGATTATGTACTGCATGAGGGATTGTAGGCAATGGGTAGCAGAAAGGAAGATACCACAGAATTTCTTGTTTGTTTCTTTGTTTATGGGTGGGTGTTTTTAAGTTAAAACAACTTTTGAAAGTTAACTGCTAGCTGAAAAGCAGACTGCTGTAGGGAGCCATAAGGATAAATTTTCTTTATGGCAATGATAATTCTCTGGTAGAGCAGGAAAAACCCTCTTAGATTTTAATTGAAAGTGAATTCTAGAATATATCTCATGTCTTAGCTTCTCTAACCCTTCAAAGAGACAATATGAACTTCAAGCTGATGATCCCTTCCTCCTCTGTGAACAGAGAAATTAATGAGAAAACAAATGTGATTTCCATCTTTTTTAGTACACTAAAAAGTGATGATTTATAGAGAAGTGAAAGATGAGACATCTATAGTCAAGATAACTAGAATCCTGAAATAGCTGAGATGAGAGCAAGTGCAGCAATTTTCCCCAGATAAGCTAGAGATGCAAACAAAGGTCTTGGGTTGTGTCTCTGGGTGGGCTTCAGCTCCTGAGTTCTATCCAGCCAGTGGACAACCAAAAACTAAAGAGGGCATTGTAAATATATATACCATACCATACCATACCATACCATACCATACCATACCATACCATACCATACCATACCTAGTGTAGATTGATTTGGGGTGTCATATAGAAGGGAACAAGCAAGAACATTGGAAGGTACTAGAGCTGGATCGTTCTTCGGGTTGTTTTTAATCCTGGTTTGCTCTTGGGATAAGACTGAAGGCTCATTTTAGGATATGTCTTCAGGTGTGTCCCTACACAATTGTTCTGCATACATGTTGCCAGCTGTGACCAGCTTTGGTAGGCCTAGAGGTCATAAAGAACTCATTCTATACCTGCTTTTGGAAGACAGTTGCTTGCAGCAGACCTTGGAAATTATTTTCTGCAGGAAGACTTGGAGGGCAGGTGTAAGCTGGCTTCAGAAGTGCTGTGGGACAGATCTAAATGTCCCAAGAGCAAAATCTCAATTGCAGCTCATGGTTTTGTCACTATGAGTTATAAACACAAAGGTAAAAAATAGGTGGTGATAAATTCTGTCCTTGCAGAATGACAGCTTTTCCCTTATTCTTGCTAAAGATAAATTCTTGCCTAAGAGGGGCCTGTCCAAAGAGGCCTCTTGTACTTCCCTGTCCCTCCAATAAAGGCAGAGCTTGTCTGTCCTTCTGAGACCTCCTGTCTAGAATTCTCCAAAACCCTGCAGACAAAAAACAAAAACAAAACAAAAACCCTCCTTATCAAAGTGATTATAAAACAAGACAGCAAAACAAATTCCTGAACCTAACTCACTCCTCAGAATGTATGGAAGGCTACTCCTTACTTCTAGTCCCTGTCCCTTTCTTACAATGCTTGTGATCACTGATTTATTTGACATCTTTTGTTTTAATATGAATCACAATAGATGCTACAATGAAAAGTGTCTGTAGCTTGTTGAAAGATCTGGATATCATTGCTAAAGGGTCAGGAACTGTCGTAATAGTACCTTTAGAAAACATTTGCTAAAGGTCACCAAGCATTGTGCTTATTTGGATGATATCAGCCAAATTGTCCTTGTGGCTATTTCCAAGGGTGACTGAATCTGAAAACCAGCTGAAAGACTTTATTCAATGTGGCACTTGCTATTTTTGAAAAACTCATTTTTCACTACTCTATATGAGTACACACTTTTTAACCCAGTGCTTCACAATTTTGGGCAGTGCTGGGGCCCTCTCCACTGCACCGATGCCATCAAGGCAGAGCGAGGAAGCACTCTGTGGTAGTTTTCATGAAAACTCCCCATGACCTTCTCCATGGAATACTGGGTAATGAAAATGCTTATGTCCTCACTCCCTGCTACCATAACTGTTCTTTCAAGGGGTAAAAAAGTTATTTCATGAGCTTTTCCTCTCCTTTCCTCTTCTGAGTAAGTTTGAACTTGCAGTTCTATGGAGAAACATTGAATGTTAAAAAAAAAAGGGTATATGTAAAGTGTGGTTGCTGCACTGGCAAAGGGTCTGCAACCTTGGCCCAGGAATATATTACTCCATTGAGTACCTTCACCAACAGCAGTGGTGAAAACTGTGATAGAGCAGCTTTGGTTGGTGTCTGGCATCCAGCCAGGGCCAACCCACCACAAGGCTGTTAAACCTCTTCTGAAAGGGAAAACCGTGCTGTATATTTGCAGGTGAGGTGCAAAGGCTTGGATTGCATGACCTCCTGTGTGGGAAAAGCCCACAGATATAAGAAATTGTCTAGGAAATGCTGAACTACATAATTAATTTGAACCTGGCACCAAGGATGTGTTCAGCATTTTCCCAGCTTTCCATCATGTCGGTGGGAATTTGCCTTCCCCAGGACAGGCAGTACATTAGAGACAGGATGGCTAAACCTGCATGTGTGCCATCTTCTCAAAAACCCTTGTAGATTTTAATTTGAGACAACATATCTCCTTCAATTCCTGTACTAGGGAAAAAATACCTCAGGTGCACCTTGTCTTCCAAGATGACCATTCCCTCCACAGATCTTTCTCCTTTTTGATTGTACTGTCACAAGGGACATAATATATTCTCACTTCATCACATTCTCTGCAACAGTAATACTGAAATTCAGGGATGGATTATTGTCTACCTCACGTTGATCCTGCCTACTCTTGAGACACTAATCCTGTGGATGAGCATTTCAGTTATCTTTTCTTTAATCAAATACTGCTATTTTTAGCATGGATGCCCTATAACAAAGGTAATGATAGTAGCATTTTAATTTTTTTTTATTTTTTTAACAGCACTGGTAGAGGCTTAGAGATTTAAGCTTTACTGCTGATAAAGAATCAAGTGCAATTGTGGCAAGGAAGAAACGAGGCAAAAAAATCAGGGAAGTGTTTATGACTACAGAGAAAAACAATACAGGCAGAAGAATTCTTAAGGAGTGTGGGGTTGAGTGGTTATTTTTCTGGAGAGGATATTGATATTTAGCCCCTGTAAAATTTGTAATCTCTTAAGTATAGAACAATGTAAAGGGTTGTGCAGAAGACAAGAAAGAGAGAAAGCAGATGGTTATAAGAAATACAGGCTGGGAAAAGAGGGAGAAATTAAAAGAGAAAAGCATAATAAAAGTAATAAAGGGACAGTACTTTTTCCCCTACAATGCACAAAAATATGCATATTTTATGCCTTTGTGTGTATGCAAGAGCCTGTGTTTGGAGTCAAAAAGTGCATGTAAGTTTTCTGACACATCTGAAATACCTTCAATAATATGGGTCAGTAGGCAAAATAGAGAGTATAAGGTTTATTTATATTAAAAAAGATGAAGTTTGATGAATTAAATATGAAAATAAATAATACACATTTTGCCCTTGAATTTGCTTTGATGTGAAATGCAGTTTATTTTGCATCCATTTATTTTTATACATTATAGCTGCAGGTTTTTATTCTTCATAACACAGAACCCATTGCAGGAATTGTCAGGAGATAGATATGAGGCTTTTAACTGAGGGGAAAATTAGAAAACTATAATCCTGCTATCTCAATCTGTGACTGATTGCTACTAGGACCTTAATTCCACTTAAAATTTTCAGCAATCGAATAGACTGAAAGACAGCCATATCAGTGCCCACAGTCAAGCTAAATGTTAAGAGGCAATTGATGTTTCTGTACTGTGACATTTGTATCAAAGTCAGCGCTTCAGGATGACTGCTGATGGAAGAGGACTGCATTTAGTAATGTATGTCTTTCTCCTCCTGCAGTCATCAGGCTGCTTTAGTTCTAGCCATGCATGTCATTGGTCTTGGAGCTCTGTTCTGCAAGGTGGACAGATCGCAAGGCAAGGGCAAGGAATTACAGCTGTCGGCATCTAAATAAATAAATGTCTAGCGATATAATTGCCCATTGGATTTCTGATGTCTGGTTTTCTACTGAAGTGCTTTAGCAAACTGGGGATCTTGCACCTGTTTAATCCCATGGCTCAGAAAATGGGCACATGAGCAGTAAATACTGAACTGAAACACTCCCTTACATCTTTAACCCACTATGATCATTCTCTTTTATGCAAATTCCAAGAAAAAGCTGTCTGCAGGGTACTAACATCTTGATTTGACATCACCAAAGTGGTGCAGGCAAAGATTTTGCTATTTGTTTTTTACTTCAATATTCCTTTGACCTCAGAAACAGGTCAAAGCTCTCCATTATTTTTTGCAGTTCAGAATGTATCAGTAAAAGAAAAGAAACCCACAGGCTGCAGGTTTTCTTCAAGTAAATCAAAAGCACTAGTAATTGCCTTTCATATTTTATTTCAGAAAAATAGTATATTCATGACTCAGTATGGTGCTGTAGACAAATTAATATTAAGGGAAACATAGAGGAAGCTACAAGAACGCTGAGAGAAGAAAGCATCTGGGAAGAGCTTTTTCTTTCTCTAATGAAGAGAAAAAGATGGTAATGCCTTTAGATGAGGTTCCTAAACAGATGTGTACAGAGCTGTACGCAAACTACTTCAAAGTAGGACACAGATGTTGTCTGAATAATTTTACCAACGCTTTTCAATATATGTGCATGGCGAGTTGGAGTTGCTGTAGTTATCACTGCCAGTGGTGATGCTGGAACAGTTCAGTCTGGAAATTTCTGACTCCAAACAGAGACTGATATCCAGGAATGAAGTGGAATAATACTACTCTTTAAGGTAACATTGTGCCTGTTACCTTTTGGGTTATCATATATTCATATAAGGCAATTGCCTAAATACTGACCAAGTCAGAAGCCTTGGAGGGATTGAGCTGTATCTCCACTCTTAGGATGAAGGTTTGTCAGAGCAAGTAATTCTACTCAAGTTAAGATTAAATTTCTCTGCATCAGCATTTCAACTATGTGTTTTTACAGACATGAACCATCTAGCTGAAATTCATTTATTCTGTATAAATAGTGTGTCTTCCAAAAGAAGACACCTGAAGCTTTTGAAATAAATTAAGTTTCCCAGTTGCTCTAAGGGATGTATTGTATGGAGTCAGGATGCATGTGTACATAGTGATTACAAAGATGCTTTGAGCAGGATAAGCTGCACAAACCACAACTAGATGAAAATATAAATTATGCTTTTTGCTTACCCTCCCCCAACATTTCTCT
Source organism: Regulus satrapa (assembly GCA_013396955.1). Classification (NCBI taxonomy): domain Eukaryota; kingdom Metazoa; phylum Chordata; class Aves; order Passeriformes; family Regulidae; genus Regulus; species Regulus satrapa. The sequence continues at coordinate 526,275 of VWZN01004070.1, read as the reverse complement.
GTACACTTCCATCATAACTGCAATATTTGCTATTCTTGTCTGCAAAAAAACCATCCAAACAAATATTCTTACCTCAGCAAAGAATCACACTAAGTCCATTGAAAAATAAAGCAGTTTTGGGCATGGAGGAGTCAAGTATGGAATGCCATTTTTTTCATATGCGAAAAAAGTCTTTGTTCCACATTGTGAATCTTTGTTCATGAGGAACATTTTAATTGTCCCCCAATCACACTGTTTTCTCTTGGGAGGAGAGGTCCTCCTCCCTTAATCATTCAGTCTCTTGAGAACTCAACACAGGCACTTACCTGAGCCACTGATTCCCTTTACACTTAATCCCTCTAATGAAGTGGGGAGTCAATCTCTTCTCACAATTAACAAGTGAAAGGATAAGAGGAGACAGTCTCAGGTTGCACCAGATGAGGTTTAGATTGGATATTACAAAATTTTTTTTCAACAAAATTATTGCCAAATGTTGGAACAGGCTGTCCAAGGAAGTGGTCGAGTCACTATCACTGGAGATATTTAGAAGATGTGAAAATGTAGTGCTTAGTGACATGGTTTAGTGATGGATTTACTAGTACTGGGGTAACAGCTTGATTTAGAGATCTTAAAGGTCCTTTCTGACCTAAATGATTCTATAATTCTAACTAGAAACTTGTGCATGTGAATCGTTGCTTTTGGATGACCCAACCCTTGTCTCTAAACCTACATCATCTTAACTACAACAGACAGATTATTCATACATCCTTCAGTAAATCGTTCCATTGATCACAATGATCTGAAGGTATTCCTGATTTCTAAGCTGAATTTTTCTAGCTTTAGTCAGTGTCATGGTTTAATCCCAACCACCAACCAAACCCCAAGCAGCTGCTCTCACCCAGTGGAATGGTGGAGAGACTGAAAGGGAGAAAACTGATTGGTTAAGATAGACTATTTAATAGGTAAAGCAAAAGCTGCACATGCAAGTGAAGCAAAGCAAAGGAAGGAATTAATTCACTACTTCCCATGAGCAGACAGGTGTTCAGCCACCCCCAGGAAAGCAGGGCTCCAGAACAACATAATAGTGACTTGGGAAGAACAAACACAAAAAATGTCCCCTTCTTCCTTCCCCTTCCCTCAGCTCTATATGCTGACCATGATGTCCCATGGTATGGAATATCCCTTTGGTCATTTGGGGACAGCTGTTCCAGGTGTGTTCCAGTCATGTTCCAGTTCTTGTGCACCCCCAGCCTCCTTGCTGGTGGGATCAAGCAGAAAAGACCTTGACTCTGGCAAGCACTGCTCAGCAGTAACTAAAACACATCTGTGTTATCATCACCATTTTCAGCACAAATTCAAACCACAGCACCATAATAACAGCTAGTGTGAAGAAAATTGACTCTAAACCAGCACAAACAGGTATCTGGACATATGACTTTACTCCTTAGTGTCAGAACACTTTCCCATTCTCCCAGTAGGTAGTTTTAGGTCATGATATAGCAACCCTTCTGATGACGCAGGTACAATGAACATATTTAAGTATTTTACTAGAAGGCAGTATATTCTCTCATTGAAAGAGACTTGCATTTTTTCTTTGAATCTTTTTCAATTTGTCAACAGACAGTCACAGAGTGTTCTTGAATAGTGGAAGTGACAGGCTGTGATTGCTAACTCTTTGGTTGTGTTGCATGTGCCTGAAGCCTCAGTATGTCTGTTTTGGCAGACAAATCGTTTCATCCTTCCTTTTATCATGCTGATGACTGATAAGAAAGAATGCATTTGGTTTAGTGGCAGCTGTTTGCTCTTTCGATGAACAAGGCTACTAAATTTAGCACCTTTTGGCATAGTCTGAATTTGTTCTCATCCAGTCTAAGATAAATGAAATAGAACTGGTGATTTCAGTCTTGAATTTCTTTGACCTGCAAGCCTCCCACTATTGCAGTCATATCTCAAAAGAAGTTAATATATTTTTGGTAAAATTGTAGTCTGACCACTTTAAGACAAGTGTCAAGGTTTAATTTTACCATTTATTTATTGCATTCCATTTAGAAAATGCTAACTGAAAAAAGCAAAAATGAAATTGAGTAAGAACATATGGCTCCTTTGTTAGAGGAAAAAAAGAGTTTAATCTTTTGGTTTAAATTCTCAAACTTTTTAACTATTGAATCAGCAACTGACTAAGTCTTTCTACACCCAAGATTCATGAACATGCCCATCCACACATCCACATGGATTGCTGCCCATTTTGAAGCATCTCTACCACTTCAGCCAAGAGATGAGATACTCAACCTTCCTAGGAGAGTGCTTCCATCATCCACATCCCTTGCAAAGGATCTGAGTCCTGTCAGACCAACCACCAGTCCAGTCCAGCCTGAAAACTAACAGCACAGGCCAAGGCTTGCCAGGGAATATCCTGCTTGACTGTTTATTTTCATAGCCATGCTCCAGATCTTGAAAATTTCTGGGCATACTTAAACAATAGATGTAGCCCTAATATAACAGTAAGTAGAATTTCTTGAACAAAGTCCAGGTTCAGGTAGAAAAAAAATAAGAGGAATACTGACACTTCTTGCACTCTGAAGCATGTAATTTCTCCTTTGGAAAGTAGGGCATAAAAGCATTGGCTACCTTCATTCCACCCACAAAAATTAAAGTATTGGGTGACTAAAAGCCATGTTAGGGAAGGTTCATTTGGCCCATTAAAGGCTTCAAGGTTCTTAGCATATTTTCTTTACCCTTTCTTATTCCTTCCATGCAAATGAAATATATTTATTTGCAGTTTCTCCTTGAATAAAGAAACACAACTAATCACAGCTATTGAAAGTGGGTTGACATAGGCATGCTCTCTTTACAGTATTAAAAATGGATGGTGCTCTGAAGTCCTCCAGAGCATGAAAATAAAATGTTAAGACTGGAAATTTTATCTCAGCTGCAGTTACAGGAAGGAAGCGCCAATATTTCAAGGTGCTTTGCAGGACTTCTGGGTAACAGGCAAACATCTGACACTTTAATCTTGATGTTTTAATATTATGCTCTTGAAAGAATCAGCTCTACCCGCAAATCTTCAGAGAGAGACTGCCTTTATCCTTCTGACATCTTTGATCAGTCATGAAATACTGAAGAGCAAGACCATCAGAGTAATTCTTGTTGGATGCCTAATTCCAGGCTCCATTGAAGTTAATATAAATTCATGTCTCCCCTCTAAAGTGGCTGTCAAGTTCATTGGCAAAGACAGATGAAATTTGCATTGCTTATGTTTATATGGCATTGTACAGGATAAAGGATTCACACATCCAAACATGAGATCTGCATTTGGGAAAGAATGGAATGTGTTCCGTTTCAAATGATTCCTCTTTAGTGCAAGTCTTAACTTCTATGGGAAGAAATTCCTTTGATTTGCTGAGTATATAAATCACTGTAAGTTATTCTCTTAACTGTTTTGGTTATCTTGTTCCATTTCCATTCCATTTCCATTCTGTGTAAGATCAAGATAACAGCACTTTCATTTTGTGCAGGCCACTGAGCATTTGTTAAAGAGAAATGGTCTTCTGTTTGCCATCAGACTGACCAAGCTGACAATCAAAGCTTACAGTGTGAAAGCAAAAGACTTTATGGACACATTGCTATTCAGTCCTCTCCTTATGGCACCAGGAAGGCTTTCAGCTGGATTTCAGAGTGACCAAATGAGTGGATTTTTCAAAAGCTTTTACTTTCCCTGTGGGGATCACATGTTTGGTAACCTGATTGTCACATCAGAGTCCTGGGTTCAGATTCAGGCTGTATTTCAAATTTGTTACAACTTTGGGTCAGGAGGTTTCTTCTCTTTTGTGCTGCTGTTTTTTCTTCTGTAAATTGGGCAGATAAGGGAGTATTTATCAAATTAAAGAGTATTTAGGGAGAATTAAAGCTAGTTAATTAGTGCATATTGTTTTGGTATTTCACTTTTTTAGGCTACTGTTATTATTTTTCCATATCCACAGCACATTGGGTGTCCAATGTGCCTCATAAAACTGTCAAATTTCTGGGCAACAAAGCTTCCAGAGAAAAATGAGAAGTGATGACTTTGTTTTCACTGGGTGCAAAGAAGGAAAACACTGTAAGACTTGTTGAACAAAAGACTGGGAACTGTCTTCATGAATGCAGAGCATTTTGAAAGTTTTTGAAAGTAACATTTGAAAGCTTTTTAACCCTTTCCCTCTTATATCAGTAAAAAACCTAAGGAAAAGGTAGAACATAATTTTAATTGTGTGAGAGTATTTGTTTTCAAGCTTACACCTTAAAAGGGGCTATTAGAAGACATGTGCCTACACACTTATTCAGCTTGTTTTGTATGTTTACATTCCTTTCTTTGGTGAGTCATGTGTGCTGTCAATAACCTCAGTTGTGAAAATGGGCTTTTGTCTGGAAAGTAAAATAATTTCAAATATTTCTTTGACCTGACACAGTTATTTTATGCCTGACCATCACTCAGTCAATTTTACTGGCACTGAGTTATGTTTGTCATTGAAGGTGAATAAGAGGAGCAGGGTGAACCATGCCAGACAGAAGGTGGGGTTTTAAGAGGAGAGGGTACAATCAGAAGATGATGCCTTTCCAATATTCCAAAATATCCCAGATTATTTGAAAGTTAAAACTAATTTCTCTGCTGTTCATATTTGAACACCAAAACTTGGAAGTGATTTTTACCTCTAGAGTGTATTTTGGAGTTATTGGGTAAACATGATTAACTGACAAGAGGTGAAGAAGTGGGGGAATTGATTAGGAAGGTTACCCAGTGAGAAGGAAGAAAAGCCAGGAAGAATCTGGCTATTTGGTGAACTGGAGGAGTGTGTTTTATACAGCCAATTTGCAACAATGGATGCATGTAAGAGATGCAGCAAAGGTGCTGTTGTTGTTCTACACATATGAGACTTATCTCCCTCCTGTCTTTGGAGACAGTTTTGTAGGCAGGAATAAGGCAAAAACTCCATACCTTACTTCAGCACATGAAACTGATTTTCTCCTTGATGGCACTGAAAGTTCATTATGAATTCAGCTTTCTAGTCTCAGAGCATGCATAAGTGAAATGGCAAATTCACCACAACCATTGAATAAGGTCTGGATAACGCAGTACAATCCCTCTGGTTCTGCAGCTGGCATAAGACAAAGACTTCACTGCACACTAACATTAGAGAAAATCTAGCTGCTAAACCCAAGGTGGGCCAGCTAGGAATTTTACAATTTTATCAGCTTTCTTCTTGTTTCTTCTTTGTAGCCCTTGCCTGTTAGAAAGTGTACAAGTAGCTATTGGTAGAAATATGGACCAGTAACCAAATTACTTAAGTTGGAAATAAAATGGGGAAGGTAGTTTTCAATACTTCCTAGCTACTTTGGACATTTTATTTGGGTGAAAAACCATGAAAGCAGAATGTTGCTGTAGATTTGATTTTTTAAACAAATGTGTGGAACTCCTACCTCCTGGTTTTTGGTCTATTTTTGCCAATGATCACTTTTGGGATGTGTGGGCTATATTTTTAGTTTTAAGCTCCCACGTGATGAATTGAATCACTTCACAGTCCTTGCCTCTGCCCTCAGTTTTCCAGGTACCTGCTCCTTGAAATGCTAGAAGACTTGTTAGCAGGCAGAGACAAATGCCCTACAAGGACCACAGCAAATGAGCACTGTAGCATACATGGATCATCTGTGTAGTTAACACTTGCTGGAGGAATAGACTAGAGATGAATGATTTAACAGGAGGTTGGAAAACCTAGTGCTGAGTATAAACTTGCAGTCCTTTCAACTTCTTTTACAACCTATAAGGAAAAAAGGCCAATGTTTTAAAGCTAGTCTTTCAATTTGTGATCAGTTACAGAAGGAGCTGGGAGAGACCAGCATACTGTGAGAGAAATTGTGGTGAAGATTTAAGCCTGGTCCTGTACTGAAAACTGAACAGTTAGAGCTGATGTTCTGACAGTGAGTGAGAGCACTTAGAAAGCAAAGCCCCCTTTCTATATTACAACTTACTCTGAATTTAACCCTCTTTTGAATACTCTTTGTTCTGTAGCTATAGTTGCCATGCTGAACTCTTCAGTCCAACTCTAAAAATTTTGGGAGGTTTCTTGCACCCCCTACTGAACTATAAATGAGCTAAAATGTAGGTCAGTCTAATTTAAAATGATGCCTGTATAAAAAGTTGTTGCCCGCTGAATGAAACAACTTAAATGACTGCTTTGGCACACTCCTGGATAGATTCTGAATTGTGCCTCCAATACCCACGTTGTTTGAGCTTTTATGTTAATATTAATATATTTAGCATGAGAGCTAATGCTTTCTCCAAGGGTCAGCACTAAAGAACTTGAATGTTTCAAGTCCAGTCTTATAGAAGAGCATTGATATCTTGAAAGAAAACATTGCAGGACCATAATGAAATAACAAGTGATGTAACATTCTTTTCTATTTAAGTTTAGATTTTTGTGGGAAAAGATATTTGAAAACACTACCTTCCACCAACCTCCTGTAGCCCCCACAGAATAAATCAAACATGCAACAAATAGGAAGAACAAAAATCTATTCTTTTATAAAAGTATCTCTTTTTTTCCATTTCTCTGAGACAATGTTGTTAGAAGGAGATGGCAGAAAAGTAACGCTATATGCTATCCGGAGCCTTTGTTTATGCTTATTGATGTGCTATTCGCCACAAAAATGGTGCCCCAAATTTCAAAAAGCTATATCCCCACTGAGAAAAACAGAACTGACTCCATCATTTGCTTCTATGAACAATTTATATTAGCAAAAGCATGTTCTTTTTTTTTTTTCTCTTGTTCATACCCTCTATTCTGTTCCTGGCTCTCCCAAATGCAGCTTCTGAAATGCTAACTCATATTCCCAGAAAGAGTCTATCTTTTCTTTCTTACACTGCCTGGAGGTACTTTGAACTAGTCTGGGCAGGACCTTGAGCAGCCTGATCAAAGATGGTCTTGCTTTAAGTACAGACTGGAACCAGATGACCTCTAGAAGTCTCTTCAAATTTAACTTATTCTGTGATTCCACTAACGTTATTAATTACACTGTGGCTTCACATTTAGAGTAGCGTAACTAGTCGTCAGCTATGAGCATTGCAGGAAAACTCTGACCCCAGGTGTGCATGACACAGCCCAGCTTCCACCTTCCAGACCTGGTAAATCTTGTGCCTTTTGAAAAATCTGCCCTTGGACTATCTCAATGAATTCAAATAAAACCTAGCTCACAAACATCAGTCCTTGCTGCAACTGGTACCAGCTCAGAAAGAGTGTCTCCACATCACTTTTCTTCATGTTCTCTTCATCATTGCCATTGTCAGACACACTTCTCTACCTACAAAGAAGACAGGAAACTTGTGAAAAATTTCTACACTTTTTGAACCTGCTTGTAAAAAGGCCCACACCAGAAAAAGTTCTGCTTTATAATGTGGCTTGCTTGTTCTAGCTCTGCTCCTAAGAGTGACTATTTTTCCTTTGGAAACAGGCAATCCATTGAATAGATTTCAAGTTTTCATGAGAAATCAGAGTGTGCTGTTGGCAATTGGATTCAGACCTGCTTACACTGGTTAGCCACAGGCTGCTCATCAGAAGATGAAAGATGAGTCTTATATGAAAGTATTGGTATTGACTTCCACTCCAGGGAGAGAAATCATTGCTGGGCCTCCTGTATCTTTCCCATGTGCCATGAAAAGGAGCTGCACGCTGGCAAACCACTGTGTTTCCTCATTCTTTGGAAGAACAACACACTTCTAAGCCTGTGCTCAGCTTCACACCTTATTTTCTCTTCTCCTAACTTAGTCACACTCAGTTTTTCTTCCTGCTGTTACCTAAATGCATTCCAACTGTGGCTGGGACTCGAGTAGCTGTTCTGTGCATAGCAAGATCTACAAGAAGATGTGAAGTGTGCAAGAAGCCTTCAGAGATGGTGTCACCATGTAGGTCTGCCTGGAAGAAAAGCAAAGCTGTTCATTAACTGATCCACAAATCAGGCGTGAGGAGTTTTCTCTGGTAGCTGATACTCTTCAGGCAGACAAAGGGAACACAGAACACTCAGGTTAAACAGTGGAGAAAGCTTCTTCTCTAAAGCCATGCAGACTGTGACACATGGTGCACAGTGCCTTACAGCAGGAGAGGTGGTCACAGAAGTGGTACATTCCAGAGGGAACAAGCTCAAGTATTATTGCTCTGAACAGCCTACCTGGAAAAGCCTGCAGCAGAAGCCATCCCCTGAAATGTGACCTGGTTTTATGTTACAGTGCTGGCTGGCACAGGCCAAAATCATGTCAACATGTATTCTGAATTAAAGCACAGGTAATAATATGGAAGAACTTGAATTTGTGTCCTAACATAGTCAAATAATAGAGCACACAACTTGTAATAAATAGAAATAAACATTCTACAGGGCCCTCTGGCTATATCCAAACAAAGAAACAAATCTGCTACAGTTAAATTATAATGTTGTGTCTAAAGACTTCTTTTGGATAAGGTTTTTACCCTCAGAGGTCTAAAAAAGAAGGTTACTCCAGCCAGCTCTAATCTCTCCTGTTGCAGGCTGCTCAACCCTGCCTCATAGTTTTTTTCCTAAATGACTAAACTTGACAAGATAGCTTTCCTAGGCCTGTTGTCCCCAGAATTTTCTGCATGAATAGCTCATTTGTGCTTGCTGATAAATTTGTTCTATGCTGCAAAGGGGGCATTGTGAGAAAAGGGAATATCCATAGACAAAGACATGAACTATAGTGTTTTCTTGGCTTTAATCCAAATGGATAAGGCTATTGGAAACCTTCTCTGAATAATAAGTTACCTGATGACTGTTCAGTTCCTGCAGCTAGGTCACTGCTGGAAAACGTCACAGAGGAAAGCCTCCAGCTTGCTGTGTAGAAAGATCTTGAAGACGGTTCAGGCTGATATCTTCCACTCTCAGTGGCTCTAAATACTGGGCACAGGAACTTCACTCTTGCAACTAAAAAGTAATCCATCTTAGAGGATTTCAAGTACTTATTTGAAACTCCGACATTGATACTGTTTGGATAGTAGGGAGTTAAATGACATTTGCTCAGACATGTGAAAGGCAGCTTATCTTGAAAAGGTATGTCTGTGATATCTAGGAAGTGCAGTGTGTTGATCTGATTTTGCTTTTTAACAGGATGGAGAAAAAGACAGACACTGGACCATCAGATATGTCCTTTGTTTTATTTTGTTTTCTTTCAAGAGAAAATCTTTAGTCAAAAAATGGTGATCCCTGCAAGGCAGAAATGGGAAAAAAGTTGGGGTTTTTTTTTGCATTTAGATAGGCTGTATTCAACTGGAAAACAGACGAGTTTTGGGATTTGGTCTGTTTGTTTGGTTTCTTTTCTTTTTGTTGAGAAATATGCTCTGTCACCATCATGGGAACTGAGCTGCTGAGAAGCATGTATTTGAAATCAGGGTAATGGGGCATCAGAGTTTTTGCTGTGCTGGTTGAAGCTTTGAAGAAACGTTAGAAATGAGCACCAATTTATGAAGGAATTTCACTTGACCTCTTTGCTTGAATACTTTGTGAATTGAGCTCAATTTCCTTCAGCCTTAAATATGGTGTATGACATGGATATTTTTCCCTTTCCCATGGCACAAAATAGTTCTTGCTTACAAGAAGTTAAATGCCTAGGATGAAGTCACTTGAAAGAAAAAAATCATCCTGAGAAAAGGCTGCTTTTTCTGTCTTCTTTTCATGTAAGTTTGGTGAATTTTAATTTATGGCAAGTTACTGTTGTTGCACAGCAACACTTTCACACATAAAACAGCCACAAACTCTACATAAATATAATGCTAATAAACCAGGAGTGAAGTTAACTAACAGGTGACCAAGTTTACTTTGTAGCAGAAGTTTGCTCTCTGGTTGTATTTTGTTAATGTAATTCTTTTTCATGCCATGTCAATTATGTTTTTTAATAATTTCAATTTTAGTATGGAATCATAACTTTAATATTTCCTCCATAAATGTGCACAGCAGCACCATCCTGGTACTCCAGCAATCATCTCAGAATGTGTTTTGAATCTTGATTTACTTCAGATATTTTGAAATACCAAGGGCAGTTCATCTGTAATGGG
>VWZN01004070.1:482699-506797 GCA_013396955.1 Regulus satrapa | reverse complement strand
AAAAGGGACCCAGGCTGTTGTTTAGTGTCCTTTTAGTCTCCTCCTTGCTTACAAAGAACCATAAGGCTTTCTTTACAGAACAGATTATAGACAAATGTGCAGTGTGAGTAAATATGAAAAGAGCTTGTCATCCTGGTTACCTGCAGTCCTAGAAGTCCTAGCCAGCATTAATATACCAGCACATGGTAAGACTATTTTCCCTCACAAGATTTGGCTCACCATCACCAGGATCTTGTCAACAGAAACCTCACCTGTGTAATTTCACCAGACTCTTGGAGACTCTCTCTGGCACAAGGCTGCTAGTCCAGCCAGAGCTTTAATTTTTATTGATGATCTCTGGGACTTCCAAAGCCTAGATAAAACTGCAATGGCAGCTCACTTACTCTGAACATGCACACCTCCAGTTCCCTACAGCAGGCTTAAGCCCAGAAGACAACGCTGCCAGTGTCAGGTATCTTTACTGCAGTCCCAAGGTATGGTAAGAAAAGCCCAGTTCTTTTCCCCATCCCTCATTATTTTCTCTTTCCAGAGTGCTGCTCATAACTTTCCAGCTAAGGTTCTTCACCTCTGCAAAAACAAGTGCACCTGTTCACCTTAGGGAGTCATCCTGCATCAGCTCAGGCTGGAAAGGCTGCTTGTAGTGGGCCCTAGAGATAGCAACCACCATATTCTGGCTACACTGTATGCAGCATGATTCGAGCCATCTCTTTGACCTTAAAGACACAGAAGAGTAGCTTGGGTTACTTTATCTGGCATGATATCTCTGCTCCAGCAGTTTGATAGTGAAGCACTGTTTAGCAACATGGGTTTAAATAGTTTGCACTGAAACAGTCTTTTCATGTGACTGTGACTCCTGGCTTGTTTGATTTTTTTTTTCATATAGCATGGTAGTGGAAAAATATGTCAGAACAGTAGCCTGTTGAAAATACTGAAAACCAGTCAATCTGCATTTAAATTTCAGATTACCAAAGTGCACTTAGTGTTCTGCGTTATTATGTGCTAGTTTCTTAAAATCTAGGCATTAGAATTTTGAAACATCTATCAAATATTTCAAAGAGTTTAGAGTCATTAAGTCCTGCAGATGCTTTTAATGAGAGGCAGGGTTTATAGGATGAGAAGCTTAAGACAACATGGGAGTCCTGACATAAATATTTCTTTAAGATATTGTGCTTATCAACTAAGGGGAATTTTTTTCCTGAATGGTTGTGAGGGGGATTGTAACTAGATGAGCTTTAAAGTCCTTTCCAATCCCAACCATTCTATGACACTATGATTAGCTCAGTCATACAGCCAGGACACAATGGGTTTATATTTTATGCTAGACACCTGGGTGCAGTGGCAGTACACCCAGATGGGAGAAAATGTGTTTGAAGAGGATGTAGGGAAACTCAGCAGCAACTCGAAGAGGAAACAGCCAAAATGCATGTGCATATTCTTCTTGGTGCCATTTCAAATGCTTCTTTCTTCTCAGGGAAGGAGGAGGCTGTGCAGAGTCCTCCAAGCTAAGCAGCTAAATGAATTTCTCCTCATGAAATTTGGGGAGAAAGGCTGCCACTAACTCCCATCCTCAGCTATAGAGTGTAATTGTGCCCAGGGCCAGGCAGCTGCTGCCTCCTGCCTCTCAATGGAAAGGAAGCAGTGCTTGTATTTTTAAGAAGGATTTTGACTAAAGCAAATTAGAGCAGTTGCAAAATATACAAATAGATTTAAATGAGAAGGCTCTTGATTCTCTTCTTCACATTGGAAGGAGAAGGAAAAGCTGAGAGTCAGCCAGCCAGCTGCAGTTCTGCCATGCTTTGAAAAGACTTACTAAGGCAGGAGAAATTTGGATTAGCTGGAGACAGGAAGGTTAAAAACCTTGAGAACACCAGACAATAATTACCTATTGGGGAAGGGGAGTATCCATGTCCCATTTCTTCTGTTTCAGTTATCAACAAGGACTGCCAGTCCCTTTCATCTGTTCTGAAGTTTGACCAAGAGGGCTGTCACGATACTGTGCCTGTCCTCACTGACCAGGTTAGCAGTCACCAAGAGCAAGTATCCATCCCTCAAAGTGCTACACAGCTCAGTAATTCTCCATTTAAACTACTCTTACAAAATGTGTATGCAAAAATACTTATGTTTTGTAATCTTATAAAATTTCTCTGCTGTGTCACCTTTTGCTGTGTGTCCCTGCTAAAGAGGCTTTGAAGCATTCTGGGAATGGGATATCTGTGCCTTATCCAATGTTTTCTTCACTCCATGGCTCATTTATCATGCCTGGTCCATCTGCCTCCCACTCAGGATGGACTCTGCCCCTTCCAGCTCTCCTCGATTCTTCACAAACTCAAACAGTGAAGTGCAGCCCTGAGGCCATGACGAGCCATTTTATAGCACTGACCCTAAACCAGGAGTGTCCTGAGCAGGTAAAAGAGTTTTTGTTTAAGAGGATGTATAGAGAAATTATGTCTACTATGGCTTAGTATAAAGTAAACTAATAATCATTTAATATCTAGTGGTATAAAAGTTCAACAGCACAAGCTTTTCTTCTCTTATTTATCAGCACTGTTGAATGAGTAATCAGATTTTTCATTGAAGTAATATATTAACACATTGCAAAATCTTTAGTAAATTATTTTAAATAAAATATTAATATCTTCCAGAAAAGTGACCTGCCCTGATAATTACAGATATTGGCCTACTGGCACACATGCTATTTACACCAACAGATGCCATTTATTCATTCAAATACAAAAAACACAGCCATTCCAAAACAGGAAAAGAATAGAAAAAAAAAATTGTTCTTAAAAGTTTTTGCATATTACCCAAAAATGCTGCACACTTGTTATTGTAAGGAATAATGAGGAAGATTTGGAGGACCTAAACTATTATGAAAATTTGTTCTGAATCCTAATATTGTTAGAAGTCCCCCTCTTTGTGGAAAAAAAAAAGTGGAAGTCCTTATAATCTTTTAATACAAGGTTGTTTCTAACTGCACCGACAAATAAATAAATATGGAGGTCTGCATAGCTTCTTCCCTTTGTACTTTGATATCAGACATTTTGTGAAGGGGACAGTTATCTCATTTCTGTACTGGCAAAACCAGTATCTCTCTTTCCTTTACTCTTTAATTTCTGTGGCTTTTTGGTTGACCTCTGATTTTTAGTCACAAAGGCTACAGATAGCAAAAGCTTGAAACAAATTTCAAAAAGACACTACTATGCCCTGTGTTTGGGACCAGAGCCTGCAGCTTCCCTGTAACTTCTCTCTCTACAGGCTCCTGGAGGGGCTGCTGGATCAATGCCCTCACTGCCAGGGCCATGACTTCCTTCTCTATTCTGGGCTCTGAAAGCTCTAAGGGGAATGTGAACAGACCAGCAAAATTCACTGCAGAGGTTGGGGCTACACATAAAGTGACTTCAAAGTTTTAGTTCTATCCCCTGCATGTGCTTCATCCTGATGAATTTGTGACATCTCCTGCCAGATCAACATTCACATTCTTTTCCATTTTCTGGAAACCACCAACCTGTCAGCCTCATCTCTGTGCCTGGGAAGATCACGGAACACATCCACCTAGAAGCTCTTCTAAGGCACATGGAGAACAGGGAGGTGATTCAGAACAGCCAGCAGTTTCTCCAAGAGCAACTCTTTCCTGACCATCCTAATGGTCTTCAGTGATAGACTGGCTCAATGAGTGGGCAAGGGCTACAGATGTCATTTTCCTGCACTGCTCCGTGGCCTTTTATATGGTCCCCCTTTTATCTGGTCCTTCTTCTGTGTAAAGATAAGGAGAGACAGAGATTTGATGGATGGACTGTTGGCTGAATAAGAAATTGGCTAGATGGTCACATTCAGAAGGAACTGGTCAAGTATCCTGGTGACCCGAGTTTCCTCCTGCAGTATTCCTCTCTTTTTCCATATTAGTGTTAGAAATGTGTACCTGGACTTCATATTTTTTTCTACTCAACAGAGACAACTTCAGGTCACAGGGAATAATCCTCTGACTACCATAGTCCACTAGATATGTGGCAACACCTTGACTTCTTTTCATAACTTATTGGATAAACTCTTTTTGCCTCCAGCCATCCTGAACATTCCAGTCTCTTTGCAGGTGCACTGGCTTTTCAAATTGTCATTGTAACATTTACAGAGAAAGCTGACACAGCCCCTCATTCATTTCTTTATTTGCCCTCTGTGACCTTTTCCCAGTCCATCTCCTTGAATTCATCTTCCCTCCTCTTCCTGTTTTTCTCTCCAAATGACACCGGTCATCTCTCTGTGCTCAATTATGCTCAAACTACAACTGTTGCAAAAGTTTTTTCCCCTTGTATCTCCCACCATCTGGAACAGTCCTTTTTTCCTGTTGTTCCTTTCTGCCTCACTGCTTCTCCATCTATTTTCAAATCTCATCTGAAAACATCTCTGCTCCCATGCCTGTGCCTCTTAATTTCTTTCTCCCTCTGCTATTATGTATTATTTAACTTTGATAAGTACCTCGGGATACCGCTTGTGTGAAACAAATTTTACTAAATAAAGCTGTAGTCTACAGTCAGCAGACCTTACCCACATTATTTGCTTTTCCACTTGATCTTCAGTAAACCATAGATCCCCCCAAGATGATAGCAAACAGCATTATGCTGATGACCACCCAATAATTGGAAAGAGGAGAGGTGCAGAGCTGTCTGCCAGGTTTGTGAGGAGCAGAGATGCTGCTCTTAGACAGAGCCCTTGAGGTGGAGCACAACTCAGCAGGAGGAGTTGGAACAATCCCTGGGAAACCTGGGGGGAAGTCAAGGGAGCAATGCAAAATGCTGTGAGATTACAAATCTTATTAATTATCAAGACTCACTGATTAGCTCTGCTTTCCTCAGATCTCATGTACACGTAAATACCCAAGACAGACACCTGGCAGGAGGTGCAGATCTAAGACACAAATGACTGCAACAAAATTATCCGAGCATTGCCGCAAATCAGCTCAAGGGAAGCCAAATGATGGTAAAAAGCAGAGCTGTAACCTGCTCAGCTCAATATTGCAGAGCCAGGAGAGATGCACAAAGGGCAGCTTGATGCAGTTATGTGGAGGGTGGGGATTGTTCCCTCCTGTGCATTGGCTCTCCTCATCTGCTTTCCTTTAGCCATGAAATATTAAAACAACCAAAACAACAACAACTACAACAATATAACAACAACATATATTTTGGGGTCCTCAGACACTTCATGAGACAAATGTCATTTGTCAGTGGCTTTCTCACACCTGTTCTGGATCCTGAAGGAATCTCTCCTGCACCCCTTAAGTTCTGCACCCACTGTAGCTTACTGATTTAGTAAAAGATAGCCTACCCAGGAGATCTGAAGAGCATGACATATTCATATAAACTGATTAGAAACTACATCTGAATAATAACAACTCCTTTGAGAAAATGTAAAAAATTGTTCCTGAAAAAATGAAGAGTAAATTTAAATTTATTGAATAAATAATTCACTATGAATTATTCACTCAGCTTTAGCATGAACAGCTATTAAATTAAAATATTCCTAAATTTAACATATAATGCAAACTTATAGCAGTTAAAGTCTGCAATGGAGGAATATTCTCCAGCAGTGGAAGATTGCTATGCAGCTTAGCCACATAAGGATGGCCATTTATATTTGAAAACATGTGAAACCTAATTAATTTCAAGACAGGGAATAAGACCTTGCCATTTCAATGAGTATCAATTCAGAGAGGTTCTGACCATTTCCTGAACTTCATGTCAACACATTCCAGTTTGTTGCTTTCAGATAATTTCAGAATTATTTTTAAAACTGTATTTAATTTCTTCAATTTCTTCCCCAGTCTTTGTTTCACTTCCTGATTTTGAGATCCCAATGAATATAACTTTTGCAAGTTTCCGTCCTTGTCACTGCACCTGATGTCATCCCAATCTGTTTCATTTTATTCGCTCCACTTCCAAAGTTCCTTTTTAATTTTTTGATTGTATTTTATTTTATCATAGCTCCTTTTCAGAGTGTTTATTGCACTTTGTTTTCTGATTTCAAGATTTCATTTCCTTTCCTGAAATGAAATCTTGCAATTTCAATGAGGACCAATTCAGGAAGGTTTTGGTCCATCTCCCACCATTCATATCATCCCATTCAATTTCATTATTTTCACTTTGATTTGTTTTTTAATTGCATTTCATTTCATCAATTTCTTTCCCAGTTCCTTCCCTTTGTTTCCTGGCCTCAAAATGTCAATGAGCATAATTTTGGCAAATTTTAGTTCTTTTTACTGCACTCTATGTAATCCCAAGCCATTTCCTTGTATACACTCAATTTCCAAATTTGAGGGGTTTTTTCCAATTGCATGTGATTCGATCATATCTCCTTTCCAGAGTGTTTGTTAGTCTTTGTTCTTTGACCTTGAGATTTAATTTCCTTTCCTGAAAATAAATTCTTCCTTTCAGGAAAGGAAATTAAATATTGTGATTTTAATGTGGATCAATTGGGCAAGCTTTGGTCCATCGCCCTGCACTTCGTCATCTCATTTCCTTTTATTGTTTTCACTTTGTTTCAGAATTTTGTCCTTTTTCCCCCAAAACATTTAATTTCTTCAATTTCTTCTCCTGTCTCTTTGTTTACCTTTCTTCCCTGATTTCAGGATTTCAGTGGGAACAATTTTGGCAAGTTTTGGTTCTTTTCACTGCACCTCATTTCATTTCAGTACATTGTGTTGCAAACATTCAATTTCCAAATTTTCTTTTTATTTTCAGTTGTATTTCATCATACCTCCTTTCCAGAGTGTGTGTTAGACTTCCTCCTCCTATTTCAATAATTTATTTCCTGCCATTAAAGGAAATTCTCCATAGACAGAATCCTAACCCCTAATCTTAACACGGCATTGGTGGCGGTGCCCAGGGTGTGGTTAAGGGTGCCACTGTGTGGAGGCGGTGGCCCAATGGGGAGTGCTGTGAGGGGAGGGGGCAGTCTGAGGAGGGGGAATGGCAGTATGAGGAGGCTGGTGCCCTTTGTCCCTGACCCCTATCCCTATAATGCTACCTCTGTCACCCTAACCCTGTAGCCCTAAAATGGCATCATTAGGGGCGGTGCTGACAGTGGGGTTAGGAATGGTGCTGGAGGCAGCCTGAGGGACGGTCTGTGCCTAAAAGGGTGGTGTGAGGGGAGGAGGCAGTCTGAGGATGAGGAGAGGCCAAGTGAGGAGGGTGGTGCTGTCAACCTTCACCTTTGATCACTGACCCTTGAGCTTTGATCCTTGACCCTTGACACATGATCTTGAGCCAGACCTTTGACCCCCCTGACCCATGACCTTTGGCCTGGGACTCTTGGCCCCCAATGACTCTTGGCCAACCTCTTAACCTCCAATATTTTAACTGTGATCCTTTTCCCTCATGAGCTCTGACCTTTGATGCATGAACTTGACCTCTGATGTCTGACCCTTTGACCTCTGACTTCTTGACATCTCACATCTTGACCTTTGACCCTGTGACCTTTGACCTTTTGACCCATTCATTACCTGAGGATTTTCCCCTTCACCCCTTGTGACTTTTGACCTTCTGACCTCTTGAGCCTTTGACCCCATTACCTTGATCCTTCAACCCTGTGACCTTTGAATGTTGACCTCCTGGCCTTTGACCTTTGGTCCCATTAAATTTTACCTCTGAACCTATGACCTTTAGACCCATGACCCTGCGCTTTTACCTCTACCCTGTGACCTTTGACTTTTTACCTTGCGACCCTTGAGCTTTGACCCACACACTTGGAATGTCATGACCTTTGATCTTTGACCCATTACCTTTGACCCTCAGCCCACAACTCTTGACCTTTGACCTATGACCCCTTTGATCTCCTGTGAAAATTGGCTCACATGGCCTTTGAACTTTGGTTTCCTGACCATTGACCTTTAACTGCATTACCCTTGACCTTTCACCTTTGACTGATGACCTCCTGACCTTTGACCTTTGCCCCTTGACCTCCTACCCAACCTTTGGCCTAACTGAGGTCATTTCAGCTTACACTACAGTCACTGATAGGGGTTACTTGAGATAATTTTTTACCTATGATCCATGACCTTTGACCTATGACCTTTGACTTTTGATAAATTATCCTTGACCATTAACTCTAACGCTTGACCTCCAGTTCCCTGACCTTTGACCCAACTTAATGCCCAACTCTTGACCCCTGACTCTGGTATGCTGTCTACCCATACCTGGTATCCACACCTACTACTGCATCCTGTAATCCCTAGCTCCTGCTGTGGCCCCGTTAGCCTCCAGCCCCTTCCTGTCACTCTCCAGCCTGTAGATGTCATCCCTACCTTTTCGGTGTGTTCTTGTCCTCCTGCGAGGGTTCTGCTGTTGTCCTGGTGTTAATATTGCTGCTTGCTGCTGCTGCCATGCGCTGAAACGTCATCCTTAGGGGTGGTGGGACTTTCTACTGCTGGGGTTTTGTTTATTTTAAGCTAGAGAGAAAAATTACAATCCACAGATTGAACAGAGGAAAATAATTGTCTGTGAATGAAGTGGATCAAACCCAAAAATGTTTAAAAAATATATACAACATTTTAAAAACCCAATTAGGTTAAATGGTTGGTGCCAAAAAATTCATATGAGGAAGGAAGGAAGGAAGGAAGGAAGGAAGGAAGGAAGGAAGGAAGGAAGGAAGGAAGGAAGGAAGGAAGGAAGGAAGGAAGGAAGGAAGGAAGGAAGGAAGGAAGGAAGGAAGGAAGGAAGGAAGGAAGGAAGGAAGGAAGGAAGGAAGGAAGGAAGGAAGGAGGAAGGAAGGAAGGAGAGAAACCAGGGCTTAGGTAGAAACCTATGATCATTCCTGGGGTCTCAACAATATCTCATTGCTCCCTTCCATCTGGTATTCTGTGCAGTGAGGGTCCTCACCACCATGGCCATGCCAAATAGCATAGAATCCAAGTGGATAAGTACACGTTTTGGGCAGGTGGGAACACCCAGGTGCTTCCTTTGCAGGGGGCCAGTTTGACACTGTCCATCTGTTGCCATCTTACTGTAGTTCTCTGGCTCAGGGTCAGGGGATCCCTTGTGGGGAGGCCTTCGATGGGCCATGACTCCCCTCTGTCCTTCATGTGAAGGCAGCTTCTCCTGGGGTGAAGAGGCCCCACAGCTGAGCTGGTCTGCACAGCAGAGGATGAGTGTTCACTGCCTCTCACCAGAGGCTTTTTCACCACACACCCAAGGCCTCTCTCCCTCCGCCCTTTGGTGGAGCAGTGCTGTGCATGCCTTGGTGTGCCTTGGGCAGCTGCTGTGTCCCTGGAGCTTCTTCCCAATCCAAACCCTAATCATAACCTTAATCCTAAATGGAGCAGTAAAATCAGTTTTTTGCTAAGATGGCCAGTACATGGATTGGCCCAAGAAGAAAGGTGGGGAGCAAGCAGTCACTGGGCAGTGGGGTGTTTTGTAAATGAAATTGATCAAAACCTACCAAAGTGATACTCAATGAAATCTCAAAATCAGAGAACAAAGTGAAATGAAGAGACAGGTGAAGTAAATTATGAGCAGTAATGCCAAAAGGAAAAAAAGAAAACCCAGAAAATCCTGAAACAAAGTGAGAACAATGAAATAGCATGGGATGACATGAAGTGCAGGAAAATGGACCAAACCTTGTCAAATTGGTACTCATTGAAATCACAAGATTTCATTTCCTTTCATGAAATGAAGAATTTGCTTTCATGAAGGGAAATAAAATCTTGAAATCAGAGAACAGTATAAATTGAGTTTCAACTCAGCAAGGTTTGGTCTATTTCCCTCCACTTCATATCATCCCATACCATTTTATTGTTTTTCACTTCATTTCAGAATTTTTTTTTTAAAATGACATTTCATTTCATCAATTTCTTCTCCTGTCTGTTCATTTTACTTCATTCCCTGATTTCAAAATTTCAGTGAGTATAATTTTGGCCACTTTTGGTCCTTTTCAGTTCACCTCATTTCATCTCAATCCATTTCATTGCATTCACTTCATCACCAAAATTTTAATTTTTTTTTTTCCCACTGCACTTTATTTTATTATGTCTTCTTTCCGGAGTGTTACTTAGACCTTTTTTTGTCTAATTTCAAGATTTCATTTCTTTTCATAAGAGGAACCTATTTACAAGCATCAGCCAACTTAAGTGTTGCAATTTACATAGAGATAGTGCTCTATGTGCACTTTTCACTGTACCAAAAATTCTATTCATTCCAGTCAGGCGTGCTGCCCATGCCAGCCAGGCCACTGCCTGCCTTCAAGTCACCCCACCAGATACACAGAATTAACTCACTCGTCCATTAAATCAGCAGTGAATCTCCTCCATACTACAGAGGAGCCAACACTTCACCCCAGTTCTCACCTTCAGTCTTAGGTGACAGAAGATGGTCTGACCAAAAACAGCCATGAAAGAGACAAAATGTAGACCTTCTAGGCTGAGCCTCTGATGTACTTTTACTGAACTCTTATAGTGACATTGACCTGCTTCAAAGTAAATTCCCTTCAGCTGGCTTTACAGCTGGTTTAAAATAGCCTCTCTTTGGACAGTCAGTGGCCATCAGTCCCATCACCTTCTTGACCCCAAGCATGGCAGATGAGCAGTTGGGTGACCTGAGGATTGCCCTCCTTTAGTCCAGTTCTACCAGATGAAAAATAATATTGTTCAGAGGAAAAACCAAAGCAGATCCTAAATAAAACTAACTTTACCATTGTGTGCCATCTAGAAATGGTGTGAGAGTGAGCAGAGTTGTTCTGGAGCAGCCAGGTGAGCAGATCTTTGCACACGAACTGTGGTGTTCCCCACTTAGTTTGGTTTCACTGTATCCAGAGCTAACAAATACCAAAGCTGAAGAAATTTATTCCCTATAAAAATTTCAGTCTCCAGGTTCCAAGTTTATTTAGCTCAAAATCTGGTAATTACCAGCTCATAAACAGGAAGTATACGCTCCAGTAGTGATCTACTTAATAGAAGTTTATTAGATAACATTGACCATAGTGATAAGTAAAACAGATATACAGCCCCATCAAATGAAGTTTAGTCTTCAGCATCCAGGACTGTCTAGCAGCCTTAGTCTAAGTTTTATCCCCCCCTATTCAATTCTTTACAGTCTTTTGTTCTTTCCCACCTCTTCTCCAGATTATGGTGCTTTCTGTGTTGATGTCACAACAGCACTTTAGCTATCCGAAAATACAACACTAATAAAAAGTGCCATGAATAAAGGGAACATAAGGTCTCACATCATCATTCTTGTTTCATGCCTTGATCTCTCTAACCACATTCCTCTTGGTGAGTGTGCTCTTGCTTAGTAATCATACTTCTCTTGAGAAAAAAAACAATAAAAAACCCCAAGAAAACAAAACAAACAAACAAACAAAAAACCCCACAACTTTTCTTGTTGATAGACACAAAAAATAATAGCAATAAAATAAATTTAGACCACCTATCTTAAAAAGAGCAGCAAAGCACTGTCAAGGAAAATAACACCAGGGAACTAAGACCAGTTCCTTATTAGTGCAGCTTTGTGTGAAAACCAGAATAACTAGGTGCTTAAATACTTCCGTGGTGCTGTGCCGGATCCGACCTAGCTGGCTCCTGGCACAGCACCAAGGAGTGGGCTGCCCCCAGAAGTCTATATCCAGGGTGTAGCCTGCTTGGGTAGAGGGGCTCTACAGCACAAGCTGTCAGTGTGCCCAGGGCAGGGGCGAGAAGGAGGGAGAGGTCTTCAGCACAGTTCCCAACGCTTTACTCCTTCAAAAGGATCAGGGACTGAAGACAAGGCAACAACACGTACAGGGGTTTTTATATGGGGGAGGTCCCAGGGGAGGGTACAACTCTTTGACCAACTGTGGAGACTTAGGGGAGGAGAAAAAGGCAGAGGGTCTACAGAGGCACAAAACCATGAGGGAAGCAGGGGGAGGAGAAAGGGCCACATGGGCCAATGGGGTGTTGAGAAACAAGGAATTGGCAGGGAACTTTCTAGACTAAGGGATTTGTATAAGAGAGGATTGACAAGCGAATGGGAAGAGGGTAGGGAACATTCGGCTGTAAGGGGTAGGCTTACAACAGGATGGACAAATCAATGAACAGGTACAACTTAACAATACCAACAAGGGGGTTTGGGAAAAACCATTAGGAGAACCATAATATTTAAATCATAAGGGATAAAAACACAGAAAAGCATACTGAAGCATATTTCTGAGGATCACAGCCTTAATTTCTTTCCATTTAGTTCCTCATTTTTAAAACACAAATTATTTTCCCACTTCCATAAGAGGATTGTGAAGATAAATACATAGAGATCATGAGATATTTGGATACCACAGTTAAGATGGTCAAGTGATTGCTATGTGTGTTTTCTGTGTTTTCTTACACTGTTTTGGGTTTTTTTCAGTGGTTAATATTATATATTCAGCCAAACTATGTAAAAGGAAAATACATTTCTATTTCTAGGAAAACAACATTCAATTTTTTTTCTATGAAATTTTGAAATTTCAGAGGAATCTATGATATTTATATGAAAGCAAATTTCACTGTTTGAAATATATTTTTGGATCCTTTACAGTGTTGTCACTATTGTATCTAGATTGTTTTCCTAAGTTGTATAGGTAACCATTTTTGTCTTTAGTTTTATCTGTTTTCAATAACATGTTGTGGCAATGAGATCTGTCAATCAGTTTGGTTTTTTGCAGGAAAAAAAAAAAATTGGGGGTTAGAAGTTGTATGTTTTTTATCATTTTATGTTTGTACAGAGACTACCTTCATATCTTCTTTAATTGGCATCTTGGTATTTTGTTTAATCTAGTCCGATCCACATTATAAAAACAACTTTTCCAATATTTAGCTTGCATTTGGTTGGCTAATTTTATTTTTAAATATTATGTTATTGCAACTTTTGAGCAAAACTCTTGTTTTTATTCTGCATACGCTGAGGAACTCCAGTCTTCCACTTGCTCATAAACACCATTAGTTTCTGAGAAGTAATACCTCAGGTCTCAATACATCGTTTTAGACAGAGTTACTAGAACTAAACCACCTCCAGCCAGGATACACCATTTGTGCAAAGAGCACTGTAATAGCTCCAGTTATACTTCCCAGCCCATATTTCGTACCCCCTCCTGTCCAGCTCAGCTTTTATAAATCACTGCTCTGTGAGGAACGGAATTCTTCACTGGGTCATCCACATGGACACTGGAATGCTCTCAGTTAGGTGGTTCTATTTTATTTATGCAGCAACCTCTTGTGACTGTCTGTGAATTATCTGGCTCTAATGCTGAGTGAATATATCCTCTCCTCTCTGCAGCTTCCATCTGCATTAGGAGATGATGAGAAGGTCCTTGCTCAGAATGCCCATGTGCTCTCTTCTCCCTCTGCAGAATTATGGCAAGAGGCAGCTGCTGCTAGAGATTGTCAGCTGTATATTCTGGAGCCAGAAAATCCAGAAAGTTCTATTGTTTGCACTAAGACCACCAAAGGAAAAAACAAAAAAACAAAAAACAACCAACCAAACAAAACCACCCAACAACACAAACCTGAACTTCTGCTGAAAAGGAGAATTAAGAGTCAAAAAATAGAGTTCATTTAAGTAATATCCTAAATAAAGCTAATGTACTCTCTTCTGTTCCAATGAGCTTCATGAATAATGGATAAACAAAGCTTCATCTGCTTTAATTAATCTGGTTTCAAAATTAATTTGACCCAACACAAAATTAGCAGTCAATTTAGAGCTTTGCTTAGTGAACAGGTTCAGGTTACATAAAGAGAGTGTGTTAGCAGAAAGTGTGTAAACAGCAAAGGGCAGCATTTTATTCCCTGAAGTAAAAGGCCTGGTTAATTAATACACAACTAAGGTGGGAATGCATTTCCCTTGCCAAAAGCTAACTTTACTCTGAGGTTTTATTTGCAAATTTAGAGCAGCACAGATCTTCTTTCCTATTCCAGAAAATTCCTGAATTTCCTTTCATGGGTCTCTATCCTCTTTTTGGAGAGTCTTGCACTGATGCAGAACTGATACTGCTGCCTTTTTTTAACACAGTCCCTTTTTCTGCCATCAGAGAACATGGTATGGATCAACCTTGGTGATCTCCTCAGTCTCCACACCACTCAGCAAAATTCTTATGGCTGTCCTCCCCAGCAGCTGAGAGATCCTCTGGTAGAAAGATGGGTTCGCTTTTTCCCCAGCCATATCCATGGCATGAATGATCTAAGAAGACTGTAAATATCCTAAATTTTTTTCATGTGTTTAAAGGTTCCCCAACCAAAGGAGGCTCATAGTTTGCATTTAGACTCCAACTAAGGTACAACAGATGTATAGAACTGTTCCTATGGAATAAGAATCTCTGGAATTAGGAGTCAGAAAAATGAATTTCTGCCTGCTTGTGTCATGTTCCAGTTGTCAGGTGTGGAGCTCTGTTTTTCTTTGTGGTTTTATGCAGTGTAGCTGTTACTGTCTGAGCTGGTGCTGTATGGTGTCTTTGGGGTAAAGGGACTGATTGCATCCTTTATATGCCTTCTTCATGCAGTCAATCTCAATCTTTGGTGATAGAGTCTGGAGAAAAGCTGAAATTCACAAAAATTATTTGCCTTAGGTTATTAGTGTCATAAGTAAGCACATATAAATTATTTGCTATTGCCGATCTAAAATAAATATTTTAAAGTGATGAACTCTTGTTTACACTGATGCTTTTGGGAAAGAATTTAAATGAGTGAGGTAGTATTACAGTGGGGCCAGTAGACTGCAGTAATAAGTTCATGCTTCTTCAAAATTATTTTTCTGTAATAGCATATGATTCTCTTAAAATGAAATAAAAGTGAAAAATTTCAATTTTTAAGCATAATTGTTGCACAGTGTCATGTTTTGCACATGACCCTTCTTGACTCAAGTGCAGCAGGGGATGTCAGTGCAGAACAGAGTAACAGCATTGCAATCTGAAAAGGTATCTAGCTCCAATATTCCTCAAAAGTCCCTCCATAACAGGCAATTCCATAAGCCTTACTGTCAACTCAGCTACACAACCTTGAACCATTGTCTCATAGATGTGGAGGCTGCACTTATAACTAGATTTTGCTGAAAACAGACCATGAATAAAAATAAATCACTTGTGAGAGAGCTAGTGCTTGGTGGAAACATCCTGGATGTATTTGAAGCAACATCTGAGCCTCAGTTGGGCTTACTGGATGAAGAAAAAAGCAGTAGGACTAGAGGAAAGCTATTAAACTGTGCAAATCAACAATGTTTAAGGGATCCATTTCCCTGTTCCTTCATTGCTGCCACCAAAAAGATGAGATTGAAATGGAAAGAAAAACGGATGGTTTATCTTCTATAGATTAATAGAGCAAGAGATGTTATCCAATTCTGATGTGCTCCACACACACATCTATTGCTTCTAGTAGAAACGATACTCCATACTAAATAATGTTTGCTTGATGGTTTGTGTGTTTACAGCTGGTTCCTGCAGATCTTCCACATGAAGAGCAGATTCACCTTGTGCATGGCTATGGCTGAAGGACATGGGGCATATTGGGAAGGAAAGAGGAAAAGATGGAAAGGATTCTTTTCTGAACATCAGATGGCACATGGGGAGAGCCAGTTCCTAGTTAAGTGTAAATTAAATGGGCTGCTCTATCATGCCACAGCAATCAGAAGGCTATTGCAACAGCCAGAGATCAGCAAGACACAGGATAACCCTAATGGAAAGCAGCTTCATGCCTCCTATCCCAGATCTGTCCCCCAAAAATATCACCTTTCCCTGGAGTAGAACCAGCATAGTAAATGAAACAATTTGAGTAAGTGCCTGGAGGGGGCTATTCTGCAATAGTGGCCTTACAGAAAATGTCCTTCAGCCTTGCTCAGAAAATGTCTAAGATTCACAGGACACCAGTCAGACAGTATTTGACCCTACTGACAGAAACCATCCATGTCTTTTCCTAAAAAGGAGAAGATAACGGCGTATCTAAGGATTCAGCTGATGTTTGCTGATGGTCTCACCAGGCCTGGTTTAAAGAGATGTCCAGGGCCTGCTTAGTCTACCACTGTTTAATAATGTAGGATTTTTAGCCTTTCGTTAGAAAGCTGTGGGAACAGTGCCCCATCCTGGGCTTCCTTGGAGCTCACAGAGTTCAGTAGGCAATCACCTAGGAAACACTTTCAAAACTTCTACTTTTCCTTGGTGTGAGTGTCAAGGGTAAAGGAGGAGACTGTGTTGATATATTATTTGAGAGGTTTGGAGCTACCTGGAAAAATCAACAACCTTTTTCAAAGACCGAAGTACTTTGAAATCTGAGTACTTATGATGAGTTCCCTGTAAACACCTCACTTTCAAACAGGTAGTTCTGATCCATTTTTGATGATTTATTCAAACCTGCAGCTCACTTGAGACTTTACTACTGTGACATTCGACTTCTTCACCTTGTCATTATCTCTGAAAAGTAGTCAGTAATGACTACTGACACTTGTCAGATTGTCTTTCTTTTCAAGTTCCCCACTGGAAGTTTTCAGTCTCCTGAGCAAGATAGTAAAATCAGATGATCCTTTGCCATGGTCTGTGTGCAGGGTTAGCCTGGAGCTAATAAAAGATAAGCTGAGCTTTGCCTCAGTATAAGAAGGCTGACATATCACACATTCATTCACATTTGCCACAGGCAGGACTATGTGTGAACAATTGCCTTGACTCAACTAGTAAGCAGCACAGCCACCTTAAAAAATTTAGAAAAGGACCACAGCACATTCAGAAAAGGAGGTTGCTATAAGTCTCCCCAGATAGATCCCCTTATCTTGTGTTTCAGACCTTGATCATGTATAACTGTCCTAAATGTTTGTTGTTCACTTACCTATGCCTACCTTGTACCTCTGTGTCAGAATCTTCCTCTGGGCTTTTATGCTTTTTGCCAATCTGTTAAGGGCACTCCCTCTAAATGTATCTGAATGAATTGGAAGCAGTCCTTGGCGGGGTTTTTTCGGGATAATCCTTCTCCTAATGGCAAGTGTAGCCTCCCCTAGGCTTATCACAGTTTTCCTTACTAATTTTAAATAGTACCAATATGAACTCTGTACCTTAGGTAAAACTCGCAGAAAGAGAGCAATCTTATGGTTTGAGGTGATGTGTTATTTTTCTGGGGGCATTTTGGGTAGATAATGAAAAAGGGCTGGGGTAAAGGGCTAGGTTTAAAGAACTAGGCAAAGGCTTTTTGTTGCCAAGGGAGACATGCCACTTTGTGTTCCTCAGATAGGGAGGATTCTGTTGAGGGAGTTACTCAAACTGTTCATAAACTCCTCAATGGACTGTAGGAAATACTTCCCAATGTTCTATCCACCAAAATTGACAACTTTTGTTATGCTTTTTTATTAGCCTATTTAAGCAGAAAAATCCCATGAAAGTAAGCTGGCAAAGCAATAGAGATGCAGAAAAGCTAGGTAAATAGGAAAAATAAAACTAAAACACCTAAAAGGTTAGTGCATTAGATGAAGTATTATGCATCATTTTTCCTTTTACCCCACCTGAGGACATGTTAAATACTTGTGCAGTTCTGCAGACACCTCCAGCTGAACAGTCTGGCAACTTCTCCCTGTCTAGGACAGGCAAAGTTTCAAAAGTAGCATGTTCTTGGACTTATGCCATCTCACTCTGATTCCTAGTAGGAGAACAAAGCAGGCTCTGACAAGGTTGATAAGACTTTGATAATAAGTTCTTGCAATTTACAGACTTTTCCTGCTAATACAGCACTGGGTTTGCTCTCCTATTGAGTTTCTATGTCAATCTCTGGGTCTTAACACTGTTGCCAACAATTTGCCAAGCTTTTTGAATTTTTTGATGCTATTACTGACATGAGAGTCACAGAATATCATCTAGTCCTAACTGGTGAAGATGGGGGAAGAGCTGTACATACTCTACAGATATGATACATCAGCAGATCCAGTATATTGTATCTCTGGGCAAGAACCTCCAGGAAACGAACCGCTCTTTTGCTCTTCTGAATTACATCAGGAATGCTTTCTTGTTCATGACCTGGAAATTCCTGCTAGCATAGAAACAAGGACAAAATTAGAATGCCACATGTAGTTGTTTATTAACAACACGTGGTTTTATTAATGGGCATTTCCCAGGATGTCCTAATATACATCTCCCATTCTGTAGTTTGTTATACTGGTTGGATGTGTTATTTCAGATCCAAGGCCTGAAGTCCATATCCTGCAATGAAGTATCACACACTGTATTCCTCTGGGCTTAGCACTAAAATTTTTGGTGTACAACTGAAGATGTTAAGGCTTTGTTCCTCACTAGCTCCTGTTGACAGCTGCAATTTCTGTGGTTCTCTGCTTATTTCCCCTGCTCAGTACTGTTTTATGAATCCATGTGTACTGAGTCTGCCTGAAATGGAGTAAACTTTTTTCATAGCAGGCTGTACAGTGCTGGGTTTTGGATTTGTGATTAAAAACTTCCTAATAACACACCAGCCTTCAGCTATTTCTGCAGTGCTTGCACAATGTCAAGAATGCATATTTTCCCTACTCTGCCTCCTTTAGAGGACAGGCTGGGTAGTTAATAAACTGGGAGGGGGCACAGGCAGGACATTTGACCAAGACTGACTAAGAAGATACTCCATGCAACATCATGCCATGCTCAGCAATCAAAACTCAAGGCGATGTAGAACCTGTAATATAGAACTTGTGGGTTTGGAGAGAGAAGTTATTGAAAAGTGATTATACTACGCTGAAGTTCTTGATGTATTGTTGCAAGTGCTTAGCATGGTTAAATAATCAGCAAATTCCAAATGCAATTATTTTCCTTTCCCTAAACTGGCCCACAAATTCAAGCATGGAAATGATAAGAAAGAAAGAGAGAAAGAAAGAGAGAAAACAAAGAGAGAAAGAAAGAGAGAAAGAAAAAGAAAGAAGGTTTAGGAAAGGGGCTCTTTCCTTTTGATATCAAAGGTGGAATTTAGCAAGTTGATTACATACTACTGTGCCTTTTCAATTTTGAGTATGTACTAAGGCCATTTCCTTGGAGTCCCCTGGAAGTCAGTACATGGGACACTGACTCTTTCTCTGTAAATGGCCATGAATCCCTCTCTTAGGGACATTATCTTTCCTGAACTCTTTGATCAGCTGCACATACCCCAGGTTTTCTGCATAATTTGATATTTTGGCTAAACAAAAAAAACCCAAAAAATATGTTTGCAGCAGTCTGTGATAAAAACTACACCACAGCAGACCTAACTACAATTATTCTTGGTCTACTGATGTCGCTCAGTTTTTCTGGGGCCATTCTGGTTGCTTTTTAACTGTGTGGACAATGACCAATCTTCAGTGCTATGTAAAAACACCTTCCCTGTGACCTGGAGAACTCCTCCAGCCTTTGAGGTCAGAGTCCAAGAGAAGCTTTTGTTGTTCTAGAGGTATTTCAGCCTCCTAAGCATGAAAGAGTACAAAAGACCTTCCTAGGCTATAGGCTTCAAAGTTCTCTTCCTAAGAGAGACCACGAACATTTTCAGAGCTCCTTGGTGCTCACTGACCTAAATGGTTTCTTTGCATATTTTCAAATACCTTGTTAGTTTCCTTCAGGGATTTTCTTTGCACTAAGAGTAGGCAAGCTTGTTATTCCTCTGTTCAACTGAGAACAACTTACCAAGATCAAGGCTACCTCCTCTTCTGGTATCAACCCCACCATATATATGTGCTTACCTCCATGAGTCTGTCCCTGGCTGCCTGCCTTCCTTCAATGAGTTTAGCACTGCAAACTGCTGGGTGGGAAAGGCCAGTGCTTGTTTCAAACTGCCTGGCACCAACTTCACAGGGCCAGGCTCCAGCTGGCTCTTGCAGTTACCTCCACTCTGTGTTTTGGAACATTAGAGTGTCTGACACACACTAATTACATCTAAGGCAAATAACCAGAGGCAATGCTTTCTTGCATGGTCCTTTCAGAGAGGACATCATAGGTTATCAGCTGACAGCCTCTCTAGGAATTTTCCAAGAGGGCTATTTATTTTACTGGGATGACATTCAGAACTCTTGAATGCAGGGATCTTCATTCACTTCATAGCTCCTTGGGACATGTATTATGCTGTTTGGTGATAGATGAGTGAAACTACAAGTGGCTAAAAAGGGAAGTTTTCCCTTACAAATCTCTTTTTAAAATATGTCATTCTAAATAAGTAATACAGACATATTGATCCTTTTGGGGCCTTGTTCCAGTACTATAAATATTTTGGACTAAATGTCTTCAGTGACTCCTGGCTTGATAATTTCCTATTTTGCATATTTTCCAGACCTCACTGAGAAATTTCAAACTATATAACCCACTGGGTGTTGGGGGCTTTCTCATAGGAGAGACAGAAAGTAATTTAGGAGAAGTTTTGGACAATATATCTCAAATGCAGAATTGTGACAAAGTTCCTAATTTGTCAAGTACAATTGTGGTCAGAATATGTCTTTGTAGGATTCCATCCTAAAGAAGAGCAGAAATCTTTTAAAATAAAAGCAGATAGATAGATTTTATTAGACTATTAGAGGGATGGAGCACTTCTCCTATGAGGAAAGGCTAAGAGAGTTGGAGTTGTTCAGCCTGGAGAAGAGAAAGCCCTGAGGAGACCTTATTGTTACCTTCTAGTAGTTGAAAGGGACCTAAAAGAAAGATGGGGATAAACTTCTTAGGAAGCCTGTTGTACTAAGACAAGGGGTAACGAAAGTAAGTTATTTAGATTAGATACCAGAAAGAAGTGTTCTTAAAATGAAGGTGGTAAAAACCTGTCACAAGTTTCTCAGAGAGGTGTGATACTCCGTCTTTGGAAGCATTCAGTCAGGTTTGATGGGCCTGAGTAACTTGATCTAGTTGAAGATATTCCTGCTCATTACAGGGGAGTTGGACTAGATGGCCTTTCAAAGGTTTCTTACGACTCAAACCATTATATGAGTCATTAATTCCTATAATGGTTTGTTTGTTTGTTTGTTTGTTTGTTTTCTACTTGAGTGTTTTCAATTTCTTTCTTGAGAGATATCTACCAAGTTTGGACTAGTACATAACCAATCTCCTTAGAACAAGAGAAGACTATTGTAAGACTCTTACAGATATCCATTTCTCTCTTTAAACTTGTCCTTCAGCAAAAGCATTTTTTAAAGATTACTATTATTTTAATTCCAACCCTTGTTGTAGGAACTTTCCTCAAATAAATCTTTGTAGTCTAAGGCTTGTGCTCTTAGTCTGCTCTCTGGAGACTCTGTTTCCTAGTAACCAGCATCCCCATATTGGGAGATCTTGCACAATTTTTACTATATCTTGAGAAGGGAAAAACTAGTTTTATTTAATAAACAGATTTTGACAGAAAAAGTGACCTAGGCGCTAGCCAAATAAGCAGCCTAGGAAAAAGTGTGCATACTACTTCTATAAAACCAAAACAAGGGGGGTTACATGGGGTAGTTTTTTGAGGAAAAACTAGAAGAAATGTCCATTATTTAGTGATAAATATTATAACACAGGGGTTTTCAAAAAGGACAAGATACGAGAATCCTGTGGCTCACAACTGGAACCCTGTTATAGTATTAGTAGAAACATATTTTTATAGGCAATTTTGAAGGGAAATGTGAAATGTACTTCAGAGACAGTAGAAAATATGTTCCTAAAGTCTGAGAATTGTTTTTTCTTGTCACCCCCTAAAAATTTATAGAAGACAAAAAATGCCAATTTCAAAAACAATTTTGCATTTGGTATAAGACATTGGCTCATGGATTTTCTTTTTCATCTCCTGGGTATTGTGCCTGTTTTCGTAAGTAGCTAGACATTCTGCTAAGAATCATAGACCATTTCCCTGTTCCTTCTGGTGTAAACAGAGACATCTATCTCAAGGATTCCATGTTGGGACAAGATCTAGGATGATCATGCAAGAACATTAAACCACTGCATTTACTCCAGCTTAAGAGACTCAGCAGGTAATTTTGAGGTATGCCAAGTCATTAACTGTGCCCTCCACCACAGTGTCCTGGTTTCACCTCAGACAGAGTTACTTTTCTTCCTAGTAGCTGTAACAATTCTGTGTTTTGGATTTCAGATGAGAATAATGTTGTTAACACACCAATGTTTTAGTTGTTGCTAAGCAATATTTACTCAAAGTCAAGGACTTTTCAGCTTCTTACACCACCCCACCAGTGAGTAGGCTCAAGGCCACAAGAAGCTGGGAGGAGGTACAGCCAGTACAGTTGACCCTAACCTGCCCCAAAAGATATTCCATACACTATGACATCTCACTCTAAATATAAACTAAGGTGGAAGCTGGCCAGGGACTGCTGCTCTGGAACAGCCTCAACATAAATTAACAAGTGGTGAAAAATTGCATTATACATGATTTCTTTTTTTATTATTATTATTATTATTATTATTATTATTATTATTAGTTATGAACTTATCATAGCTTCATTTTTTACTGTTAAACTGCCTTTATTTCAACTCATGCTTTTTACTTTTTTTCCAATTCTGTCCCTCATTCCACGGGGTTGGAATGGGGAGTAAGTGGCTGTGTGGTGTTTAGCAGCCTGTCAGGTTAAACCAAAATGCAGAAAAAGCCATGAGAGTGTAGGCTTTGAAAAGAGAACATCTCAGTTGGGGTTTTTTTACCATATCTAGTTGGACAGAACTGCAGCCACAACTTGAGCTCTTATACTCACTGTTATTTACAAAATCGGATAGTAGTAATGTTACAGCTGTTTATAATTCCTTTGACAGCTTATTTTAAATGTGGACCAATAAGTTTTGTTATAAAAGTTGTATTTTAAAACATACTTTCACTCCTAAATAGAAGTGGGTCTCTGCAATAAATGTACTTTTCAGTTCTTCAGTTGAATTGCTCTTTAGTATTGCTTGCACATATGTTAAAACTATGGTCTAACTGTGAGTAGTAAATCTTATCCTGAAGTCTCTTAACTTTGGGATTGTTTTCTGGCTATAAGGAATGACCCTTGGGAGAAGGAGAAGTTTAATTGAATCTACTTTTGGATAGCACACTACTGCTACATATAATACAGATAGATCACAGAAAAATTCAGAGTGCTTTATACAGACAAAAAAAAATCGTTTGCATCCAATTCAGTTAATTCTACAGCAGGGATTCTCAGTCTGTTTTTTAATATGTTCCTGTTTCGCAGATGGATGATTGCTTCTGGTCTAGTGGATCCTAATGATTTCCGCCATGGACAATGTCTCTGCTATAGAAGTGCTACATGAAGCAGATGTTTTTGGTATTTTTTATGAGCTCTTTGAAGGCAGAGACTGAATTCCAACTTGAATGCAAACCTCTTCAGTCCACTTATTGTCTTCAGCAAGGTAGGACCAGATATGTCTTGCAATCCAACTCACACATCTTCAACCAAACTGATGTACCCTCTTTCCCTTCCAGTTGGCAATATGCAAAATGCAGGAATATCATCAGTTCCATCTGCTCTCTCCAGGGCTTCCAAATGCTGTGTTGTAAGCTACTCACCTAGATTGCCTTCCCAGTTTCTTTGTCACAAGTTTAAGTCCATGAGGAGATTAACTATACCAAGTTTTCTTGCTTGCTTTTTGTAAAGTTTTTTTGTGGTGCTTTCAGAAAGCTCATGCTCAGAACTGATTCCAATTGATTTGGAAAAGAGCAATGCTGGAGGTAAATGGAAAGGTTAATGGCAAATGACATCATATTGATTTAAATAGTGTGGCTGTGTTGCATTCNTTCACCTCAGACAGAGTTACTTTTCTTCCTAGTAGCTGTAACAATTCTGTGTTTTGGATTTCAGATGAGAATAATGTTGTTAACACACCAATGTTTTAGTTGTTGCTAAGCAATATTTACTCAAAGTCAAGGACTTTTCAGCTTCTTACACCACCCCACCAGTGAGTAGGCTCAAGGCCACAAGAAGCTGGGAGGAGGTACAGCCAGTACAGTTGACCCTAACCTGCCCCAAAAGATATTCCATACACTATGACATCTCACTCTAAATATAAACTAAGGTGGAAGCTGGCCAGGGACTGCTGCTCTGGAACAGCCTCAACATAAATTAACAAGTGGTGAAAAATTGCATTATACATGATTTCTTTTTTTATTATTATTATTATTATTATTATTATTATTATTATTAGTTATGAACTTATCATAGCTTCATTTTTTACTG
>VWZN01004070.1:471827-481844 GCA_013396955.1 Regulus satrapa | reverse complement strand
GTGCTACATGAAGCAGATGTTTTTGGTATTTTTTATGAGCTCTTTGAAGGCAGAGACTGAATTCCAACTTGAATGCAAACCTCTTCAGTCCACTTATTGTCTTCAGCAAGGTAGGACCAGATATGTCTTGCAATCCAACTCACACATCTTCAACCAAACTGATGTACCCTCTTTCACTTCCAGTTGGCAATATGCAAAATGCAGGAATATCATCAGTTCCATCTGCTCTCTCCAGGGCTTCCAAATGCTGTGTTGTAAGCTACTCACCTAGATTGCCTTCCCAGTTTCTTTGTCACAAGTTTAAGTCCATGAGGAGATTAACTATACCAAGTTTTCTTGCTTGCTTTTTGGTAAAGTTTTTTGTGGTGCTTTCAGAAAGCTCATGCTCAGAACTGATTCCAATTGATTTGGAAAAGAGCAATGCTGGAGGTAAATGGAAAGGTTAATGGCAAATGACATCATATTGATTTAAATAGTGTGGCTGTGTTGCATTCTTACATGCCTTCGATTTCCAGCAGGTATGAGGAGGTGAGAGACTATCTCCATTTAGGACAGCATGCTCATGAAATATGCACCAATCTTTGTAACACAATCTCATATCTCAAATGCCAATGTCAGAAGATACCTGTGCAAACACTGGGAAGCACAAATGGAAATGCTCTGTCACAGGACAGAGCTGACAGTCCCCTGTGAGATGCTGCTGAGAGCATAATGGGTATACTGGCTCCTGTTTGGACTTCTTTTTGTGAGGTGCATGCAGAAAAGTTGCTTCAGAATTCATTTCCATGGGGATGCTCTGGGATGTCCTTATTACATGAGTTAATCAAAATTATGTAAAGGTATGAATTATAAAGTAGATGAGTTTCATCTGTCTTCAAACTCTCCTCCACTTAAAAAATAACATGCCAAAGGCTTGAGGGATATGATAACCATCTACAAGCTTATTGTGAATGCTGTTTTTACAACTCCCTGCAGATTAGAGCTCTAGCCTGTAACTGGAGTTGCTACCTAATATAAGCAAACCAAAAAATGGCTTTCTCTATATTCATAGCTATTAAATACTAGCATAAGAGGAATTATCTATCACATTCAGAAGTAGTGTGATTAGATAATATGGGGCTGGATGATTTCCAAAACATCCTAATATAATGATAAAGAACATTTCCCTTAGCAGTGAGCTCAGTTACTCCCCCATCCCAATAAACATGGAAGTAAATGCTGGAGATGGCTATTGGCAGCTTCCCAGAGGTTTTGGAAGTAGGATACATGGACAAATAGAAAACCATAGAGTACATATACAAGCTTTGGCAGCTCTCAAAACTTTAGAGTTCTTCCAAGGATAGTGCTTCCTCTAGAGCCACAGGTATGGCTACTCCTGCTGACAGTGTATCCCCAGTTGAACAGTACTATGGAGGCCATTTTCCCTGCTCACTTTTGCCAGACACTATGGATTCACCCAATTGAAGGACTGCCTATGGAGTCCTAGAAAGCAGAAATCAATAAAACTCTTCTGCTTCCCAGGCATCTTTCTAGTTTACAGCAAAGAATGCTCCAGACCTTCAATAGGAAACTCTGGTACCGTAGCAGGTAGTAAAATGCTTTCTGCTTGAGGCTCAGAGCAGAGGCAGAGCTGTGTCTTGGTGGCCTGAACAGTCTGCTTTGTTCTGCAGGCAGTTCTGTGTGCAGAAAGCTGTCGTGCTTGAGCACAGCCACTGCCATCTGCTGGGTGTGTATGGCCCATTTGCTGGTCTGGTGATCACTGATCAGCGATTAGAAAAATCAGCCAGAGCAAGTACTCAAGGGAGGAGGCCATAAATGTTGCACAGGCAACCTATGTATGCCTGTGCTTGGAGACATCATTGTGAGACAGGCTGAGAGGTCAAAGCAATGGGACTAGGCAGGGCTCCAGCTTATTGTCTTAAATCTTTTTTCTGTATTTCTAAAGGTTGGTGGGTAATGATTGCAACAGCATAATGTGTTACAGGTAGGTGGATTGCTGTTGGGTAAAAGGCAAGGAGGAGCAGCAGAAGCTTATCTTCAGCTTTGGTATCAGAAGCAACACTTTTAGCATTTTGCAATTCACTCCTACTTTTCTTTACACTCTCTGGCCTTCCTCAGTCTACTGGGTGGAATTTGGATCCACACACTGAACACGGAGGCTCTCTTTTCAAGGGATGAGAAGTGCACTGGCAGATCCACGTGGTCATCTGGAATCATAGTTGCCAGTGCAATGTGCTGAGCTCTGTGTAGCACTGGAGGAGAAGAATAAAAGAGAAAATAAGGATGTGAGGATGTCAGTCTCCTGTTGTATCCTTTCACTGCACAGGTGAGCACAGGAGCTCAGACCATTTAATGTGACACATCTAATCCCTGTTTGTGCAATAAAACGCTGAATATCTCAAAGTGATGGCACACAGCATTCCAGACCACTTCTAAAATTACCAGCTCTGTAACCTCCCTGTGCCTCATTTTGCCCAGCTGAGAAAAGGGCAGATGATGTGTCCATGGTTAAGTTTAATGTATGAATTCTTGAAGTGCTTGGAGAGCTGCAGAAGAAAGATCTTTTATTCTGTGAAAACTCTGAATGATAGAATTACAGAGATTGTTATTTGATCTCCTAATCTCCTACTTAGGTATGAAATTTCTCCTTGCAATTCCTGCAGGAATTCCACAGATACTTGATTAGCTAGAAGGTACTTCTTAGAAAGGCTTTTGAGTGTGATTTAAAGTCTGCAGATAATCACAGACTCCACTATATTTTTTATAAATACTTTAGGGTTAAGCAGCTAATTAGTTAAGTGGAAAGTGGTTAAGGGTTAATTACATTCATTTCATAATTCCTTTAAAATGTCTTCTTTCCAGTCTGATCTTCATTTCACCTCAGAAGCAAATTATCATGTATTAATTCTCAAACTTTTTTCTAAAAACTATGGGGATTTCAAAAGAGGCTATTTCTAGGTGACTAGAAATAGATCACTTAAACAGGAACTAGGGGTTTTTAATGTGCTAAAGTTCAAACATACATTATTGTACATGATAAAAATATGCCTGTTTTTTATGATAGCTCCTGTACAATATGGTGAAATATTAATTAGTAAGTTGCCCATACACCTACATAAGCCTATACAACTGTATAATCAACTCATCTCAAGCCATCAAACAGATCAATCATTTTAGCCCTCACCAAAAGCAAATTCTTCTGCTTCACCAGCCTTGAACACTCTGAGAAAACCTATCACAATCTGACATAGTTGATGTACCCTGGGATGTGTTTATTTCAAAATATGTTCTACATACTTAATAAACAATGTATAAAGTAAACAGTAGAGATTCAGCAGTGCATTCCCATTACAGCACAAAACAAGAAGCAAGGGAAAGGCTCTGTGGGAGGTGTAAATAATGAGTGGTGGAGAATTATACAGTATGGGAAGACTAGTCTGAACCTGTTAACTTTTTCTTTCAGACTTATTCATATTTTGTTTTTGTGGAGTTTTCCTTTTCTTACAAAGAATTTGTAACAGTAGTCCTGATTTTTCTTTTTAATGTGTTTGCCACTTTTTTTTAACACCAGCATCTTTTACTTTTTTGGCCTCTTCATTTCAGCATCTTTTTCGTGGTGTTTAGCATACACATCTAAACGAACAGCTGGAAACTACTTGCAAGTGGCACACTCTCCTCTATTGCATCAAGCAATGAATCACTGGCTCCCTAATGAGTAGTTACTGAGCTGAGATTCATCAATGGTGTAAATGTGTTATTTGCTCTGTGATTGTTCACCAGTGACAACAACAGGTTCTGGGTAAGCCTGCTGTAAAGATCAATGAATCAGGAGCAGAGTTAAGAGAATTTAGTGTGAGTTTTGGCAGACCAACAAGAATTAATTAAAAATGCACTGACTCACTTTTTCCTGAGTCTAGCAATGTTTTTCTTTCTATAGGCTTGAAAAAGACAATCATTAGATCTGAGAGAAAGAGGAACTACCAGCATAGCAGCTTCTCACCAAGTTTCATGCAGAAATCCCAAATTATCTGGGCTAGAAAGCAGCAAGTGAAAACAAACATGCTGAAAATAAGATGGTAGATTGGAAGATTGGGTATTGTTATCAGCTTGGAGCAGTGACCAAGGCTGATGGCAATTTCTTCACTACCATCAATTTTTAAGTAAAGCTCAAATATTTTTCCTCAGTTCAAGCTGGTATCACTCAAAGTAGTTCCATATCTCTAATCTGATGTGAGTCTCAGTGAGTCCTAATGGTCCTATATGGATGTATGATTTATGAACATGTTCTCTACTAGCATTGTCCTGATATTGCTGTTTCCTGTATAAAAACACCACATTTTTTCTCATTTGGGTGAAATATAAGTTTTTGTTCACCAAGATTCAAGCAGTGATCAGAAAAAGGAATGAAATATATATCATTACTTTAATAACATTCCCAGACCCATTCAGACAAGTCATTTTTGGCTTCATAATTCAATATGCTCTTGACAAAGGAGAAGTGTTCTGGGTGATCCTTCCAACACATGAATACAAAAAGGAGCCTTTTGCTTTGGGGTCCTTATGATAGCTGTGGCTGACCAGACTGAATGAAGGTCTAAAAACAGAAGTCCCGAGTCCAAGAGTGTATCTTGGCTTAGGGTCAGTGGCCATCATCTCATCAATTTGCACACTGTCCTGCTAGACCCCTGTGGGAAAGGTTCATTCGCTTTCTGCTGGGAGGTAGTCATTGCTATTCGCCTTGCACTTCTTTATAGATACCACATTGCCCATAATTTCAGTACATGTATTGTGGAAAAAATCATTGTGAGATTTCACACAGGAGAAAATGGTGTGATGTGTAGGGCTGGAGTAATAAAAGCAGGAAAATAAGGAGAAACAGTAGAAGAAAAACATTTAGTTCCTAGCAGTCTAAGTTAATAAAAGCACCAATTTGTCTGCGTTTTGCTGCCACTTAATATCAATATTAAAATTTCCAATGAAATCCTAATATTTCCCCTCCACCTCTTCTTAGCATATCCTTCTCAGTAAATCAAGTTTTGTTAAGTAGCAAATATGATTTGAACAAAAGCTCTCAGAGACAGAATTTATACAGAGTAAAGTTGACTCAATTTCTCAGTAATGGAAATGAAAAAGCACTCCACTGTCTTTTTGAAACATGATAATGATGCTTCCTTGTCTTTCCCCCTGCATAAACCCATTTACAGCTATAAATACTGAGAATCTGTAATGGAAGCCGGATAAAAATTTTCTTGAAAGATTTCTTTATGGCACACAGGAGAACACAGGATTTTCTTTCTTTTGGGGGTCCTGACTTCAAATCCACAGGTCATACTTGAAAATTATTCTTACCACCCAATCAACCTGTGCTCATTCAGAGCAATGAGTGCCCAAAATGGTTCAACTTCCTGCTGTAAGGAGGGAGTTGTAGGCATCTTAATGGACAAGTTCAGTACAAGTCAGATGTGTTTCCTTGTGGGAAAGGCCAACCGGTCACTGGACTGCATTAGTGTCAAGGAAAGAGATTTTTCTACTCCGTTCAGCACTTATGAGAGAATTAAGCAAATTCCAAGTAGACATGAGAAAAATAAATTCCTAGTGGAATGTTAGTGGTCAAATGTGGAGACAATGGCCTAGAAGATACTGGGGTGACTGAGGAGTTGTGGAACAGCAGAGATAGTGTTTAATGACAACCTGCTAGAAGTTCCCCATTCACTGCCTTGCACCTTGCAGGCTTTCACAGAGTGTAGCTGGGCACATTTTTAACTCCAAGGCTGAAAATAACAGGTATATTAGTGATGTCATCATAGGGGGTTTGTTGACTCAATTCAAAACTGTGGGACAAGTGTAATCTTGCATGACACTTGCCTTCTAGAGATCTTTTCTTCAGAAGGAGCTTTTTCTATGTATTACCTTTTGCTTTTCCTTCCTATTTTCCCTCCAAAAATCAATGGTAAGTTTCATGATCATCACATCAGTAGAAAAAAGGAAGCATGTAGGGATATTCATGCTTCATACAACTGATTTTTTTTTCCATGTTGATGGGCTAAAACCCAGTGAGAAAGGCTGCTGAAATCTCTTTCCTCTTTCTACCTCTTCATAAGGAAAAGCCAGAACTGGTGCTCAGACTGTTTGCCTAGAGATCAGCTCCTATGCCCCACCTGCCTTCTAATTTGCTTGCCATTTCTACACTGGGCCACCACAGTGATGGGGGTCTTGACTTCCACAGGGCTTGCATCCATCTTTATTCTGAGGATCTGCTGAAAACTGACCCACGGATGAAATAACCATTAAGATGCCATCGACACCATTTTAGGAATTCACTAAATGCTGTGAATAAAGATATAGGTTTTATTGTCAGACTGCACAAACAGGGCCCTCACTGAGATATTGAAATTGATGCTGAGATGAAATTGAGATATTGAAATCTGAAGTGGCTGGAGAAATAAGGAAATGTGGAAAGCATCTGGTGCTTGTTTCAGAGATGTGAGAGGAGACCCTGGTGATAAATCATGTGTTGAAACAAATGAGAGTTTAAAAACCCCAGAAAATTGGCTCTGATTTGCTTTCCATGGGAGGATATAGGTCTGTGATCCTTAAGGAGCCCAGAGGATCTTCCACATCATTCCTTATTCCACCCTAGGAGCTTTGTCCTAAGGGACATATATTTTACCTGGGACAGATACACATAAAAGGAAAGGTGGGGAAACATTGCATGCAATAAATTAAAATAATTAAGAGGAGAGTGTGGGTAAAAGATGACCTGTTAAAGCTGAAATCAAGAAGGATATGTAAGACATAACGTCACACACTGAACTTCAACAGCTTAACTGAGGAAATTCTTGTGAGTGACTGTCAAAAGCAGGCTATCTGTGACCCACCAGTACGAGAGGAGCAAAAAGCTGTGATTCTAAGATGCATTGAGGCAAGGTTAATACCAAGAAACATGTCCTGGTATAGTGTCCAGTTTTGAGTGGCTGTGATCTAGATAGATTTAAACTATAATAGCCACATAAACAGATTGCTAAAATACAAGGGGAACACTGAAGCCTTGTCCTGCATAAGACAGGAATCAAGCTTGGCTTATTTAGTTCTTATTTAGGGCTGATAGAGAATAGTGATTGCTGCCTAGCAATACATCATGTGGATAAACATTGTAGGAAGGGAGACTAAATCTAAGTTTAATAAGGCCAAATCTAAAGGATATCAGTACAAGACCAAACGGTTTTAGAAGATGGTGCCTTGTCAACAATGTGATGGAGGAAAGGAGGAAAACATCATCCCTTGCTTGGTGCTTGATCTTTCAATCTATAAAAAGGAATGATGGCCTCCTTGCAAATGATGGATGCAGGGTAGATTAAATAATTCAGATGGCTTTCTGTCCAGCTTCCTCTCTGCTAAAAAAATAGAAGACAAACAGATGAGACTCCCTCTGCTCTTCATGCAGCATCAGTTAAGTCCTTTATCTCTCCCTATGAAAGAGAAAGCCACATGTGCTACTGGCTTTCTTCAAGACCCCGAAACTTTGGTTTCTTACAAAACTCTCTTGATGACTTTCTTATACAAACTCTTTTGTTCTGGAGAGCTGAAGAAGAGACAGAAATCAAATAAGGTTCCATGGGTCTAATACAATTCCCTGGAGTCCGTGTTCTTTGTTTCAAGGAGCGTGTAGCAGAGGTGCATGTGCACTAACGTTTTTTGCAAAATGACAATTAATAAGAGCACCCTGTAGAGTCAGTGTAGATTTGCAGAGCCAACTCATGCATATGTTCGTAATTACTCCTGTTTCTCCAAAACTGAAGATATTGGTGAACATCAAGAATGCAAGTTCAGCATAGATATCTCATAGGCAACAAGAAAACATCTTAAAGGAATGTAGCCTACCCAATTTAAAACACTTCTAAATTATTAAACTATCAATTCCAAGACCAGAGAGAGTCAAACCAGAAAAACTGAGCTACCAGGCCAACAACTGTAAGAGTTTATTAAAGTCTAATTTAAACCATTTAAAAGGATATTTATTATACTTTGTCTTTCTCAGTACAATAAGGAATAGAAACTTGATCAATTCTTTAGCCAACATGCAAATATCTTTTTAAAAACTGTTAGGTTGTTTTCTCCTCTTCTTTATTTCTCGTTCATGTAAATCTAAGTCTGCTGCTGTAACTCCTGACTTGGACAAGAAAACAACATATAAAATTTCTAAAAAAATACCACATCTACCTGCAATATTTATTGGGTTTCCTGCCTCTGGATGGGGTGATCTGACATTTTGATGAATGGATGAAAAAGTAGCCTATTTTCACTAGTTCACTGAAATTTGCCTCTGGTGAAACTCTGTGAACTAACACTCTATCACTGCACCTGGAAAATCACAACCAAATTTCTGTGTTCAGTGAGAGCCAACCTTAAGAAACTGATTTCCCTATCTAGGATAGAAATTGTTTCCTAGTGGGCTGATTTCCATCAGGTTTTTGATTTCCATTCCTATGCCTTTGGCTTGTGTAACCAGCAGCATTTGGCATACAAGAGTAATGAGGTGATCATGTTGTGTGGACATGCCAGAAGAGCATGGTCCCCTGCCTCAAAGAATATGATGTCAAGGTATGATAAGAAACACCAGGATTTTCACTTTTGAGGCACAGTTAACATTCTGTTTTCCCTATTCATTTGTCAAAAATTAAGTATGGACAATCAGAATCACAGAAGGAGAGCTTTGCACGCACAGTAATCATGAAAGGATAAACATTATGTTTCCCAAAAATGACCTGTGGAATAAGGAGCACTTATATAATCTTCCAAAACATCTCAAAAATCTTTAGAGTCCCAAGACTGTGAATGTCCTGCCCTCTCATATTACACTCCAGTTGATGTGGATACTCAGGTGAAGAAAAAGCGTAACTATGAATCATTATCCTTAAGAGAACAAGGAATGAAGTGGACCTCTTACTGAAGTCTCTCTTGTCACTCTTAGGCAGCTCATGTTGTCTAAACATGGAACTTGCCGGACTACACTCTTGAGTTCTAACTGCTCTTTCCCACATTAGAGACTGAAACTAGGCTTCATGGCTGGGTACTTCTAAAAAGAGTCTTAAGTGCCCCGACATTGTAAGAATGCTGAGAAGGAAACTATCTTTTACAGGGATTATTTCTGGTTGATAGCAGCAGAGTGAAGTGATGTGGTTGGGAAGACTAGTTTCTGCAATGTCAATTCAGATAGATTATTACAACACTTCTGCCATAGTAGAGGGATGTGCTCTGCACAGTGCACCAAGTGTTACCTAAGTGGTTTTCAGCAGAATAAGAAAAACTGAATTTTACAGTGGTTGAGTACTTGTGATCTACATTCTTCAGCATGGAGAGGGAAGACAGGAAGGAGCACTGTTAAGGTAGAGAGAGCCCTGGAGATCTGGAATTCCTTCTGTCACCAGCACCTGTGAATGCTTCTCAGTTTGCTGGAGTAGAAGGTTCTGCCCACCATTATTGATCCTCTCCAGAATGGCCCACATTGCACTTGGAAAATTTCTGAAAGAAATCAGTGGAAGAAGAAGAGCTT
Organism: Regulus satrapa; assembly: GCA_013396955.1. Classification (NCBI taxonomy): domain Eukaryota; kingdom Metazoa; phylum Chordata; class Aves; order Passeriformes; family Regulidae; genus Regulus; species Regulus satrapa. The sequence goes on along the minus strand of VWZN01004070.1, from coordinate 472,291 downwards.
TTGTCAATTATCAATCAGGTGTTAAAGCAGTAGGAATCTTCATGTTACCTTCCATTATATTCTGTGCAAATGGATAACTGGGCAGAGAAAAGATCAATGGCTAACAGAAAGCTATGGATCATCCATTGCTGGGACTGAAGCTACCTGCACTAGGCAGAAATGTGAAATCTGCTGAAACCTGTTACTAAGCTTGACATATGACACAGCTGAGAATCCAAGCAGAGTTCCCAGGGCTTGTAAGAAATATGGCATCTTTCTTTCTGGTGCTCATAGAAGTATTTGGTTTTGTCTTTACCAAGGCAGATACGCTATCAGAGTTAGGAACTGGGGTACTCAGAAGCACCATTCACTCTTGTAATATTTTCATTAAAATAGAAAGCACAGGTTTAAACTGTCCAAGCTGTTCTTTACAGTCCCGGGCAGGCAAAGTTGATGAGTCACACTGTCCTTTTCTTGGCACAAAC
>VWZN01004070.1:461498-471789 GCA_013396955.1 Regulus satrapa | reverse complement strand
GGAGAGGAGAGGAGAGGAGATTGACAGCCCTGCATATCTGCACGTGTGTAAACAGATCTTTTATTCCCATTTCCTTTTCATCCAATGCAACCTCCAGACACATTCATTACTTAGCTTCAATTTGTTATGTTTGGTTTTTATTTTTAAAAAATACAAGAAACTAATTCATAAGAAAGAGCAATTAAATTAGCTTGTAAAGCCCCAGAAATGCCCAAAGCTTGTAGCATCCTCCAGCAAATATATGATTATCACTAACTCTCACTTTGTGTCATATTTAAGCTGCATGCCTTCATGCTGGCTCAAGCTCTTCTCACTTCCAGTATAGTGTGCAAAGGCAAATGTACACACAAGCAAGCTGTGCAAACCTCGTCAGCATATGCACCAGTGCTCTCAACCCTCACAGGCACAAGGTGTCCTAAGTATCCTGTGCAACCTGCTTTTCAAAGCCTCATCCTTTATCCTGTAAATCTGTCACTGGTGCTTGCTCCAGAACATGCTCCCATCTGTATCCCTTTCTCTGTTAAACACACATTTTGGAAAGTGTTTGCCTTATTCTGGAATGACAATTGGCTTGAACAGAAAATTAAAATCTACTTGCAGGTATTTTCCAGGCTTAAAAACAGTACACAGGGACCTACCTATGTCCAGCAATGAGGTTTTGTGGTCTGTTATTTACCTAGAGTTGCTGGTGAGGCATGGGATAGTTACGGAATTTTTGGCAGTAGTGAAATATTTATCAGTTTTAGCCTAAGGGACTTCTAATGAAAAATTCATGCCTAAGTGCATTCCTTCTGATTTTCTGTCTTTATATTTTTTTAGAGGGCAGGTTTAGTGCTTGTTTTTGGAATCCCATATAGTATCTATCCATCAGATGCTCATTACCCTTGCCTGTTCACTACCTTTTCCCATGGAGTTCATGCTCTTGCAGCATGCATGACTGGATTTTTCCCTGTATTTATTAGTGTAGCAGTCATCTTCAGGCTATTGGATTTCAACATTTGAATAATATTAATTATTTATATGTTTTAATTAAAAATGAATGCTTTGTGTGCTGTCCTGGATGTTTGCTTACAATCCTAGATATTTGAAATGTGAAATATATAAGTTAGAATTTTCTTAAATTTCAAAATATGCAGACTGGATGCTGGGCATGCTGACTTTGACTTAGGGAGCATGAATTAGTTCAGTCTGATCTCCATTTAACAGAAGAATGGAAATATTAAAATGGATTTAGACACAACCTCTTTTTTTTTTTTACGATTTTTGAGGAATACTACATTGACTAAAGGTGTCAAGGGAAGGCTGAGAATTTAGGTGTCTGTGACTGAATGAAGCACAGAGGTGGGTAGAACTGATGTGTAATGAATACTTCCACCAGGAAGAAAAAAAAAAAAAAAAAAAAGAGTCAGAAATTATTGTTTTCCTAAGAATGACAGACTTCTGACCTCCACTGGGGAGCAAGAGCTGGGATTAGGAGCTGATAGTGCAAAATTTGTTTGTTCTGTGAGAAGTTCTTAGGGAGGGACAGAAGTGTTTACAATGTTAAATTGAAATGTTCTCCAAAACCTTGCTCTGTCAGAAACCTGTGTGGTTCTCAAAGATTTCTTCTTTTCCTATAAGACACAGAATGTTTTTTTCTCATCTGAGGGTTTTCTGAAACAGATGGTTAAGTCCCAGCGTGCCATGTAAAATTAGAGAGGAAAACTGTCTCTAGAAGAGAATGTGTAGAGAAGGGAGAAAGGTCTTTATTAGTGATCTTGTCCTTCTTTTTACTGTAAGCCTGTGTAGGCTACTGGGGAGGACAAAGAGTCACACAGCTCTGTATTTCCGATGAGATGAAGGGTGAAGGAGCAGTTTGACTCTGGGATCCATCAATGCTAAGCTGTACCCAAACCACTGGTACTGGTTTGGTGAACCAGAGCAACTCTACTCACACATAAATCATGGGGCTCACTGCAGACTGCTGCTAGACTTGGGGTATTTTTGAGGTCATACAGAGTTGTATGTATGTGACTGTGCAAGGTTGGGAATATGACCTGGAGAAAGCAGCCAGAGATCCAGGACAGGCCAGTATAGGCACAGTGTACATGACATATCTTCATGCAAAGACAAAAAGCTCAATCTTCTACTTCACTTTAAAACTCTGCATGTAACTAGACTTTACTCCTAGGCTTTACTCCTAGGCTATGCTACTAACTAGGCTTTACTCCTTCAAGACCAACAGAGCATTTTTGGCTGTGCCACACAGCCCTTGTCCTCCACAGCCTGCCAGTGATCCCTTGACTGGCTAAAGTAGCCTTTGCTGGCCAAATGGCTGTTTTGCTACTCAGATTGGTCAGTGCTTGTGCTTAGGTCTTTTTAACATGTTCTGGCCGAGATGAAATGGCTCTCTGCAGAGATATGGATTTTTTCTGCGGTTTGGGCTGTCCTTTCAGAGCAGATGGGGAAGGCACATACAGTATTATATCTGCAGTGTTTTAAAGAAGCTGCAAGAGTGGGAAATCAGCATCAAGCCTGGTTATAAACAACATATGGAGAATAAATCTCCATTAAACAAGGTTGAGGAGGGAGGGGGAACTAAGGGGGGCAGCTTAGTCAAATAGCAGAAAAGACATAGCTTTAAATGCTTTCCTGGACAAGCTCATATAGACTAATTAGCCACCTCATGAACTGGCTAAAATGCAAGAACTGGCACTTTTCAGTTAAGCATAATCGTAGAAATGTATTTTTCTGATCCTATTTTCATTGTATTATGACTTAATACTGCAAGTCTGGTTTTACCTCAGGCTATATTCTCCTGCACTCAGCCTTAAACCTAGCTGAGGGATAAGGGTGCCTAAATAATCTCAGTGTGGCAGGCACAATCCTCCCCTGGAAATGAAATGTTAAATTCAGAAACCAGCCAGGGGCATGGAATCACCAGGATATTGCTGGGAGAGGCAATGAAAGTATCAAATCATGCCAGATATATCCAGTAACTTCTATTATCATGAGCCTTTTTGGAAAGTGACAAGCTGTTGCAGGAAGGAATTCAGGTAGCCACCATGAACTCTCTACAGAGGATAAACCAGACATGCTAGTATGGAGAAATGCCTTCACTCCTGCACATCCTTGCTGCATAGAAAAAAAGCAGTTAGCACAGGGAATTTGTCTTAATGCAGTTTTACACTTTAGTGTCCAATTTTGCTCAGGGAGGAGGCCCCTGGGGATTTCCAATACATCTGTTCTAAGAGGAAGGGCAGAGGGAAATTACTTTAATTAAAGTAACAGGAGTACACTTTGAACCTTTACAGTCTGATCAAACTGGAACAGAAGGAGGAAAGTGGGGGGAGCCACAATGGGAAGGATTTATAAAATATAAATCATAAAGAAGAGAGAAGAGAACATAACAAATGGCAGGCCAGGTGCATCTTTCCTAAGTGGTGCCGAATTTAGCCCAAATCCCTCATGCTTTCTTTCCCCTTGGCCATCTGAACAGATGTCTGTAGCCTTCAGACAAATTATAAAATATGGAGGGAGGAATTCTGCTTGGTGCTGTTGCTTTGCAAAAAAAGTCCCAGCTCTTGTTTTTTTCTGTGTTTACTTCTACTACTCAGGAACTAGAGGGAAAAAATACAGGGATTTGTGGGGGACAATGGGCTCTTCCATCAACATATTCACTCTTCTTTTGCCTTCCTGTTAACCTCCCACTGAGCTATCAGCTTTGTTTCCCCTCATGTTGTTTTAAATATAGGCAGCAGGGAAATAAAATGCTCTTTTCCTTAGGAGGGTTCATTTTACTACTCCCCATGTTTACCATCCTAGGAGGAAAGTTAGATCACAACTCACTAAAACACTTGCAGACAGAGTGAATTTCACACAAAACCTTTGGCTGATGCCTTCTCTAGGCTGCCCCTAGATGAAATCCTACTCATGATTTCCATTTTTGCTTCTTAAACTTCTCTTTAGTATGGTCTGCCTTTTCTGAAGACGAGGCATGGAGATCTATGTGGACACCGAGATTACCAAGGCCGTAGCCTACCAATGCCATTAAGGATTACATCCCTTTGTAAAGCTGAACTTCATTGAGTCTCTTTATTTCCTTGCTGTCCCTACTTCCTCATGCCATTACCAACTTCACAGTTTACAGGTGAAGGGACAAAGCCTTCAGGTCCAAGGGGAGTAGGATGATACAGTGTCGGCAGGGTTCACTGTCTGCAGGATGAGTTACAGGTGAAGTGTGGCTTTGCACACACTTTGGAGAGCACTTGGGCACATTTTACTGACTGGGGGAAGAAAAACCATCACATTCTGTAAGTGCAATTCAGTTCATGCAAACTAAAGGAATAAAATTAAAAGCTACAGCTTGACTAATCTACACTGGCTCCTATTCCAGTTAAGAGCTCTGCCTAAAAGCAAAATTTCCACACACTTCATCCCTGTTCAAAAGCACAGGGAAGCCACTGCAGCCACCATACAAGCTGACATGTTGGTGCCTTGCAGCCATAGAATAGGAAAGATAATATCTGCACCTTTCTGTTGCTAGAGACTTAGCTGGAGTCTTCTTTTCAGGATTTGAGAACAGCATATAATGGCAACACATGCAGAAGCCTTCCTGCTTATATTTCTGGAAGCCCTGATTTCAGTCCCTGGTCACCATAATGGCATTCCTTACACACACACATACACACATACACACACACACACACACTCACACACACATACACACTCAACAGACTCCATATTTTTAAGTTCTGATTTACAAGAAGATATAACAATTCCTGGTATCTGTGTCTGGCAGGCCATCTGGTGAGTAGTTTGCAAGAAGAACCTCCTCTATATAACTATTTCCTAATTCTTCAAATTAGATTTTTTTCCCCTACTTCACCTTGATGAAAAAATAATCTCGAGCTCTTCACGATGTTGATCTCAAATGAGCTCTAGTGTATTCATTTCTGCTTTGAAGGATTTATTAAACAGAATGTAAAGGGGAGAACATAATAATGAAGCTTTAATTGTCAGACTGTTTACCTTGTTGCCCTCCTGCACCCCAGTGAAAACCAAAAGGCAGCTGATATTAGAAATACTAATTATTTTATAGAAAATTAGATGCAATTAGTCATAAAAGCACACAATCTCACTTAATAATGGGAAGAGGGGGCAATAGGAGGGTGTGGGGAGAAGAAAGAACCCTTTAAAAATGTTGAGATATGCAAAAGCAACAACAGTAAGAATAAATCCACAAATTAGAATTAGAACATTTGCCAATGTCAGTAGTAGAAAGTAATAAGGTTGCAGAAGAGGCATTCTAGGAAAGTTATGCAACAGTAGAAACTTCAGCTGTAGTGAACTAAAAGAGGCTGCATTTTGGTCTGGTTTCCTATCAGAAGTTTACATCCTTGTGCTTTGTGAGTATCATCTCCTCTCCTACTCTCCAACAAACAGAGTGCTGAATTTTAACTCACTTAGTCTGAGAGAGGTGACATCAAGTTTCACTGAAATGGTTTTCTCATACACAAGTGCATCTCCCTTGAAGTCTGAGGAGACCACCTGTGAATGAAAACCCAGGCAATCAACATGGAGATGAGTCTTCATTGGACACCTTGCAAAAAGTTTCAGGCAGATTTTGTACCTTCTTAAAGTCCAAAGTCAGTGACCAAAAAAGATATGCTTGCAGACAGGATGCTCAACTCACACCAGAGCTCACAGAACTCCTCATCCTCTTTTCTCACAGTAGCTATCAGTGAGGAAAGAAGCACCAGCCCTCCTCCCTTTGCTGTGTGACATGCAGTGTGCCCAGGAGGTGTTGGTGGGTCATCATGTTCACCCCTCTGGTTGCTGTGGCGCTACTGCCAGGACATGGCAGAAGGCTCATGTGGCAGCAGACAGTGTGGCTCCCCAGACATGCTCCAGCTCTGTGACTCTACTGCAGCAACCCCCACATCTTCTGCCTTCCATACTTGGATGTAGCTTTATAAGGACACCTCTGCAGCTTTTCTTTTGAGTTTCCCACCTTTCAAAGGAAGACAAAAGAAATTTTTATGGTATCTGGTAACAGGCGATTACCCAGGGGGACGGAATTATCAGTGCTATTTCTAAAAGTGAGATCAACAAGCTACTCTGTATATACCTTAGACAATACCTTATGGCCTTTTAGATCAACGTGCTGTCAGTTCTCTCCTAGCAACACCTATGGCACAAATTCTTTTTCTCCAATTTTCTGTAAGCTGCCATAATTAGATGGATTAGGGGAGTAAACAGTCTATCATTGACCTTCTTGAATGCAGTAGATGAAACTCTGCTATACAGCATCACATGCCAATAAAAGCCTGCCTCACTGAACACAAGCTATTTCACAGTGACGGAGGTCTTAATAACCGTGCCTAAAGGGAAGTTATTATTGGAAAGAAATATCAGGCATATAAGCCATGGCAAATGCATGGACGATGTTAGGGCTGGGAACTCACATCATCAGGTTGTGATCCAGGCCAGCAGGCAACAGAGCAAATATGCTGCTGGACTGCTGTGCATAATCCCAGAATTCAGTATGTGTACCCCATGTACACCCCTTATGTCCAGCAGACATGCAAAAAAGAACTGGATTTCATTTCTGCCTCTGGTGCCTTTTGCCATGTGCCCTTTCTTATTTATGAGCTTTAACCCACAGCATGCCACACTACCAGAATCTCTATGTAGTACACAGCACCGCCTTGCATTCCTTTGTATTCCATATGCAAATACTTTTAACAAGCCTACATCCTAGGTTTTTTTCTTTGCAGTTTTTAATTATTTTTTTTCTTTGGCTTTATAACATCAATGTGAGGCTCAGTTCATTAGCACAGCTATGCAAAATTATCTAATTGCTTCTCTGATGTGGTTGACAGACAAAGCTGTCTTTAGAAAGGTGTTTTGAACAGATTGAGTTACACCAGAAGAGGTTGCAAAGATAACCCCTCAAAAATCTAGATTCTCTCTGCTCTTATTCATAGGACCTTCCTGTTCAAGTGCTTATTATTTTTACTACTTTATTCAAAAAATTAGCAATTTTTTTTTCTGAATGTTAGCATGGATGCTTACCTTTTGGCTCCCACAGTCACACAGCAAAACATTTTGTTGCTTCTTCCTTGCAAATACTGACTTGTGGGACTTGTGAGGAAATGCATTGCTTTTGACAAAACTTCCTTTTTGAAAGATTTAAATCCAGGATTAAAGTTGTAATCATAGGTGGGTGAGACTATCCAAATACAACTCAGTAACTCCACTAATTCATCATTCATTTAGGATGTAACACAGCTACAAAATTCTGGTGAACCAAGATGGACAGGGACCTGAACTCCTCTACAAGAAATTGAGGCTTTAGATAATCCAGGATGTAAATCTCTCTTTCTTCATTTACTCTCTTGTCCCTAACTCATGTTTAAAAAGTGTATAAACAGAGGGTAAAAATTTTCTCTAACTCCTTAAAGATTACTTACCTTAAAATCCAAAGGATGAAATTATTTCTCTTCTCTTTCAGGCAATTTAAAATCCTGTTTCCCACTCACTAAGCAGGTGTAGGGGGAGACAGAAGACCACTCAGCTTTAGACAGTATTTTCCTCTATTGCAAACAGCAGGTATAGAACCTTTAGTCCCTATCTTTTTGCTAAGTTCTTAGAAAAGCAACAAGAGACTCTTCCATAGAGTTCAGCATATTTAGTGAGTACCCTGAATCAGCTTTGATAGCCACAAATATAAAAATACTACAGAATTTGAGTTCCAGCCTTAACCCTGTGAAATGGAGTGGGGTGTTGCTCCAAATGATTTGACAGGGAGACTGAAACATCACACTGCCCTCAGGGAGCTTTTACTCAGTACGGCTGACCATGGTCAGCCAACATTCCACACACTGCTGTGTGACCACAGTATCACAGAATGGTTTGGCTTGGGAAGGACATTAGAGATCACCTTGTTCCAACCCCTGCTGCCAAGAGCAGGGACACCTCCTGCTGGGCCAGATTGTTCAGACCCCCATCCAACATGGCCTTGAACACTTCCAGGGATGGGGAACCTACAACTTCTCTGGGAAACTTCTTCCAGTGCCTCACCACCTTCTGAGTAAAGATGATGAACAACTCAGACTCAAATATGTTGGTGTTGTTTATCTACTGTTAATGAATATTAAGCACAGCTCTAGAATGCGGACAAATTATTGAAAAACCTGAAGTTCATAAATTCATTTTTCAGCTGAACCATTTATCCACATAAGCAATAAGCTTTAAAAGAATGTATCTCTATAGTATAGCTATCCTAGAAATGCAATGGGACTTTCAGATGTCTTAGTGTAAGCACAAAATAATGGAGTGTTTGAAATGTACATTGTCTCCTAGTTATAAAAAAATGCTGGAACAGTTTCTGGAAAAATGAGACCTTCAGGAATGCACCCAAAATTCTGGGCAGCATGAGGTTATGGTCTAGTAATGGCATCTCTGCCAGTCAGTGAGGACTCTTGGATCTACCTTTCTTCTGATTCAAGAGTATGCCTTGAGTTAGCTAAGTCTGGTTTAACAAATAAGTCAAACCACAGCACACAAATGATGTGGCCAAAGATGATGTAAGGAAAAGTAACATTTAAACTTGATGTGCACGAACATGCATGTTTATGAAATGGAGTGGAGCATGGAATGTGGCACATTCTTTGTAATCTGCACAGCATCTGTGTATAAGCGTGGAAAGATCTTCAATGGAGAGGGAAGGAGTCGAGGGAAGGGTGGAGATGAGAGGGAAAGTTAGGAGCACTTTTCTCCATGCTGCTATTTTCAGCACTGCTGCAGTTAATTTGTGTTTAGATATGAGCAGCTGTCATCTCTGTGCCTTTTACCTCTCCATAGAAGTCAATCATGAGCTGGCATATCTCTGCTCTCCCCAGGTCTGGCTGCTGCTGGAAAACATTGTTTCAGCCTAAGCATTGCAGTTCTTAATATGCATGATTTTAATGGGAATACTCAGCAGTAATCTCATATCCTTTCTGTTGGACAGTTTTGCTTTGGCTCATCTAGTTTAGAATGTTGTTGAGTTTTATAGGGATGTTTTCAGTCAGTCTTTAAAATTAACGAGTCCTTTAAAACCCAAGTGTATTTGAGGTTCATGCGGCCAAAATAAACATACTATGACTTGTGAATTGCTGACATGATGCACAAAGGAGCAATTCTAAGTCACACACATCCCATACTAGAGTGGGTCTTATCCTAGGTGAGGCATAGATGACTCCAGCAGAAGGAAAGAGAAGTGACTGGGCAGCATATAAGATATGATGAAATATCAGTGGGAGGAGAGCTTTCAGAACCTCCATGTTTGAGGCTGGAGGGGATATGAAGGTCATGGACTCTTTCAGAGCTTGGTTTTACAAAGAGCAATTCGCAGCAGGAAGGAACTGTGAGTGGAACTCAGCCCACTGAAGCAGGAACCAGGTGCCAGGTGCATGAAGATGCTGCAGCAGGATCTCCTGTGAGTTGGAGCACTGGCTCTTTGAATCAAACAGAGCCTGTTATGCTCAGGAAGGTGAAAAAGGGATGCTGGGGAACTCATCAAACATCAATTTTCTCCTCACTCCATCTCTTCCTCTAGATAATTCTTTATTTTTAGTTGCCATAACTCATCTGTCATTACCTAGTTGCCCTTTCTCATTCCAAAGGACCAGGCATTCAAACAGACTCTAGACAGAGCCCCTTTTCACAGAACATATTCCAATGCTTCCAATTCACCAAACAGTTCCTTGCACTCTTCAGTGTGGAGCCTGCCAGGAGGGAAGCAGGGAAGGGGTGTCTGTTCTCTGTGAGCTCAGAGATCACAGCTTTCTAGACAGTTCAGGCAAGGCTCTGATGTTTGCCCTGCTTCTCCTCTTGGGGAGAAAAATGATGGTTGGAAGTGTTCCTCTAAAATAAGTAGCAGGAATAGAATGCAGGGGAAAGGGAAACACTCCCATTCCCTTTGTTTGTGAGTGCACAGGTGTGGGTGTGGATGGGTGTTGGTGGGTGTGAGTGTGTATGACTGTGTGTGTCTTCCCTTCCCTGCCCCTCCCCTTCCATCCCATTTCTTACAAAACAGGCAGGAATTGGAGAGAGATAAAAGGATGTGGCTTGTCTTTCTACCCCTCCCCTTTCTGCACTGCAAATTCTTAAATAGGCCCAAGAGAGTAAATTGCTTTTTTGAGTTTTATCAAAAAGAAAGCAGCCCAGAGGAGTTGCAGTTCAGTGCTGAAAGATTGTGTTCATGTTTACCATGAAGCTTCCAGGCCCAAAATTTTTTTCTATCTATCTATCTATCTATCTATCT
>VWZN01004070.1:416296-461436 GCA_013396955.1 Regulus satrapa | reverse complement strand
CTTTCTTTCTTTCCACCTTTCTTTCTTTCTTTCTTTCTTTCTTTCTTTCTTTCTTTCTTTCTTTCTTTCTTTCTTTCTTTCTTTCTTTCTTTCTTTCTTTCTTTCTATCTATCTATCTATCTAATCTTGAGAGAGAGAGAGAGAGAGGTGACTCCCCTCCTCCTGATGGTGTAGAATTTGCATTTTTTGGATGTAACTCCTATCCCTGATGCATTTCTAAGTTTCCAGTCTCATCTGAAGTAAATTGCCTTCTGTATTTGGGGTTATAATAAGACCTACCCCAACTGGGACACAGGAGAAATGTGCTGGACCATGGAGAGAGCTTCACTCAGTGCATACTATTTTACAAGGCATTTTCCAAAAATGAAAATTTGGGCTTTTCAGATATGCAACAGACCACTGAAAACTCTTTTTTTAAAGCCTGCTTTGGGCCACAGTTCTTTACTTTAGAAACATCAGATGCTATTTCATGAGCTCTAGTTTTCAATTAGCAGCAGAACTGAAAGATTGAGACACTGAAAAGAGGACCTATATCCACCTATATGTGCATGTGCTAGTCTATGACAGAAAATTAGAGAAAATCAATACTGATAGAGGATCTCAGAAAACAAGAAAGAGAAAAATTTCCTTGAAAAATAATAATGTATATTTGCAACAATAATTTTTGTCTATTCCATTTAAATCTGTTAGGTTTTGAGCTGCATTGTTCTTTCAGAAGAACTGACCCACTTTTCTGAAAGCTCAGGAGAACCAGGAACCAGAAACTTGATGTTGGTTTCAAAAATGATCCTTTGGAAAAATTTTGATCTTCCTGTGATAAAGTCCCATTTAGGGGGTACAGCATGGCAATTTCTGGTTCCTTCTCCTCTATCAAACTAGTTTGCCTCCCCATTACAGGAATAGAATAGAACTTAAGAAGTCCAAAGCATATCTCATCCATTCTTTGAAGGAGAGATTTTTATTAAAAAAAAAAAAAAAAAGCCTTTTTTGACAAGCAGATGTGCTGTATTAGCAGCCACTCTTCTTTTCCCACAGCTTTCTGTGGAGTGTGATGGTGAGACAGCAGTGCAAGGGGCAGGCATCACAGGCTCACAGCTCTGTGATGATCCTGACTGTAGAGCTTGTGGCTAAACTCTCTTACTTCCCACAGCACATCCCCTGAAGCCAAAGGGAACTAACTTGCAGTAATGCTCCCAGGAAGTTAGGATTAATAAAGTTCTCATCATCTGCTCCTGAGGCCATAGGCTTGGAATTAAACTCCAAACCTATGCTCAGAGTCCTGCAAGATGCTGGTTTAGGCTGCTGTCATATTCAGGTTTACATTGCTATGCCAGTTATAATTTTAGTAGAACCATAGAATTACAGAAACTTTTAGGTTGATGAAGACCTTTAAGATTATTGAGTCCAACAATAACACCACCAAGTCTGCCACTAAACCACATCCCTGAGCGCCACCTCTGAAAACTTTTAAATACCTGCAGGGATAGTGAGTCAACCACTTCCTAGGCAGCTTGTTCCAATACTTGACAACCCTTATGGTGAAGAAATTTCCTAGTATCCAATCTAACCCTCCCCTGGGTTACTTTTTTCTCCCTACCTGGGAGAAGAGACTGACCCCTGCCTAGCTACAGCCTCCTTTCAGGTAGTTGTAGAGGGTGATAAGGCCCCCCTGAGCCTTCTTTTCTCCAGGCTAAACCACTCCAGCTCCCTCAGCTACTCCTCATGGGACTTGTGCTCCAGATCTTTCACCAGCTCCATTGCCCTTCTCTCGTTATGCTCCAGCACCTCAGTGTCCATCTCACTGGGAAGGGCCTCAGAATTGAACATGGGATTTAAGGCCCCAGTGCTGACTACAGAGGGACAATCCCTGCTCTGGTTGAGATGACACAGGGCAGAATGCCACTGGGCTTGGGCACCTGGGCACAGGCCTGATCATGTTCAGCTACTGGGGACAAGCACTCCTAAGTTCTTTTCCTCCAAGCATCTTTCCAGCCTGGCTTCTGTGGAGCTCAGCCTGTGCCACTGCATGGGGTCATTGTGACCCAACTGCAGGACCTGGTACTTCACACTGCTGCCAACAACGTGTTTACCCCAGTCACACAAGGAAAAAGACCCTCGCAGTTCTTTCATTCCTGGAACTAGGAGCATAGGCACAAATCTGTAATCTCTGATGTAAAGATCATTCAATAGTAATCCCCCCTTTCAGTATAGGTGAAGCCCATTTTTTACCATGCCTTTGTCCACCTTAGTAGACCCATCAGAAGACCTGTAATTTTTTTCACTGACTACTTATGTCAGTGCACTAATATTGCTATATAAGATTTTAAAATAATAATTAGAATGGAATGAATAATGAATAAGTTGAATAATTTATTCAAATATATTGCAAAACTTGAACAACTTAGTTGATGAATATATTTAATAACTCACACTGCCCCTATATTTATGAATAATATTTTGAAACTAGATGAGTAATTTGTTTTTTAAAAATGGTAACATTTGTTATATAAATTATCCGCTTAATATTATTCAACCAACTCTAAATAATAGTTCATTACCAGCAAGAGCATTCTTAAATGGTCACTGGAGACCCAAATAGTCATGTCTGAGCATTCTGGGAAGACTTTTTGCTTATAAAATACTTATTGTGATTAAATATGATCTTTCTAAATCAGGAACTAATTTTTACTTTTTAGTGGACTAAAAGAAGACCAAGCAGTAGCAGAAGGGAATAAGGATATCCCTCCTTTTACTGAAACCATATCAACATGGTCTTCAGAGAGGATGGAAGCTACCACATATGAAATAGTGCAGAAGGACAGAAGTGTAATTATGGCCAAGTTCCTGTTTCCTCATCTCCAGTGTCAAACTAGAGGGAGAAACTCCAGAGAGAAAGCACTGAGCTCTATAGAAGTGACCCTGAAAGAGGGTCTTGTACCACAGGCTAGATGGTTTGCAATGTGGAATTGCAGATTCAGCATCAATTCAAATCAAGAGAGCTTTCCTCAGTTGGGATATGAAGAGGGAGAACTCTGAGACAGAATAAGCAGGTCAAATAAGCAACCCTTTCACCCAAGGGTTCTTCCACAGTGAGAGTAAATGAACCCACATGAAGACCAAGAAAGCAGTAACTGTTTGTGCTGCCTGATAATCACCAAAGGCCATGGGTGAGAGATTTTCTTGTCTATTGATCTAGTGTACTTTCCCCAACCCTGGATGCTTTTGTTCAGTTCTGATAGATTCTCAGACCCAGGACTGAGCTTCCCCAAGGAGCCATGCAGTGTACTTGGTAGCATTCCAGCTTTTGATATTGAAGATAATATTTATTGCTCAGGGAGAAAGAGCTCATATTTTTTTCAACTCCTACCTGGACTGACTTAGTTGGGTTTAGCCTTGAAGAAGAAAAATATAGCAAAGTGCCCTTAAAGATTAAAATTGATTTTACTTTTTACAGCTTTGCTGTAAAGCCTTCGGCTGAAGTACAATTTGCAGTTATAATTATACTCTTTTAAACACACAGTTCTTACTTGTAGCCTGTGTGTTTCTGGCTCAGATACCTCTGGAGGTTGTGACCTTAGGGGTTTTATTCAAGTTTTCTCTCCACAATCATCTCATTAAAAATTTTATCATGTAAAGATGAAGCTCACAATCCTACTTTTCTCAATTACCTGTAAAGCCTTTTGCACAGATAAACCCAAGGGGCCAAGTACACAGCCTCTCCTAGGACCACTGGGCACTGCCATGTGAAATGAAATTAACAAGTAGTTCGTGTTCCAATACAGCTCTTCAGGATCCTCCAAGACAGGTTTATTTGCCTTGGTCACCCAATTGTGACCACTAGTACAAGTCTTTGACCTTTGAGCATCTATCTGAAGGAAAGTACAGGGTGTTTTTTATAAGGTTTGAGAGCTGTGTGAAACGGAATGTCTCAAGGCATCCAGTCCTGTGTGTGAAGATATAAGGCTTGAACACTGGAGCACTCTTGAGCTTTGCCTTCATTTTCTTACCTGCAGAGCAAGTTGCCACATTCCAGCCTATAAGAAAACATTGTTAACTGAGGAGTTGGGGGTTCCACTGTGCAGTTAGATGGAACCTTAACAATCAATAGGTTAGTTGTCTGAGCTGAAGAATTTAATTTTTTTGACATGCTCTGTGTAAGGACTGGAAGCTTCTTTATATATCCCTTATTTATTTATTTATTTATTTATTTATTTATATAAAAATTTATTTTATATATTTAATATACATGTATTTTATATCTATTCTATTTATTTATATATATTATATATTTAATTGAGTTTATATATGTTTATATTTTTTATTATTAACATTTTTATAAATGTTATTTTTTTACATATTTTATATATTTTTAATATATATTTAAGTATATGTTTATATATTTTTGAAAATACTTTTTAATATTTTAATATATTTTTATATAATAGGGGTTGAAGAAATATACAGTCCAGCTGGTATGGACTAATGGAGAAGGACTTGGAGATGGAACAATTTCTGTATCAGACTCAGCTGGATATTTCATACAGAAAAACAAAGTACATGGATGGAAGAGGCATAAGATGTGTTAATAGAAATGCCTATGCTGAATTTATATATATTTCCAGAGGGCTGAACAAGCAATTACAGATGGGAAAATGCGGAACAGCCATGACTCATGTTTTGGGGAAGGTTGACAAGCTTAAAGGCAAGTCCTTCCAGCACTGGCAGAATGTCCACACACCACCTGGAGTCCTTGTCTCCTGCTGCAGGAGACCAAGGGAATCTCTCTGACTTCAGCTGCTGCAGGTGCAACCAGTGACACAAGAATGGCTTCCCCTGACATGCATTTCTCTATAATAATGGGTTTAAAACATGGGCTCCAGCATGTGTTCCCTTGTGAGAGTTATTGCTTTAGGACATGCAGACTGTGATCTCCTCATCTCTTGTTTTTATTCTCACCATTCCATCTCCCTTGCCTTAAGCCATTGCAAAGGCTCTTGAATATGTCACTCATGTTTCCAAGTACTTTTTAAGGTTTAGTTTAGTGGGAAGTACACCTCTCATTTGTGTGTATACCCTGTATAACCTGTAATTTGAGAACAAGAGACACAGAAAAAATTCATTCCAGGGATCAGGAAAACTCCCAGACTTCCTCCACCTGTGTCTGTGTGTGCACTTTCATGGGTGTGCACATGCAAGGGCACATTTCTCTGTGGAAACTGTAATTGGACTCTCAGTCCCCTAAAAACAAGTACAGCCAATGGATTTGTTTACGAAACTCAGCCACGGAATATTTAGTATTAGAAGAGTCAATTTCAAGCTGTGCACTTTCAAAATCAGGCAATGAACCATACAGACATCTGCTAGCTTGCCTCAATTTATATTGCAATAGGAGGCTCTGTAATGCACAGCAATATTAGACTAACTTATGTAAAGTGGGCCTCAACCTTTAATTGGCAGCCTGGAATGTCTACAGCTCAGCTTGGCTGGACTTCCAGGAATGCAGCCTATGAACTAAACCAGTGCAACCTCTCAGCTCCTTCTACAATGTTACTTCAATGTTATTTTGCCTCAAGAAGGTAAAATAGGTAAGCAGTCCAATTTGCTGCATATATAAACATGTTTGGGAAATTATTAAATCATTTGTCTGCTTTTATGCTATCAAAACATGGCAGCTAGGCATACACAATGCTGTCATCTCTAGCACCTCTGCAATAGTAAATGTTAAATCTGTTGTTACTGTTGCATTACTGACCTTTCTTATCATTTCAGAGAACACCTGATATGCACCAAGGTTGGAAAAATTGCCTCATATGGTGTAGTGTTTGTTGGCTTTCTACAGTACATAATCACATTGTCAATAAATTACCAGAACTGCTCCATGCTTCCTGTTTAACAAATCTGCATTTTGCTTTTTTACCCGTGTCTCTTCTCTAGGTTGAAGAGTCCAAACATATACTTACCCAAGCATTTCATTTTTAGTGCAGTCAGAAAATTTGAGTTTTCTGGTATAATTTTGTTGTCTTCAAAGCCTTGTGCTCCTTGCTCTTTCCTTGGCCTTACATAACTACATGTCTGATTTTTTTGCAGCTCATTTTTTGGTCCCTCTTACTGAACTTCAGCATTCTTAGACAATTATTCCTTTAGGGTTTGTTTTGGATTAGTTGGGGGTTTTGTGTGTGGTTGGTTTTTGGTTTTAGTAGGACATGGCTTTCTGTTTTTTTATAATTCCTTCTTATTCCTAGTAAAACTTCCTTATGCTTCTGCTAAACGTGGCCTCTTGTTTTTTGGTCTCTCTCAAATATTTATGGAAAGGTAGTAAGTGTTTGCTGTGACTGTCTACCATGGCATCTGTCTTGGTTTTAAAAGACAGAGGTGTCTGCTAAAGAAGGCAGAAGCCTCTCTTGGAACAGGAAATGTAAACCCCCTCCTTTCTAATTTTTATAATTTTGAAATTAAGGGGCTCTCAGGCAAAGATAGGAATAACAGTTAATAACAGGATAGGAATAGCAGTTCTTTACTAGAAAGGAAAAAAACAAACTGCAACTTAATAGGAAAATTAAAATAAAATGCAGTAGTACAAAAATANGCCCCACCTGAGCTCAACAGATGGTCACAGAATACCCACCCCTGGCCACATCCTGCCTTGTAACCCAAGACAGCATCTTTTTAAAAGCTTCAGTGCTGTCCAAAAAAAAAAAAAAAAAATCTATTGTAACCACTTATTTTAGCTTCTTTATAACAAGACCCCTTTTTTTTTCCCGAGATTATTTTTTTAATTCATTAGTACAATAGCAGACCTCTTGGCTCTTGCAGGGGGACATAAATACAGTATTGCCGCCATTCCCAGCAGTTCTCTGATAGTAACCAAGTCCTATACATTGGTGATGACTTCTCATTTCCTTTTCCTTGTATTTTATTTCCATAGAAGAAGAAATTGCCATTGTCCAAAAGTTCAGCCCACACATCACTCTCCATAGTGAAGTTTACTCAGTAAATGAGGGCAATTGTAATCTTCTTTTATTGCTCATTCCTGCCTTTCTGGATCTCCTTCAGTGTGTCAATCTCTATCACCATCTTCATCAAGTAGTCTGTAATACAGCCTTAGTGCAGTATTTTGCCCACATGGGACTGGATTTTGATTCATAGGGTTTCTGTTACATGCTGACAAGATTTGCTTGATTGTTAATTTGGTTTGACTTGAAGTTTCTTTCAGGCTATACTATGATCCATTCATCTATAGAGATCATTTTGTCTTTTGGATATAATTTTTCAGATTATTATTACATTGTCCATCTGCTTCTCCTTCCACCAAATCTCCAATATATCTTTTTATGTATTTATATTCATTTAAATCTAAATATTCCTATCTCACTTAACTGCTACTATTAAGGTAGATGCATGCATAAAATTACTTTTCACTTTCTTTTACCTGTGCCATTGTGCATTTGTTTGTAACTTGGCAATTTCTGGGTTTTGTTCTTTGTCTTACCTGAGGATGAAGAGTTCTTGTAATGTCAGGATGTTCTCCAAACCCTGCACTCCTCAGAACCCTCCTGTGAGCATGTGGAACTGCCATGGGCACACTCTCTCTGTTCCAGGTGTCTCTCTAGCCTTGATGGGTTTGATATCTCTTATGTACATAATTTTCCAAACAGCATTACCTGTTCACATTTGCCTGGCCCAGAGTGGGTTACAAGAACTGTGTTGGGGAAAGCTGCCAAGGAGATCCTGCTCTTTTATCTCCCTATATATCACTGGGGATGGTGGCCACCAGCTCCTTCCCAATATTACCCAGAACTCTAGCAAAAAGCACTGTGAGAGCTGGTACCTCTCAATTTACAGGCAAACCAGGAAACAACCTTTGCTGGAACCACAAGCCCAAACAGGGATATGTTTAATAAGCAGTACCCACTCCAATCTCTCATACACAACAGTTTCTTGTAATGTTACCCTCCTCACAAAACTCAAAACCAAACCTACTTTCCCTTCAGGAAGAAGGTTTTCAGACTCACAGACACACAGACCATAGTAGCAATGACAGACAAATAACAAATAGAGAAGGAAAATGGCAAAGCAACAGTGACAATAATTGGTCATAGCTGACCACAAGTCTGCAAGATGGCAGGATCCCTCATGGACTGAGGAAATTTTTCTTGTACCATATAAACACAAAATCAATGCAGTATGTTTAAAGAAATGGAAAGGTAGAAGCACATCCTGTCATGCATGAAGTCTTTTCTCAGTTGTTTTTCCAGAGCTGACCAAAACAGGGAGGCAGAGATTTTAAACTGATGCTATTCTGTCTCTCCTCACACACTTGGAAGAAGGTTTGTGCTGGGGCTCCAAAGATATCCTAGGCCCTCACACTGCAGCTGGCTTCATGTTCTGGACTGCTCAAACTGAAACAACTCCAAGTCTTTGTAAATCAGCATAGAGACCAATTTCCCTTCCCTTCCCTTCCCTTCCCTTCCCTTCCCTTCCCTTCCCNCCTTCCCTTCTTTGCCTCCTCTCCTGAGGCATTGAGTATAAGAACTTTCCCTTTCCAGTTATTTTCTCTGAACTGAGGGGTGGGGGAAATGTCACATTGGGGAATATAAAATCTGGCAAGGATGAGAAGAAAAGAGACAGGAAGCAGAGAATTATTCTGCTTGGTTTAAACCAAGAATTATTCTTTGGTTTGGCCAAAAATTTGCCTTAGAGGGTAAAATAATTGTGTTGAAAAGGGTTCTTAACTGCTGTGAATTGGGAAAATTTCCACTGGTTTTACAGTTAGGCCCTTGTTGGCAGAAATACCTCAACTGTGGGAGTAAAAATCCTATATTTGTGAGTTTTCCATAATGAGCAGGATCCTCTCTTTCATCTCAAAAGGAGTGTCTCTTTTTGATTTTACTGTCTGCATTACGGTGTAGTTTCTCCCTTCTTTATCATCTGCTTCTCTCTGTAACAGAGAGATACAGTACATCATTAAGAACAAGTAAACACCATTAAATAAAAATTCCACCTCATTGTCACTGCATTGTTTTCAAATGGATTATTGGCTCTTGAATAATGCCAGGGTTAGAGAGAAGCAGGCAGAAACTAGTTTTGAACCGCCTTCTTACAGAATCAAAATAAATGGGTTTACTCTAACTGCATGCTCTAGGTGAGAGAACCTTAAAAGCTTTTCCCTACTGTAGCTCACACCCAGATGACCCTATTTTGGGCAAGTTGCTGCTTTTCCTCAAGCACCATAAGGAACATGACATCACAGGTACTAAAAATTTAGGGAAGGGGCTCCACAGCATCTGTAAGAATTGGGCAGAATAAAGGCATTGAAACACTAGTCCTTGCTCTGTGACAGATAAAGGATCTCACAAAAAAACAGAGTGCAGCTGATTTGTGACTTTATGAGACCATAAAATGGCTTCCTTACAAAGAAACAGAGAGACTGGGACACTCTCAGTGATACTGGTGTAAGTGGGAGGGAAAAATCACTTTAGTCAGGTAGATCCTGCGGTTCCATAAGCTAGGGGGAAATACTCCTCCAGGCTCTGATCTAAGAAGATTCTGTAGTATTTCCTTTCAATATTTTCCTGCTCAGGATACACTCTCTTGGGTGAGAGGAAAGGTGAGGTCTCTGTCAGATACTGCTACCAGGTTGTCCCAGGAGTGGTACCATGAGGAAGAGTGTAAAGAATCATCTTTATTTAAAAGGAAAGGAAATAAAAAGTAAGTAAACTGCAATTTTTTTTATAAAGCCACTCTCTGTGAGTCTTTCACAGAACAAAGTTGTCTTATGAGGCCTTTTCTCACAACTCATCTGTCCTTGGGCTCAGGATATGATGGGACTTGTTCAAATAGCCATTCCCCTGCTGCTTTTGAATCAGTCTGCTTTCAGTTTTGTGTACAGAAGCTTTCTCTTCTTTTCTTATCAAGAAGCACCATGACATCTTTTTTAAAATCTGTCTTTTGCATTTTCTAGAACAGGCAAGATGGGGTCTCAGTTTCTTGAGAGATGATTTGCTCCTGCTGTTTATTCCCTACTTAATCCTCCAAGTGTGACATCAGTCACCTCCATGCAGCTCACTAAGACTTCCCAGGCACAGGATTATCAATGATATGGTCTCCAGTGGGGAATGCACAGCAGGAGCAGGAGCAGGAGCAGGTGCAGGGTAGAGGCACAGAGAGAGAGAGAGAGAAGCCTGTTTTCATGCAAACACTAACTCAAAACAAAGTGGATTTTGGAAGAGAAAAAGTAGAAGCAGCAAATATGCAAAACATAGAAAATGTACCTAATATCCTGAAAAAAATTAATTGTCAAGAATCTTGGCAATTACAGTTCCATTAATTTAAATTCTATCCTTGGGGTGAAAATTAAGCAAATGTGAGAGACAGGAGGAGGAAAGAGAATCACTAAACAGCTAGAGATAAAATTTTAGTAATGTAATTTCAGTAACATGACAATGGGTCCTCAGCCCAGTTGGATCCTCTAGGCGCCACTAAAGTACAAATAATACAAGAATAAATCTTCACAAACAGATATAAAAGGGTTTAAAATAATTAAAGTTGTAGTGCCTACTGGAAATCCAGTTGCTACACCGTATTTTAGTTTTCCATAAAGTATTTGATATTGCATCTCCCATAAATGTACTTGAATAATTAATTGAGATTGGTTTCAGTAGGAGTACTGCCATGGGGTCTACAAATTGGCAGAAAGAACATTAGCAAATTGTAATGATAAATGGCAGTGTTTGAATTTGGGGGAGGCAGTTACTGGGGTGCCACAGGGATTGGTGTTATGTCCTGCCTCATTTATCACCCTCATTAATTGGTCTGGAAGAAAAACAAACAGCACATTAATGAAATTCACATTCAATGCTGAACTGAGGGGGAGTTTTAAATCCTTGTAGGGATGAATAAAAAGCAAAATCAAAAACATTCAGAAAAAAAGTGAGGGGTGAGAACAGGGAATTTTTTTTCCCCTTTAAGGAAGTAATGCAAGTGCTAGGTCTTGCTTGAAATATTTAGGGAAAAAATATTGACAAAAAATTATTCTTTTAAGAAGCTAGGTATTCTAAAATATGCAAGAACATGTCCACTGGAAATGCACCCAGTCTTAATTACAGATCTCAGGTGATGAATTCTATTTGTATGTTAAAAATGTGGGGAAAAAAAAAACAAAAAAAAACCTTGAAAAAACCCTAAACTGACCTAGGAGAATTGGTTTATTGACTAACTACAGTACTGAGTAACCAGTCATTAAGCAAAGTATTTTATCACCAACGCTGGGTCAACTATCTTGTTCTGGTGTTTTTTCTTCTCTCTCTTTGTGTGTGTTTAAAACTTAGCAACCCTGAAGACTCTTTTTGTATTTTTTCTTTACCATTCTCTTGTTTTGTTGTCTTTGTCTTTTGTCTATTTTTGATTCCCTTTTTCTCATATCATCCGCAATTATTCACCCAGAATTAACTTCTTGGACAGACCAATTACTTGATAGATTGCAACGCTTCCAGAAGCCAAATACATCTGTCACTCAAGAGCCCTAAAACTTCTTACAAAATAGTGGTAGAAGTATAACAAGGCATTTTTGAATTTTCCTTTTGATTGTTCTTAGTATAATATCAAATAGATTTTAATGTTAAACTTAGCATATGCTCAGGTTTTCAGGATTGTGCCATGGCAATTGAATGCTATGATTATCAGATTTATTTCTTACTAGATTAAGTCATAAACGTAAATCAGAAAATATTTCTCAATGTGGTATACTGCTTTTAAAAAGTCAAAATGGTTTTTATTTCCTGCACAGAGACTTCGGATCATTGGCTGTTCAGGCTTCCAACAGTTGAAACCTTTTGGCCACCAAAAGGTTGACCAAAGCAGAGAAGAAACAACTAATCCATATTCTGCATTATGCCATCAGTACTTTCCCAGAAATACAGGGCATGTTCTCCTTGAGGAGTACAGTATTGGTTTTTAGGAGGAATCATGTTACAGCCAGAGGAACTTTCCATCAGTTTGACAGCTCTCTAGCACTGAAGCCTCATCTTCCTTGGCCCTTGGAAGTTTTACACTGAAAGGCAATAGAATCACAGAATCAAGGTTGGAAGAGACCTTCAAGGTCATCTAGTTCAACCACAAACCAAGCACAACCTCTAAATTATACCCTCAAGTGCCACATCCAAACGCTCCAGATCCTTCCACAGCTTCATTGCCCTTCTCTAGGCACTCTTCAGCACCTCCTTGTGAGGGGCCCAAAACTGATTCAGGGTGCAGCCTCACCAGTGCTGAGTACAGGGGAATAATCACTGCCCTGGTCCTGCTCACCACACTGTTGCTGACCCAGGCCAGGATGCCACTGGCCTTTTTGGCCACCTGGGCACACCTGGCTCATGTGCAGACCAGCACACCCTTTCTGCTGAGTAGCTCTCAAACCATGGGGGCATGGTGACCAATCTTGTTTAAGACGCTCTGCAGCAGAGCAGATGAACAAAGACTCTTCTCTGTGTGGATGCAAATGCAGTTGGCATCTCCTGTGCTGTTCTGAGCACCACATCACTGGAAAGACACTGAAAAGCTAGAGGGGCTTCAGAGAAGAGGCACAACTATTATTAGGTAGTGGAAAGGCTTGATTGATATGGAAAGATTAAAAGAGCAAACTGTGAATATCTTGGCAAAGCAACAACTAAGAGGAGATATGATAATCATCTCCAAATAAATTCAAGGAAAATCCCAAGAGGAAGAGACTTTTTTCAGGCTAAGTACAACAGGGCATTGCATAATAGGATGAACTTTGGAGGAAAAAATGTTGTGAAGTTTGAATGTTAAGAAAAATTTCTTCCTTTCTAATAAGATGCGGAAGATCTCCGTAAAAACCTTTCTCCAGAAGTGCTTAGACTATACTGGTCCCAGTATAAGAGAAGAGTTCAGCAGCCATTCCACATCAAAAGAGGATCAGATTCCATGGATCAAAAGAGGGAACATTCTCCTGAAGTCAGATGGCTTCTTCCTGAAGCCAGAGACCCTAAATGACTAGCTGATAGCTTTTGTGACAGAGGCATCCTTTTGTCGTTGAATCTGCTACAGCATGTGCTGTTCAGTGAGAATATCACGGGTGCTGCATGCACTGCCAGCCTGCTCACTGCTTCAGCAGGGTGATGTATTTTAAGAGAAAGGCCATCTGTGAGATGTTTTCAGTGGATTCCTCTTTAAAAGTTGAGATACATGAACATGTAATAAAGAACAAAGGAAATGGAGGTAGCATTGCCCGGTATATTTTAGTAAAACCACTGAATTACTTGCCAAAGGTAGACCTTGACTGAAATATTTCAGCAATGATGTTTGAAAAGTATCTGCTGGCTCACAGCCATTAATCAGCACCGGATCAGTAGGCACAAATCATAAACTGCTGCCTACCAAAAATATTGATTTGTAAAGAAGGGCCAAGAGGGATGGGTGCTTTTATTCATTTATACAGAACACTTATACAGAACACTTCAGATCTGGCTACACACAGGATTGCAAGGTTTCACCCATTGTGTCAGACGCTGATCTCAGCAGGAGAAGAACTTGAAGAGCAGAAAATAGCTTTTCAATAAAAGTTTCTAGGATACATTAAATGAGACATTATTCATTGGGTCATATGTCCATTTTTTTAGATGCAATATCAGTAACAGCAAACTCTCTAAGCTGCTCTGCAGTAACTCTCCTAGTCATGCTTTTACCCCACGATACATGTGAGGTAATTTACTTAGGGGTGGCCTTATAGGGGAATGGAGGCACTGTAGCCAACTCTACTGATCCTGTCACAGCTGAACACTTCAGCCTGAGGATCCTGGTTTCCCTCTGGTACCTGAGCTCTCTCAGATTACCTCACATTTATTCAGGGATGAGTGCAGAGGTTACTGGTTACCTCTCTGTCACTCAGTTCAGTGTCCATAACCCAGCTAAACAACATATTTTCCCAGAGGAGCTAGATATTTCCATTATCTTTTTGTTCCTTTATTTACCTAAGTACTGACTCCCTGTTTCTATTTCTTCACCTTCCCTAGGCTTGTAGAATAACTGTAGAGCTAGCAATTTTTTATGGGAGAGCTGCTGATGCATGAGACAAGAAATAGTGCTAATGGTGATGTCTGTTAGACTGTAAAACAGCTCCCCCAAGTAAACTGGTGGAAGTCGCATCACTTGGATGTTTTAAAGCCATCCTGGACAAAGCGCTGTAAAATATACTGCGGGGAACAATCTTGGAATGGCAGCAAGATTAATAATGGATTACTTTCTCATTCAGCCTAGAAAAAAGCCATGTGAGAGTATTTAGAGTACTCCAGAGATGTGCTAGTTTGGCTTGTCCTTTCAGGGGTCTATACAGGCAGTGCTCCTGTGCAAACACCAGGTTAGATTTATCTTTGGGGAGGCAGAGAGGTAGAGGAAAAGGGGAAAGTGCAAATATGAGAGCATGGTGTGTTGCATATATTGCCCTGACCACCCTTTTTTTTCAGACATTCCCCTTCACTGCCTCTGTGTTAGTCATCACTCTCATACTGCAAGCCTTTTCCCTGACTGAAACATTTCTTGACTCTGATCAGCTTCACATCCAACTGCAACAGTCCTGAAAATCCTATGCTTTTCATCTTTTAGCTCCATTTCCCTGTATGTCATTGCAGGACTCACTAGTGAACCAGTGGCTGGCTACTGAGAAAAGGCTGATGTGCTTAACCCTGGGTAAACCATCCTGATGGCTTTGTACAGATTTGGCCAAAAATACACACCGTGAAGACGTTAACAGTTCATGGAGTTTCACCACAGTGCAAAGAGCACACTTTAAACTAAGGAGAAGAGAACATAAAAGACATAGTGATTAGTCTCTGCTAACCTGACAGGGAATGATAGATCTAATAAGTGATGCTACTTTTCCAGTCCCTGTTATATAACACACTCCTAAATCAGGTTAAGGCTCACCAGACAGGAGCAATCACTGTAAAACATGTTTGTCTTGGCAGTGTCCTGCTCTAAAGTATCTTTCTGAGCCAAAAGTGGGGGGTTCATTTAATTTCTATGAGAAAAAGGTGAAGGATATGGACTTTTCAGCCAGGAGAGGCGAGGCTGAGAGGATCTAACTCACCTCCACTACTACTACTACTACAGGGATAGTGTCCACTGGCTACCAAACTGACTGGATAGCCTAACCCAAAGAATGGAGGTATGTGGAGTCGAATCCAGTTGACAGCCAGTCACTACTGGTATTCTCCAGGGCTCAGTATCAGGGTCAGTCTGGTTTAATACTTTTTGTCATTAATTTAGATTGCATATTAGGCAAAATTTCTTCAGCAAAAGGACTGTCAAGACTTCCCAGGGAAGTACTAGAGTCACCAGCCCTTGAAGTACCTAAAAGAAATGTAGATGTTGTACTTAGGAAGATGTTTTTAGTGGTGGACTTGGCAGTGCTGGGTTAACAGTTTGATTTATTGATCTTACAGTTTTTTTCCAATCTAAATGGTTCTATGATACCAAAGAGCATGCATGGTAATAAGACAAGAGGCAATGATCACCATTTCCAACAATAGAACATTCAATTTAATATAAGGAAAGATTTTTACCATAGGTGTGGTGAAAGCAACACATGAGTGGCCCAGAGGATTTGTGCAATCTGGGACATTTTCAGTGCTCAGATAGGTAAGATCCTGAGCAATCTCATCCAATTGGATAGTTGGCATTCCAGAAGCAAACCTTCTGACATTAATTGCTTTATTTCTTTCTGATTTTGCATTTTAAGATGGGGCTGACTGTTGTGGTGTTCAGACAAAAGCTCCAAAACCCTTCTGAACATGTGGGTCAGGCACAGCAAACAGCATCACTTGGGAAATTCTGGCCTGCAATCTCTTCTGTGTCTCAGTTCTTCGCTTGTTTCACCATACTCAAAGCTCAGTGCTGTTGTGCTCCCCAAGCACTTGGGAGGAAAGAATTAAATGCAAATGCTTTCCATAGAAGTGAAATTCTAGGTAGGAATCACACACAAATACACTCTTTAGAAAATTTAAAGCAGAATTTTTTTATTCTATTATGCGCCTTGCTGACTTTTTGCCTGTCAAAATGGCTCTTGTTGATTCCACTGCATTCTTGAAGACAGAAAACTATGTTGACAAACGCCTGCCAGGCAGGAAGCACTAGCGCTGTCATTTGCATTTTCTTAGTGTGGAAAACTGGAATTTGTTGTCAAACCTGAAATTTCTCATGCAAAAATTTCACTTATACAAAAACTATTTTTAGGCAGGACAGTCCTTAGCTAACTTCTAATAAGAATATATCCTTTTCCTTTTTTCTTTCTCATCCACTTAGCTTTTTAATTATTACAGCTCTTGTCATAAATTTGCCAGACAACGTAACATAATATATCTCCTGTCAAGGCCAGGGCATCTAGGTTTTTTCCTTTAATAGTATTATTTTAAAATAATGGCTCAAGTGTTCAGTTAAAGCCAAGTGGAAACTACATCCTATTTCAGCTGCAGCCAGAGTTTGCTCTGTGATTAGGAAAAACGATTTTAAACTATCATTTGTAAAATGAGAATGCTCTTTTCTATCCATAAGGAGCACAACTGCTTAGCCTGGAAGGTCCAAGTTAGGTGCAGTTTGCAGCCCTGGCTCCTTCTGCCCTCTTCCTTCTCCTGCCCTCATTTAATGGGAAGGCATCATTCATCTAGGAAAGATAATGTAGATCGGAAGGTTAGGTCAGATTATGAGAATTTATTTGGCTCATATTGCTGCTGCAACCCAGCAGCTTGTTGCTGGAGGGTCTTACCCTTTGATCTGTGGGGTCATTTAAATCTTGCTGAAAAAATTCCTCCTCTCTCTTAGCCCCCATGAAACTCATCTGCTGTTTTCCTAAATCTTGGTCTCTGCTGCTTCATTTGTGATATTGGTATAGCTGACAGTTATTTTATTGCCTGTTGGAAAAGGACTAAGACAATGGTCTCCCTCCTGCCACCATGCTCAGGATTAGTGGTATGAAAGAAAATTTTTCCCCTGCTATAAGACAACTCAGACTGGCCAAATCTGACTTCGTATCCTATGAGTTCCAGCAATGAGTTCCTGTAGACACCAAGAAAGCTGGTGATGCTCAGTCTTTGTAAACTCAACCTTGCTTCTCATCTTGCTAGAGTAAAGCATGGAAATGCTCCCCATGTTTAGAGAGAGGTGGTTAGGGAGGTGGGTGTGGATGTGCTCCCCTTCCATTCTGCAAAGACCTTGTAGTGTTTGTATTTCCCACCCAAATCTGCTTCCTACGGGAGCACTGAATTAGCCACGGGAAGGGAATGGGTCCTAGTGCAGCCCTCTAGGAGGCACAAACAGAATAAAAGGCTTCACCTGCAAGATGGGCATAGTAGGCTGAATGAAAAAATTCTCTGATTGCTCAGAGACAAACCTGAGACTCCAAACGAAATGCATTTGATGGCTGTAGTTCAGCCTCTATTAGGCAAGAATCCACATTGTAAAGTGAATTAGCTTTGTCCCTGTTTTGTCCCTACCATCTCCTGCCTAAGAAAAACCTGCCATTGTGGTAAAAGGCATTAAAAAAATAGTACTAAATCTTATTCAAAAATTACTTTGATCAAAGAGCTTTCTCATTTTCTTTATTTTTTTCTTTATTTCTCTTTATTTTCTTGTTCCTTCTATTATCTGATTATTCTAGACAACTGTGTCTGATGGTCTGGGGGAATTGATTGTGGTCCTAAAAGTGTCTGTGAGGCTGGAGAGTAGGAGCATATATAAGTATCAGACAGATAATATGTGACATATATACTTGTAAGTCTTAAATGCCCTGGTGGTGGCTCACAGTAAAGACAGCATGTAAAATTATTTAGTACAGATTAGCTTTGGTCTGTGTTTCCCCTTTCCAGTTGCTGACTTTGCTGTGTGTCTTGGAGTCACTTGAAGATAGTCACCTGCTCCTGACAGTCCTCTCTCCTGACTCTCATCTCCCTGCAGACGTAGATGATCTGCAGGGACTCTGCTTGACCATAAATATTTTATATACCATTGTTTGGGGGTTTTGTGCTACTGCCACCAGTGTGGCAGCTTGCCACCTATACAGAGAGGGAGTAACTCTGCTTGCTTTGTGTTCCTGCATGTGACTCTTAGGACAAGGCCCTACCTCCAGCCTGAGCTGGGCTCACCTGGCTAAGCCCAGAAACAGATCACACCTTGCAGCAGGCTCCCATGTCTCTGTGGGGATGTGCCCTGAGTGACTGGTCACCATGCTGACACAAACAACTCCAGCCTCTGAGGGGCTTTATGGCACATATCACACAGGTGATGTACAGCACAGCATTTCTTTTTCCTTAATGTGGAGGTGTCTCCCCTGCCCCTGTATTCAAACTGTTCATCTTGCCCTCCTTCAGAAGCCTGCTCTGTGATCAAGGGAGATTTGTGTCACATTTCACTGATGCCCAGTTGAGGCACCCAGGCTGGGATCACTGGAGAAAAACCTCCATTTGTTCTAAAGGCATCCCTCCAAATCTTGTCACAAGCAATCAGACAAGCTTGGCAGAAGGAGCCCTTCGTTTTGTGTTATAAACAGAAAAAAAACAGTATATGATCTAAGCTCCTAACCATGCTTATATCTGTTTATTCTGATATTTCCCTCAGCATATATAATTTAAAAAATGCTAGTCAGAAGATTTTTCTTCTATTATCTTCCTGTCTGCCTATTTTTAATTATATCAGAATTAGGTGATTGCTGCTGTGGATTATGTTTACTTGAAGAATATGCACAGTGATGACTGTATTTTCATACCTTAGCATCAGCCTTCTGGCTTGGTAAAACATTAGAGTTTTGAAATCCAACGTTCCAAAGGCAAAATACCCTGAAAAATAATAATATGTCTGCAACAGCAACTTATCTGTACCTAGACACCTTTATATTTGAAGGTAATAAATTAACAAAAGCCTTAAAATTACTTCTTTTGTATAACAAATTAACCTGGAATTAAAAACAGTTAATTTATTCAAACTACTGTGGTTAAAATTTTGAACTTATTTTTTGTCTGACACTTGAGCGATTCACTATCACAGCCTAAAAATTTGATTATTGACACAAACAGAAAAACTAGCCCTGGCTTGTCAGTGAAGCTGTAGCCAGTTGACCCTGGCTGGACACAAGGTGCCCACCAAGGTTGTTCTATCATTCACCTCCTCAGCTGGGCAGGTGAGGGAAACTATAGTGAAAGGCTTGTGGTTTGAGATAAGGACAGGGAGAGATCACTCACCAGTTACCATCGCAGGCAAAGCAGACTGGACTTGGGAAAACTGATTTGTTACCAGTCAAAATCAGAGTAGAGTGATGAGAAATAAAACTCTTAAAAATCTTCCCCATCATCCCAATGTCTTTCTGGTCTCAACTCCCCATTTTCTCTATCCCTTCCTCCTCAGCCACACAAGGAGTTAGAGCATGGCATCTGCTGTCAGTTCATCAAATGCAGTCTCTGTGGTTCCTTCCTCCTCAGGAGGAATACTCATCCCACTCTTTCCCCGCTCCAGCATGCTGTCCCTCCCACTGGAGAGAGTCCTCCATGAACTCCTCCAACATGTGTCCTTCCCATGGACTACAGCTCTTAAACTGCTCCAGTGTGGGTCCTTCCACGGGGTCAGTCCTTCACCCACAAACTGCACGTGTAGCAAGCCAGGAGGCTTGAAGCAGAACTACAGCTGAATGTGGAAGCCCCTGCCTCTCCCTGAGAAGAAACACAGAGCTCAAACCTTCTCCAGCTAAGGCAGGCAGCCTCATACTCCTTGTTGAGCCTTCAAGACACCAAGAAGGATGCCCTGTGCTGCAGTAATTCCTTGATTGCTGGCAGGGCAGCAGCTTCTGAGTCAGCTCAGCCCCAAAACAACAACAACTCAGAAGAAAGCAGAGCCCAGCCTGCACCAGCTAACAGGTCATATCTGAGTATCTGCAAGAGTTCAGTCCAGAGGGTTGCTTGGTGTGTTGGCTTTTGTTTGGGTTTCTTTTAAACAAAACAAAACATGATAACATACTGTTAACTATAAAAATACTAAAATTAAAATTTCTGGCACCCAGAAATTCTAGTATCCAGTTGGTAACTTACTATGAACAGTGCTGAACAGTGACTCTTGTTCTACCTCCTATTTGTTAGAAAAGTACCACAAAACTGGACAGGAGAGTCACAAGATGCAATTCAATGACTAGGAATGGAGAAAGAATGAAAGAGCCTGCTGCCTTTCAAGGAAAGACTTAAGGAGCTCAATCTCTTTCAGTTAATCAAAAATGAGATTGAGAAGCAGTGTGGCTACAGGGTATAATTACCCACATGGGGAGAAAATACTGGCTACAAAAGGGATCTTTAATCTAGCAGAGAGAGACATAAAAAGAACTAATTACCAGAAGGTAAAGCCCAGCAAATCTAACATAGTAATGGGGCACAACTTCTTAGGAGGACAGGTGATTTGTCATTGGAACAAAATACCCAGGGAAACAGTGGGTTCTCCAACTCAGTGGGCAGGTTGAATGCTGCTCTGAAAGACCTGCTTTCAGCATGAGATGCCAGACTTCCTAAAAACACTCCCCCTGAAAACCTATGGCCTGCTTTGCACCACCAGTCCAACACTTCTTTCACCCCCATCCACTTTACCTCAGGATCTCTTCTTCACAAAGGCCTTCTATTCTGCACCAATAAGGCACTTTCTCGCCTTAACTTTGCCACTTTTTCTGCTGCTTCTTCTATGGTCAGTTCTGGGAATAATTCTTAGATTCAGCCTTTTTTTTCTCCTGATTACCATGCTCTCCTTGGCCTGGACATCTGCCCTATTTTCTCCAAACCATACTGTGACATCTCTCCACTTTTCTCCTCACAGCCTGCTCTGTTGTTTTGCATGCATCCCTACAAAAGCTGTCTGTTACCAAACAGCTGAAGGAACCAGGGCAAGGAGCCCCAGGACAAAATCTGTCACTTTCTGCTCTCACTTGCCACTTCAGAATGTCCTACCTACAGTAACATCTACATTCTGAGGGACACGCAGATTCAGAAAATACTTCCCAGACAGAGTTCTCCTTGTGCCACCACACACTTAGCAGCCTCTGGCCTTTGGAAAGTGCCTGCTCTGCCTCCCCCTTCCTACCCCAGCAGATGAACCCAAGGCATGGGAGTCAGGCTTGCTACCAACCCATTCCCACTGCTTGCCTGGCAATATATTCCCTGCCACTCCACTTCTGGAGTGTTTGTAACCTGACAAGTCCCTACCACTCTGCAGACAGAAGGCTTAAAGGATTTGATACAGTTTGGTGATGAAGTGGCCCACCTGGTGGCATTTCTGGGCCAAATAGGCTTTTGAGCATGGCTCCATCAGGGAAGCCCCTTTGCCAAGAGTGGTGCAAAGTTCCAGTCCCACCAGAATCCTCACTAAACTATTCTTTTTTCTCATATTCATCTTGCAAAGCAACTTTATCTCTTCCTTCCAGAAGTGGAAATGGCTAATGCAATCTTTGCACTTATCAGCATTGGGATGGATTATTAGAAGATACCAAATCTGGGCCTCAGTTTAAGGTTGCCACTCAATTTTGGCCAGGACAAAAAGCTACCTTCTGTTTGGCCGAAGTCTCAGAAGGCATGCAGAGCTTCTGTCCTAGTCCATTCTCTAGGTCTTCAATAGCATCTGGCATCAATTCAAAGTCTCCTTTCTCAAAGAAGCTGAAAGATTGAATCTGTTCTCCAAGAAGGACCAAATTTCAATCAGTGCCCCTGGTGGACAGTTCCTCTCAGCCAATGCCTCTGAGAATGGACAACAAAAGAGCTCTGATGGAAGGGAATTAAATCTATGTGGAAATAGTTTAACTGGGGATCAAGTGAACTCCCAAGCCTGGGGGTCTCTAAGGGATATCACTCAGCTTTCTTTGGAGGCAACTTTATTTCCACCATTGACACTAACAATAGAAAAACCTTTCTCCACCCATGCCCTCATTCACTTGAAAGACAACAGCCTTTCATGAAGAGTGCTGGCCCCAAAAGGGGGAGCAGGAAGACCCCTGAACCCTGGGTGAGAATTAATGAATTTTCTTCACATGAAAATTGCTTGG
This sequence comes from Regulus satrapa, assembly GCA_013396955.1. Classification (NCBI taxonomy): domain Eukaryota; kingdom Metazoa; phylum Chordata; class Aves; order Passeriformes; family Regulidae; genus Regulus; species Regulus satrapa. Next base: position 439,370 of record VWZN01004070.1, on the reverse strand, counting down.
AGGCTGCAGTAATGGATGCAATATAAAACTCTACATATAAGCAGGAGAACCTGACCCAGAGTTTCTAGGTCAGCTGTCAAAGCAATAAACCTAATTTCTTGCACTCTGGAAATGAGTGCTGAATAAGGGAATTGCACAGATGAGGACTGCAGCTTGTAGAAAAAGATGAAGTCTAACCCACCCAACTTCAACTTAATTCTAACCTCAAATGCTGTTCCAGACCTCCCTCCAAAAGCACTGTCACTAGACCTGCATCATTACCATTGCCCCAGGGAGAGCTGTGTAAGATGTTGCAAATGAAGAGTTTAGGTGGAAGCCTAGGATTCTCCTGTGGCTTTCCTATCATCAAGATTCCGGAGCTTACACTTTTTTTCCCCCTTCTAGAGTTGGAAGGGATAGGAGAAGTCATGAAGGAGCAATAATTTAGTACATTAAATATACATGCATGTGTATAAAATACTTAGAGAGAGAGAGAGAGTTAAGAAACTGCAAATCCATGAGCCAATTACAACTGACTCTTCATCCCCTCCATCTTTTTCATTTATACTGCAAAATAGACCTTAAGCTCCAATTCCAAAGTAATCATTGCAGTAATTCCCTCTAGAAGAGAATCACTATTTACTGCTTGCATTCTCACCTCAAATAGATAATATCAAACTGCAAACATAGAAGAATGGGGATAAAAAAAGGTATCCCCATTTTTCTCAGAATAGCATAACTGAAATGTATATTGTCATGTAAAAACTGAATTGAGTATTTCCCACTGGATTTTCAGTAGGAACAAAGTCTAGTACTTCTGGAGCCTTTGTAGGTGATACTTATGTCTCCACAGTTACACAGTGTGGAGCAAAGCCACAACCCAAACATTTTATCACACAGTTAGTATGTGTTGATGCACAGCAAGGGGAGGCTGTGGTGATGAAAAACTGAGAGATACCCAAAAAGAACCATATTTGTAACAGGTGTAACATCACTGGCAGCCAAATATTGGTGATAATCTACTGGAAATTAGTAGAATTCAAGTATCAGAAGATATAAAATTACATTAGGATCATGCTTGCAGATGCATTCAGGATGACACAGTGATATGTTTGCCATCCTAACAACACTAGTCAATTAACAAACCTTCCAGGCCAAACTAGAACTGAAAAGAGAGACACTAATCCAGTTTCTGAAGTGCAGCAGTGCACAAAGCGTGGGCTCACTCCATATGTTCTCTCCCTCCTTGCAGAGTAAACCTCAGTGTTGCTTTTGCATGTTTAATGACAGTTTTCTACAACTCACTGAGCCTAGGAAATACTGGAGGAGCTATGACTGATTAAATTAAACTGGAGCAAGGCGAGCTCATCTCTCCATTTTTCAAAGTTGGTGGAAAATGTGCACCCGTAAGAGCTGAGGGTAGTAAGTTCTCCAGCACTAAAGAAAGCAGCCACCCTGCTTAAAGTTTTCCCCAAGGAGGCTGTCCTGCATGTGGTCATGCCTCAGCTTCTGCCAGTCTAGGCAGCCTCACCCTCATCTTTCTACAATGAGATTGAATGTTTTGTACAGTAAATAAATAACCGGAGGCTTTGAATCATGAGGCTATTATTCCTCCCAGGCTTTCTGTTCTAATCCAGAGCAGAAACTTTCTAATGCTGCCATCAGATGCAAGAAAGGAAGCTTGAGTTATCATAGCCCCTGGATAAAATAGTATGTGTGCAGTACACAATTGCCTGTTTGTTCAGATAAGCAGGTGTTGTTAACAGTGAGCCCTCTGAGTGCCTGTAATGAGGCAAAATCGGTTTGATACCTGCCCCCACTGCCAGATGAGAGCCAATGGGCTGTATGTAATGCATCCACTCCTTTCCTTCCACTTTCACACTTAAGAGATCGATCACAAATGGCCATTTGCAAATCATGAAAAATTAGCCTTATTTGTTCCCAGCACAGTCCTATCATGGATTTACTCCATCTCCACAGATCCCACCTCCCCTCCACACACACACCCATTTCCCTCCCTCCTTCCCTTCCTAAAAGATGCTATGTGAGTCAGGAATGTGACAGCTCACACATGGCTCTCTCCATTCCCAGCTCTGCCATATGGCTCTACAGGCCAGAACCCAGAGAGATCAGAGCAGCTGCAGCACAGAACTTTTGGGCTGTTATACTCAAGACTGGCATCCAAAATCTGTGCTAAGGGCCCACGAACACTATGGTGCACGGAAAGAGGGGGCTGGTGTGTCAGAGCAGCCTGAATATGACACTGAGCAATTCAGTGAGCATGTGGATGTGCCAGCTTTAGCACTTGGTGTGTCCTGTCTTTCAGGAGGGTAAGAGGGCTCTCCCCAGCATTAAGGGAAGATGCTCCTACTTTCCAAGGATGGAGAGTAGAAGGTTTGCTCCTATCTGTCAATGGGTTTGGGGCCTTCTCTTCCTAGTGGGAAAACAAGTTAGCTTCTTTGCCCTGTAAAGACAGACTTGTATATCCTTTTCAACATTCATTTGTGTTGTTTAACAACCTGCCCATCTTTCAGGCTTTCCCAGCCCTTATCCAAGAGTCAGACAGTAAGGAAGTACTTTTGCTCTATTGCTCTCTACTCCATTCATTGGAGCATTTGCCTCAGCAGGCAGAATGTCTGGGTTTGGCATTTTACCCTAGACAGTTGTTCAAATGTAAGGTAACAATTTCCCCAAGGCTGAGCTTATTAGCTTGGTCACATGAATATGATTTGAAGTCTTTCAAACTGGAGCTCGCTTTGCAATGCGCTGCTGCATTGAGGACCTACCCAGATGGCAAATGGCTGGCTCTGATCCCTCTAGGCAAGTCCATCGTTGCAGGAATTGCCACAGAAGAGCAGAGAACAGAGCATGTATGGAAATCCCAAGTGAGTGGCAGTGCTTTGATAGGCCAACCCATACATGCTTCTAGAACTCTTACAAGAAATGAGCACGGATGTTACTCCTAAGATCTTCAGCTGTGCTCTTCTAAGCAAATCCTTGTTTACTACCTACCTTTCAAGGCCTGTTGCTAACATATTGTCTCTAGTCTTCGTAACCTTTGGCAGATGCCTGCAAGGGTTGCTTACAGACTGGAAAGCAATGCCCAGATGGAGTGTCCCCAGAATTCTCCTTCAGTGGGCAACTTCCCTATCACCTTTAATCACTGTGGGATCAGACTCTTTTTGCTTGCCAAAGGCTCACTGTCAGTTTCAGTGTAGGAATTGCAAATGCTCATCTCTTGATCAATTGCCAAATACTTCTTCAGGAACAAGGAGAGGGATGGCTGCTTATTGATGCCAGCCTGAGTCCTGAACTGGAGATTTCCAGCTCCCACAATTTAGATTGCACCCTGTTTAGAGTGCAGCAAAGAGAGGCCATAAATTACAGTAAAATGTGAAGTCCAATCACAGAAGAAAGGTCAGAATAAAATTCAGGAGTACTTTTCTGAAGTAATCCTCCTTTGTCCCTCCCCGAATAATCCTGGCTAGCTATGTCGAGGGGAGGGCAGGGGACACCTCACGACCAAGATAAAAGCCCAAAGGGTTGCTTCTCCCCCCGGGATAACATTGGATGTTTATTCAGGCTGGGATCCCAGGGGAAAAAGAGAGTGAGGAAAGATTTTCCCGGGTATTTCAAACCTCGGGAGAGGGGCGAGGAGACATACAACACCAACCAATGGGATAACATTCCAGGGACAGGGAGGGGAAGGAAGAAACACGTCACACTTGCAGAGAGGGATTACAGAGAAACTAGGAAACGCCATATATGTGCACCACTACGCTTTTCTTCCCTGTCCTGTGTATGCTCCCTATAGATCAGTATAGCAGTAGGAGGGAAATGGGTACACCCTGATAAGAGTCCTTCTTTTGCTGGGAGTCTGTGTCCTTCCAACATGTTTTAAGTTGTTGAAGCATTTGAAATGTAGCCAGGTCATTATGCATTGAGAATAGTTACAGGGTATCTCAGTAATAAAAAAATAGAGGCATGTAAACCTATTTTATAAAAATGTGCTCCCCACACAGGCTGTACACATTGTGGTCATCCTGCTGGAACCACTCAAGTAATGCAAAGTGAAGTATTTCTGTAGGGCTCTCCAAAGCTGGGGTTGTAAGGCAAATTTTTTTTCGGGGGGGAGCCTTTACAGTGTATGGTTGGTATATGATTTTCAAACCTTTAAATCTCAGCTAAAGAAAAATCAATTTCCTTCACAATAAGGCTAGGCACTGTGCAAAAGTACAGCTATTTACATGGCAAATCACAGTTTTCAACTTCCAGCCATTTTTGCTCATAAGAGTGGTTGAGAAGGGTCACAAAATACAATGGAAGAAATGCATTCTGCTTTTCATCCTCACTTAAAAATGGTCTGGATACTTTATATGCAAGATTTTCAAAACTATTCACCAGGCATGGCACATTTTAATCTAGAAGCAGATACTTTACAAGCTAAAGCTATTGAAAATTACATTTTTAAAAATAAATAACAGTTTTCCCCGTTAAATATAGGAATAGTTGTCTCATATTTTAATAGCTACTATGTCTTTCTAAATATAGAAATAACACATCATTTTGCATCTAGTACCTTGAATCTAGGCTTTTAAGACTTCTAGGATGAAAAATGTGGCCAAATAAAAGTGAAAAATATGAATGAACTTGGGAAAAAATTCAGGGTTTTTTTCTATTCACTTTTGAAGCACAAGAAACATGAAAGTACTAGCGTTTGCATGTGTTGCAATAAGGTGTTGACTTATCTGGTTTTAAAGTGAGATCATTCTGTTCTAATCTTGAAAAGATTTATATGTGATCATTGTAAAGGATTTTTCTCATGGCTTTTCCTACACTAAACAAGAGAGCCACAAAGCATTTGGTAGGAATTCTTTTTTAATTTTTAATGGAAGACAAAGTATGATTCCTTGTGGCAGCAGATCTGCTCCATAGCATGGGTTGGTCCTTGAAACACAGGATGGACACTTTTCAAAACCGCACATAAACTCTAGCCTCTGTCAGGACCAAAGCAACTACAAAAAAACAACAGAAATGCCAACAAGCTTAACAAACCTTTCTGATAACCAGCCAACACACAGTACCAGAGCGTGCAATTCTAAATCTGCTCCCAAGAAACACAGCTTGCCATTTGGTTTGTATGTCAGGAAATGCTGCCTTCTTTGTCGAGATATATAACTCCACCTGAACTGCCAAAGGTTTTGTCTTTTGTTTTTTGATTCCTTCATCTTCTGAATAAACGTGGTTTTTAATATCAAAAAGGATGTAATCCTTGGCCATCTGCACAGCTCATGCACTGGCTTGAACTTCAATTTCATGCAGATATGTGTGAAATGCAGGAGCTGATGCAGCAGAGATGCAGTTCTGCCTAGTCCACTCTCCTACCTCTGACAGCTGTGGATGCACACTTGCAGCGAAAGAGACAGTTCCAGCTCCACCCTCACGTCAGAGCCATCACACCTTTCTTCCAATGCTGCCCCAAAGCTTCCATGGCCACTGGGGATCCCAGGCCCTGCCTGTACAAGCACTGCACCCCTCAGTTTTGTTATAGAAACCCTGGTCTCTCAGAATCACCACTAGGTGACAGAATGGCAGGGAAAATGCCTTTTGAGAGCAGTTCATAACCAAATGAAAAGATGTCACATCGTACCACCTCAGGCAGACACTGTGGTAGCAGCAGTAGCAGTACAGCTGCCAGCAGCATTTCCTTCCTTCCTGCTTCTCTTTGTACGGCTCTGGAGTTACTAAGTTGTACTAACCATGCCTCTGCTGCCATTGGGGCATATGAGTACTTCAGGATGTAGCAGACTTTGCAAGGATGCAAAGTGACAATCAAGTCAGATCTTACCCTAGGGCAAAGAAGCAGTCAATTCAGACAAATATTATCAAGTTATTTTAATGTATTTGTTGTTCTTACTCGTCTGGGACAATGGCATAAAAGGTGCCTGAATTAGGACAAAATATGATTTTGTAGGTGCACGCAAAGGAAGAGGATAAGGAGGAATGGAAATTATACAGTAACATTTATGATTTATGAAAAATTCTGCATTTTACTACTAATCATAATGGACTCCTGCTGCTTATAACCTCATTGTAATCAAAGGGTTATATTCATTTCTTGCATAGTTATGTGCACATAACTCCGATTGAAGCTAGTAAGCATTTTGTGCTTGCTGTGAGGAGCAGAGGTGCCACACAATTAAATAATTTACTACAGCTGCATTAGAAACAATGAAGATGGCTCAGAATATTATAAATGGATATAACATTGCCCAAGGATGTATAGCATTGTCCTTTTGACCTTTTGCTGGTGGTAAAATAGAAATGGTCACAGGTCTCAGGAAGCAAGGATAATACAGAAATCAAGAAAAAAAAAAAAAAAAAACAAACAAAAAAAAAAAACCTTGTTCCAAAGCTGAATTCTTCTGAATTTTTGTGTCATTTTGAGTTTAGACAGTCTGATTTCAAAGAAAAAAAACAGCAGTACAACTATCCTTCCCCCTTCTTCACCTAAGAGATCAGTGTCATTGTCTTCTCAAATGAGAAACAGCATTTAATGAAGAAGCTGCTACCAGTAATTAAAGCATCTAGATCTTCAATGCTTACAGACCACACAGGAGCTCATGAATGTTGCAATCTGGAAATAAGGACAGATATCCAAATCCCTATTTAGTTAACAAAATAAGTAGCACTTGTTCTCAGATTTGCCAGACCCCTCAAGGCTCCAGTCTAATTGCTTTCAGAGGCTGTGGACAAACATCCTCCTTCAGATCCAGCTGTGCTGCTGGGTATTACCACTGCAGCTGCTCATCTGTGATGTTCTCCATCCTCGTCCCACCCCTTCCCTCCTCTAATGTTAAGCACCCTTTTGAACCAGCCCACACAGCAGTTTGTGTCAGCATTCCTTAGTTTGTGCCAAGCGAATTCATTCAGCTCAGTTTAAGTGGTTTAAATCGGAGGTGGCAGTAGATTGTAGCCCTGAGGCACAAACTTTGGGCAGCAAGGCAAGGATAAATGGTCATGCAGCAGCCACCTGGAAGCTGATGAAAAGAATTAAGAAGGTCCGGTGTAGAACAAAGGTCAAGTACTCATTCACACCTAATAAATCATTTTTTCAGGATGGGAAAGAAAAGGTCCCATGGAATTATCTGCACTGGGTCACTCCCACAGGCTGGATGTACGGGACCAACAGGATTTGTGCCATCCTGTATATCTGGTTTTCCAGCTTCACCCCTGTTCTGGGATGTCTCATCTGCAATTAATGGAAATATATTGTTCAAGTATGGCTGCCATCCAACCACAGTACTTGGGTCATATTCTTTGTTCCTCTGCCTGTACATGCTGAAATACCAGTGACCTTTGAAATCCTTGAGGTTAGGTAATTTTTAGGGATTCAGACAAATATTTTTTTTCAAGTATAATTGTTTAGCATAATCACCCCAGAAAAACATGAATTTTCTTCCTCCAAGATACACCATTAGCAGCTGTGATGTAAAAAAAGAGTGTCTAGCTCCTGCTGCCCAGTGTGTTCCCATCCAGGAAACCCCAGTCCAAAATGTGAGAGGAATACCTGGATGAAACACATAACTCAAAAGGCTTGGCTGGTCCCAAAACCACTGGCTGTACTGTACCTGGAAAAGCAGTGTTTGCACTTAAAACATATATTCTCTTTTGGTCAATGCCTCTAAAGATCAAATCTTGCAGCCTTTCTCATATAGGAAGTGATTTAGGATGTCTTTATCATCTCTCCCCTTTGTCCAACTGAGCTGTTTGATGCTGTCATGCAGGGTTTGCTAATAATAAGAATGTGTCAAAATGGTGGCAAGACTAAAAAAGTAGCAGCCATGCAAGAGATAGCCCAGTCCCCATATCCCTGCCTTTAGGGAGCTGCGTTCAGTGATGCATGAGGCATTCCAGCACCTTTCTCACTGGCGTGATTCTCAACTGCAGAGAATTTGGGGATCCCCATCCAAATCAGCTGACTCAGCTGGAGAGGAAATGAAGTCAGTAAGAAACCAAATTAAGAAAGTATTAAGTAGAGTCACCTTGCTCTCAGTGAGGACAGGTCGTAATCCTTGCTGAGTCCCTCTGGGAACATGAGAGCTTGAATAATGGATCTCGAAGTCTCCTTTGTCAGGCACAGTAATGTGACACCTCTATCTCTCCTCAACATGTCCTCTGCAGCTGACTGATTCCCAAGGAAATAGCAGTGAACTTTCAGAATCTCCTCCAGTATACAGAGGGGCAAGGAGCATCCACCAAGGAGCTGTTCTTACATTTTCAGTCACCTCCCATCCTGCCCCAGTCAATTATGCAGTTGTAACAGAGATTGTTAGAAAGTGACAGTATTCTGCCCCAGATCTTGCTCCATTCATAGAGGCAAGCGAAATCTGTGTTCCTCTTTTTAGCACACTCCAGATTAAAGAGGTGATAATTTGTGTTAATTTATCTCATAACCTGAGGAAGGATTTAAACCTCCAACAAGCTTTGAGAGTGATTCTGCAGTTATGCCTCATAACCCTGAAGAAAACAGTGCAAAGGTTTATAATAACAAGCAGCCCTTTTAGGTATATAAATGCTGATTCTAATTCCCCCTACCTTTAGAATGGCATGGGACAGATTAGGGTGAAAGCTAATACTATTTTTGCATAATTTTTCCTTGCTGTTACAACAGGGACAGACTTACAGGGAGAAGGGTTGATGGGGCTACAGGTCTGATTACAGCATATACTGACTGGCATGTAGTCTCTTAGACACAGGTTTGGGAGTGGCTGCTCCTTTTTCCCCACTTTCTTAAATTTTGGTCGCATTCCACTCAACTCTACGCTACTAAAATTTGTTTGAAGATTTTTCTGCAAATGGGAACAAAGGTCCATACACATTTTCTTAGATCAGTCCCTCATTTGTTTTGTTTTGCCATTGGCAGTGAACAAAATTATTTCTATGGTTCCAGTTTTGCTCAGTTGAGTTCATTTTGGAAACGTTCTAGAGAGGGATTAGAAAGTGGACATGATCTTCTTGTGGTCAACAGAACCTGCATGCTCCAAGGTGCCTCAAAGGCTTTTGTCCTCATTATATGAAATAGTGACTAGTTCTTTGAGAAGCTCCAATAAATTATGCCCTCTGCTGTTTGTGTACAATGTAAATAATTTCCTTTGTACAAGAAGAAAAATTATTAAGCAGTGGTATAAAGAACACCTACAGTATCCCTCCTTTATGACTCATGTTCACCCATCTTCACAACATTTAATTCTGGTCTCACTGTTTGAAGTGGTTTTTGCTCTTCCCTTTCCAGAAAGTATTCACTCTCTGAATGGCTTGATTCGTTAGGACAAATTCATCTAAATCACTGCTATTAGGAACATGGTAAACTTCTACTGGTGTACAAAAGATGAAAGATAACAGCTAACAAGTGATTATTTCTATTACTAGCTTTCTGCATAGAATTTCAGACAAAACACTCCTGCTCTTAATAGCTTGAATGTCTCAAATGAAATCCATGGACACTTCATCAACAGTGTCTGAATCTTTTCAAAGACTGGATGCTTTTCAAGAAATATTTTAATAATCTGTCTTAATGAAGAAGATCAGTACAATGTGCCAGTTCTGTTGCTTAGGCACTGAAAGTTGGCACTGGCTTCACATTAGGGTTGTTCACTTGGTGACTGCAGGATGCTGAGGCCCTGATCCAAGAACGTAATGAGGCACGTAGGACTAAACATAAGCCTGAAGGTAATTTTTCAGACTTTCTTCTGTTCAATAGCATAATCCTGCTCCAAGTACCTTGCAGAAACAGTATGGGAAAACCAGTAGGGAAGTGAGACGGGTGTTATTTGCAAACAGTTTTGACAAACAATTCCCAGTATGGAACAGCTGACATTACACAGCACCTGGATTCATGGTCTCCTGAGCAAATGCATGGGATGTGAATCATTTACATCAGTCTCCTTAACTTTCTGGACAAAGCCATTGTACTGAACTGCACTTCATTGGACTGCTGTAACTGGCACCTCTGAGCATGATAAACCCATTGAAGCAGGGATCCTGCTATTTGTTCTGCTTTTCTTCCTGTGAGATCTGTGACAATCAGTTGGAAATTACACAGTTAAAATAATCCATGCATCCACTGAGAGGTGGGAAGTGGGAACTACTGGTATGAGAAAATAAGAAACTCTGGCCTAAAGAAATGAGTCGTGGCCACAGATTTCAAGGTTCCCAGACTGAGAAAATGCTGTTATAATTGTCAGGATCTTGTGGCTCTGCAGAGACTCAGCAAAGTAGGAATGTGGCTGTGTACAAAAAGGAGGATGCGAGGGTTTGAACGTGGTAAGCTAGGCACAGCTCAATTTGTGGGGACAGTCTTAAAGAAGAAATTGTTGCATTTTATTTCAACTTAATTGTGTCCATATTTCTCATCAGTATCCCATCATCATTCTAGACTATTGGAAACAGTTTGGGTTTTTTTTTCCCTTCAGCTGCATTCCTATTCTTTGCAGACGCAAAATCACTCATGAATCTTAAACAGCTTTTGCACAGAATCAGCTCAGCTAATGAAAAAACAGAGAAGATTGCCATAATCTCTTGAATCTAAGGAGCAATATAGAGAACTGATTCTATCAGGATGAGGAAGAAAGAAAGACATGAGAAAGATGGCCAGGTGCATTATGAATTTTTTGCAGTATATTCCCTTAAAATATGTGGGGGAGGGAGAGGCGACAGTATTTTAACAATGCCATTATTTTACATCATCCTTCTCCTCATTACTTATGGGCAGGCTGATGCTGAGATTTAGCACAGGAAACAGTTTTAAGAATCCATATATTCTTGGCTACAGTTCATGCCCTCAGACTGTGCCAGAACGCCAACTGAATGTTAAATATCTAACCTAGCTATGCATTTTTAATGCAGACTTTACCATTACGTTGAAATAACGCTGAACACTAATGGCAAGTCTTTTTCTTTTTTAACACAAATACAAGGAAGTATCCAGAAATTGTACTGAAACTGTAGGTGTAGTCAAAACCAACATACACAGCAAAAACTTTAAGATTTCTTCCCAGAGACAATGTGTCATTCACAGTAAATGGCATGAAATTAGATGTGACCACAGTCATGAATAAAGTTTGCTGGACTGGGAGCTCTTCATTTAAAAGATAAAGATAGGTCTGCAATTTATTCTAGTACTGCCCATCTGTATGCCTCAGCTATGCCACTTGAGGTGTGTTTGTCACTGAAGGCAAAATGAATGATAGTTCTTCCACCAATGCTCCACAGAATTGCTTTAGAGGTAGAGGTGGAAGTCACATCAGCCTGTCAGCCCTCCCACACCAATCTGGTGGACCAGCACCCCACCAGTGAGGCTTTTTTGGATCCAGGCTTTGTTCTAGGGTCTCTGCAGAGCAGTGCCCTGGGGTGTTTTGAGGCACTAACTTGGTCAGAGATCCCTGACCAAGCACTGCTTTGAGTTAATGTTCTTTTAGAAACTATGAGGATTGTTACATGAAATTAAACACAGGAGACATCCCCTCTTTGTTTCCATGGCTTTTCTCATTCAGTTAAGCACTGATGGCTTCAAGGCAGGGATTCTTCCAGTGTTTGTATAAATACAGCACAGAGCATCTTCAGTTTCAGTGGCAGCTGCTAAGCACCACTGCATTACACAATAATTAATATTAATTAATTGTACCTACCCAAAAAATCAGCTGACTGTCAAGTCCTATGCACCCGCTTCCTAAAAGATTATTAACTCTTTATTATTATCTTTGCTTTTAAATACATACATAACTGCATAAACATATTTCTTTTCTATGGAAAAATTTCAGTGATTGACCATTTAAAAAATAAGGTATATAAGGCCTGAGATCTGGAAATAATGAGAGGGATGTTCCTAAGCCATGAAATTTTCAGAATTTTTAAATGGTATCTTCAATTTTTAAAACTATTTCTGGAACAAACATACTAGTCTTTCATTACTACAGAAGCCTTTGATTCATTATGCTTTTCTATTGAAAACAAAAATAAACCTCATTGTAAGGGGAAGAACTTTAAATCAGCTGCTACATAAGCAAATATGAAAAAAAGAAAAAAGAGAGAAACAATCTATATCCCTGCAAAAGATTCCACCGAACCTAATCTTCTTCCTGCCTTCCTAAAACATAAAGCTTAAAGGACTCTTTCACTGGTATTGCCTTTCGCAGTATTCTGCTTTGGGTTTGCTCGCTAATTTAAAACATGCTTACCCCAGTAGTCAAGCCCAGTTCTGAGAAGCAATGCTTCCTCACTGGCAGGAGGGCTTTCTCCAACAGACAGGGATGAGACTGTGCCAGAAGGAAGCAGTTACAGCTCTGCAGCAGTTCACTAATGGCTCTAAAGTGGGATCCCTATTCAATAATCAGGCACCCAACAGAAATACTTCTGTTTCTAGTGCAAATAATGTTTCAGGGTTTTGCTTACTCATTCTGTCACTGAAACACCTGAAAAGGATGGGTGGTCTGTTATGTACTAGAGCAAACAGTATCACATTTATTTTCCTCAGGGAAATTAAGTTTTCATCTCATGTCTTTATCCCAAGGTGTCCAAAAACCATCTTACTTTCCTATTTCAGATGCTAAAGAGCAAGCAAGGTGACTTGTGCTCTTGATGCCTCAGTTGTTTTTTTCTGGAACATGTTGTGTATTTTTTCATTGTTTCCTCTGTCAAAACTCATACCATAGATACACATTGACAGGAAGAACTACCTCAGCTGTCTAAAGAACCAGCACCTAGTTCTCACCACCAGCTAAAGTTAGTTGAAATTAATCCCACTTTAGTCACTGCTACTTTCTGGGTAGCTCAAAGATACCTCTTATAAGCTGCTCATGCTGTGCCAGCAGTCTTGCTTCAATCAATGCAACACCTTGCACAGTGAGACATGACCCAGCTACAGGCAGAACTGATTTTCCTGTTCTCAAAATCAATGAATTCTGCCATTGATTTTCCTTAAGACCAAAATATTTCTTTATTTTCAGGATAATGATATAAGTATGGCCTTGATGGTTAAAAGCAAAGGTCTGTGCAGCCCAAGAGATTTTAAAAAAGCAGAAGCAAGGCTGGGATAGAAAGTATGTTATTACCTGAGCCTGTAGGTCTGTCTACATCACTCACTGCAAACATCTTTTGACCTAATGCAAACACATTTATTTAACTGTTGTTTTAATTTCATTTCATTTGAATTTTCAAAATTTCCTGTGGCACTGAGCTCCACAGTGTCATCTCTTGAAAACATATGGTGCTTCTTGTAAAACAAGTGTCTAATAATTTTCCCTCCCTCCTGGCATTTAACATGTGAGCACTGCATTGGATGTCATGGTTTTTAAAAAGTATGTTTTTATCATGTTATTTATTTCTTTCCTAATAATTTCTAATACCCCATTTGTCTTTTTGATCACTGATAGCTTTAAGATGATTGTTTCTGAAGAATTATGTGTAATGATTCCCAAATCTGTTTTCTGAGTGGTAATAGCTCATTTAGAGTCCATCGCTGTGAATGTATAGTTAAGGTTGTTTTCCTCCATGTGCATTACTTTGCATTTATTGACACTGAATTTCATCTGCCATTTTATTACCTAATCACTCAGCTTCTTGAGCTCCTTTTTTAAGCCTTCACAGTTTTATCTTTGACTGTGGTAAGTAATGGGATGTCAGCAGCTAGATATTCACCAATGGATATTCACCTCTTTCATGGGGAGCTTTTAGAGGCATGCTGTACCTGTGGGATCATACCAACAATCATCCTCTTCTGTGAAGCTACCCCTACCTTCTAATGTCTACAAACTGAGTCTCCAAAACTGCCCAATATCTCAGGAGTACATAGGCCATGTGACTTTCCCCTGCTCCTTTGTAGAGACTCAAGCCCACCCATAACTTCTTTCGATACTAAAACTCCCTTTTCCCAAAGCCAGGCCGCCTAGTCCCAGCCCATCGCGGGGGAGGTGACGCCCGCAGGTAGTTTTCTTCCCACCGTGCCTGACGGGAGAAGCTCGTCCCGCCGGGCCGCGGGCGCAGCCCTTGGCGCACGCCGCCCGCCCGGAGCTCTCTGCCGGCTCAGCCCGGCGCGCTCCAGCCCTTCAGAGCCGCCGGCCGGCCGTGCCCAGGGCTCCATCTGGCGGCGGCCGGCCGGCACCGTCCCGGATCCCTGATAGAACCATCAGTCATTCCTCGCTGATGCGCTCGCTGCCGTAGTCCTTCCCAAGCCGTGGCGCTGCCACTGCCCTTCGGAAGTTATGTAAGTCCCAGCAACACTGGGAGAATAATGTTTTTACAGGGGGGAAAAGCCCAAAAAATCCTGTTTGCTATTCTGTTCGCATCTACTTCTAGGGGAGGTGAAAGGCCTTGGAAAGGTATAGCTGATTAACAGGGAGCCCAAGACCCTGCCAGGGTAGCACATTTCAGGGAACGTACCTACTGTAACTCGGAGCTCAGTGCTTTTGTTAGCATGCTGCTAACTCGTGGCAGACTAGCGGTGTCTGTAGAAGGCAGAGTCAGAAGCACTGAGAAAGAAGTTGCTTTCTAGTTTATTTTTCACTTGCTCAGGGAGAGGGCACTGACAACAGGAAGTTCATCTCCCTCACTCTGGGCAGCACTGCATGTCTAAACAAAAGTCAGTGCAGTAAAAAATAACTGCGTTCTCAGGCTCACACCACAGGACTAAGTCACTTGTTCAGCATTTGTCCTGGGCTGATACTAAATTGTATCCCCATTCATCTGTTTAGCCCAGAAATAAGTTTTGCACCATTTAAACTGGATCTGAAAGTGAAGGGGGGAGAAGGAGAAGCAGTGGAATGTCTGAGGCGGTTGTTTTCAAAACATAAAGATCAGAGTGTTCAGCTCTCCTTCACACACTGCCTGTGCTGTCTGCAATGCGGACAGCAGCCCAGAGCTCTCCTTTGCTTTCTGTTAGTTTTTGGCCGGCTGAGGCAGAGAAGTTCACTGGTCTGCGTTTTTGTTTTTTTTTTTTCCTTTTTCCTGGAACTGTTCAAACCTGCTCTGGACTGAAATCCCAGAGGAGCACTGGGAGCTCACACCTGTGGCCCAGCAGGGTCTGGCCCAGGACCAAGCTTTTTCCAGCACCAAAGGGACTGCTAAAAACTGAGTGAGCTGAACTGCAGTCCACAAAGGGAACTCTCTGAATTGGTCATCTCTTGGAGTGGCAAGATGTTCTGTTCTTTAGTATTGTTTGATTTTTGTTTTGGGAAGTGCTTTCCCTGTTAAATAAAGAGTTTTTTCCGCTTCTCTCCAAGGAGGTCTTGTTCCCAAACCAGCTGGGGGAAGGGACTGCTTGGGTCTGCTTTCTAGAGAGATCCCATTCAGAGGTTCTCTCCCAAATTGGCCCTAAACCAGGACAGCAGTCAGTGTTAAAAGAGAGTTCCACAGCAGAAGCAGCATCGTGGTACAGCAAAGTTCAGCACAACTCTATCTGGAGAAACCAGCATGTTGGAAACTACTCTGTACACCTCTGAACTGTGTGGTGCTAACATGCCCTATGCACTTAGAAAAAAGTTCAAATACAAATATTTAAGGTACAGCCATGGTTTAGTTCATCTCAGTTCAGCACAAATTCACAAAGAGCAGTGTGAAGACATAACAAGATTTTTGTAGCCTTTTTTTTTCTATATGATTACTGCGTTAATTGGACATTTCTCATATTACACAGAGAAGTGTTTCCTTGTTCTATGCTTTTCCAGCATCTAGCACAAGGAAGTTCTTGGGTGTTAAAAGAGAGTGAGCTGCAAACTCAGTCTAGTGCCTTGAGAAGCCCAGCTGGAAGCTACATTTTGGAGCACTGAACAAACACAGAACACAAAATCAATGAATAATATGACTACAGTATCCACAATTTTAAAAACCCATCAGATTGAAGCACATTTCCAAGCAAACAACTTCCACCTTTACTCATGTTTGCAGGCTATTGGTCTCAAAAACACACACCTGGACTGCATGGAAAGAACCCACTGCAAGACTGAATGCAGTTCAATGTGCAAGAGGGACGGGGAAGACACAGAGCCATCCCCTTTTCCTCTGACCTAGCACGTGTAGTATTTGGCCTGGGGGGAACTTCAGGTGCCAAATGAGGCATTGAATCAACCTCAATTGGAAAACTTTGTTAACAGGTGCAATTCTAAGCCAAAAAGCAAAACCCTTACCTAATCAATACTCCAGGTCAGCCAACACCTGAATAATGTACACTGCACAATTTATAAACATAAATCCCTTTTGTCTGTGTTCCTCCTAGTGCTGCCAATGCACTTCAGTAGTATGATCCAAAACTTAGTGCTTTTTTCAGCTGGGAACTAAATCTGTATGAGGAATGCAGAAGAGCATTAATCTTATTTCCTCCATGTATAAAGGTCTTTAGTGCCCTTGAAATCAAGTACTTGAGCTGTGTGTGGTCCACGGATACTCAGCCATCATCCCAGGCAAGTAACGTGACTGCCTGGATCGTAAAAAGTGCACAGCTCATTTGTTAGTTGTGTTTTGTCATGCAGAGGGTGGGTAAGAATACCATGGAATCATAGAATGTCTTGGGTTGAAAGGGACCTTAAGCATCAAAGGTACTCTAAAGATCATCTAACTCCAGTCCTACTGCCATGGGCCAGCACACCTACCAGACCAGGCTCAAATCCCCATCCAGCCTGGCTTGTTAATGAAAAAATTACTTGTTATCATTCTCTTTATTGCTCAGAAAAAAAAAAATACTCTCAAACTGCATTTTTCACAGCTTCCCCAAGACAGACTCAAGCCTGTGCAAATTCTCTTTCTCAGTGTCTTTAAAACACTCTGTATTTGGTCTTCTAAAACATCACCAAGAAGACTAATCAACGATTTCTTGTGGATACAATAAGGGGAGAAGAAACAGACCATTTGCATTAAAAAGCATCTGTAAATTGGGTAGGCATGAGCCAGGCTAAGCAAGCAGCTTGTACTTAAGGTTTAAGATGTTGTTTCTTCATCTTTCTCCCTGCTGCAGCTGCAAATGGAAGAGGCGTGCAAGTTAGTTTAATCTTTTTTATAAAGAATGGGAGTCTGTCAGGGTCCACACAGTAAGGGCTCCTGCACTTTCTTTAGATTGAAGCAGTCTGGATTTGATTAGCTCAGTTATGGTGAAAAGTTGTGCATAGTGAATGATGGTGAGAAGTTCTTAGTAAAAAGATTTTTGTGGAAGGCAGACTGTCCTTTTTGAAGATGAAGGTAATAAAAAGATTATGCTGCAGCTCTTCTTAATCTTCTGCATGTCCATTATCTCTAGGCTGGATATTAACTGTGCAGTCATCTGTGGATGCTCTGCACAAACCACTAGCTATTTTCACATCCAAAGAGCACATCAGCATGGTGCTGCAGGATCCCAGGTGGGATTTTGGTTCTGCTGGACATTAACTTCAACATGTCAACACTGACAAGGTCCCTCACCACATCCTTTTTTCTACTCTCTCCTCCCTGGATGTTGTCCACACTATTTCAAATGCATTCAATTTCAGCTGTCTTACACCTTTTTGTGAATTGTGTTATGCCTTCTGTATCACTATCACCTTGCATTACCAAGAGAAAAAAGTCCTTTGCTATGTATGAGTTTTTGTGTGTGTGTGTAATTATTTTACTGCTGTGTAGCTGTGTTGTATTAAGGTGGTGCCAACTGAATATTTAGTGACTTAGCTTGTTAGGCCTGAGGTGGATTTTTATTGAAATTTGATATTTCTATTATGAGCTATAAGCCCCAAGTCCAAAATGTGCATCTTCAGAACTCTTCTCACAATATTCTCAAAAAATTAATTTCAGATATATTTGGTAGTTGTAACACTTCTGTAATAATGAAAAAACCACAGACATGCTGCAAGCTTGATCCATCCAGCATTTCAATCAAAGGAATTTTTTATTTTCCTTTTATGGCAGTCAAGGTGGGTGCATAACTATAAAAAATATTTAAGTGAAACTAGAGGTCTTTATGTATAAGAAGGAGAATGCTTGAATGCAGCATTCAAATTTCTTGTCGCTAGACTTTGGTGTGTGTAACACCATTTCTGAATAACCATTGCCACAACATGAAGTGGCATCTAGAGGTACTTCCCATGTCACTATTGTTAGTCAAGTGACATTACATGTGTTGTTAACTGAGCACTAAACTAAATGTGACATATTTGTGATGTAAAAATAATGTGACTTCGTTCTCCATTTTCATCATCAAATAAGTAACAGAAACTTATTCTTTAAAATAGAAAGTGATAGGTAATAATAAGTTGATTCTTAATCTTATCTCACCCCTATCATTATTTTACTACCCTGTAAAAATATTTAGAGAGTATTTACCAAAAAAACCCCTACCAAAGCTGGCAGTGACTGCCTTGTGTCTCCAGTACAGGGATGACAATTAGCATGTAGTCTGCAGGGAAGAGCAGTGGGTAGAGCACAAGGCTGTACCTGCCTTTGCAGATCCAGAGCAACCAATCTACATGATGCCCAGGACAGATTAATGCACAGGAGTGTGCCTGAGGCTTCAGCTCTGCTTTGATGTCAACAACATTTGTGTTTTCCTTATTAAGAAATGCTTTTAGCCCTCCTGGCCATGAAGGAAAGCTGGAAATGACAACCTGTGTGTCATGGATAGAGCAACATCTGTTTGAATATGCTGTCAGTGTCCAGCAGAGAAAAGGGCTGTACCTAAAGCTAAAAAAGCAATCACAGGGATTTTCTTTCCCTTAAATAAATAAAGAACACAGAGAAGATTTTTCATTTTTAAAAATTTCATTTTCATGGATTCCATAACAAGAGCACTGACAATTTTTCAAGGCTTACTCCCATAATAAGGCAACTAAATTGAATATTTCAGACAATTGGTTTTATTTTTGGCAACCTAAACTGCTAATAAGCTTCAGTGTTCAGCCAGAAAGGAAATTAACTGTCCTTTAGGCAGGGTGGAGGGAGAGAGACAGACCCTGCACAAGCTGCCCCAAACAACCCTCACCGATCTGTGACCAGATTTCTCTTTGGCTGTGTAGGGGCTCCTCAGCGCCTTGTTTTGGCCATGCAGAGCTAAGCTCCCCTATGCTATGTTGATGTGTGGGGGCAAATTTTCATTTCCTCCTCAGAATAGGCTGCAGAAATACTGGATCATAAAATAACACTACTCTTACAGTCCTTTTCAGTGTCTCACCAGTGACTGACTGACAGCTCATCATGAAAGGAGACCGAATGAGTCAGGAACAAACCACTGGGAGGGGTGATCTATCAAGGAGCTCTTGTCTTTTGCTTTCTGGGCTGAGAAAATGCCCTTTCATCCCCCTCAGAAGTTGTCTGAACCAGACAATCCTCACCTGCTTCCTCCTCTTCCTCCCCTTTCTCCATCTGCGGCAGTGTCACAGCCAGGGTGGCTTTAGCATCTACTGTGACTTGCAGAGGGTACAGACAATGGATGAAAATGAGCACAGGGAAGGGGGTTGGGGACCACAGCTAAGGAAGAAAGAGTTCATGCAAATGGATCCCTTTTCAAGTAATTCATCAGTCCTGCCTGTGAGATAGATCATCCCACCTTCTGCAGGAGTCCGGTCATCTATAAAAGCTTTTAGTGTGTCCTAATGCATCTGGCCCTTAATGTATGAGCAGAAGCAATCTCAAATCTGGCATTGCCTTAGCTTTCCAGTACTTGACTCTGCAGCCTCAGCTAATACTGTTCTTTAGGCGGACTTTCCGGTATGTGATTTTATGGATAAAAAAGCAGACAGTGCACTTGAAGAGAGGCCAGGTTGGCACAAAGCTACAGAAATGTTGCTTTCCTATAACAAACTGCAAGGGGAAAAATAAAAAAAAGTCCAACTATATATAGCCCAAACAATTTTCATAGCCTGTGCCAATGGCACATCAGAAAATATAGAAATATGTTTGAAATGTCTGTGGTTATAAAAACATGAGATGGCTTCATGCAGGAAATTTATTTGAAGTGCATGAAAGTGGCTGTGTTAGATGTCACCCAGAGGAACCAAACTAGGGCTTTTCTGCCTCAAAGGCAGAGACAGCTTCAGTAGCTGAATCTAAACTTTGGCTCGAGTGTGTGCAGTTCATGGGCAAGACCACAGAAGAATCTGCAGATAGCTGCAGGTCAGAAGTGTCAATTTCTCTGAAGTCTGAGTTCTGGTGTCACTATATGAGTGGAAATACCGTAATTCAAAGAACAACTCCAGGAGAAAAACCACACAAACCATGCATTTGCCCTGTAATTGGACAGTTTACTTTGGTGTGCACCTCAGTTCCCCAGCAGACCCCCATGGGCCCATCCAAACCCTAAGAGTGACTTGCTGCTCTCCTCCAAAGATCCTTGAGTCGCAGGAGCCTCTTTCCACCCCTGCTCCTGCCACTTCAGCACTTGGCCTTTCTCTGGAAGGATGCAGCAAGGAAGCTCTTAATGGGTCCCCGTGGGGCATCACAGAAGTCCAGGAGTGAGGAAAAACATCAGGCACATAATTCATAACCTGCCTCAGGCAAAAGGGGGCAAACAACAACAGCAGCAAGAAAACCAAAAAGCTCTTCCCTCCAGAGTAGAGTAATAGGAGTTCCCACAGGAGCCCATTAAACAAAACAAAATGCTGAGAGCCTAGGAATATTGTGCACTTCATCATTTTTGCAGGATCCCCATGGATAGGACAGGGAATGTTGCAATGTTGTCTAAGTGAAGGGAAGGAACCTGGGAGGTGTGAGGGCTCTGCCAGGGAAGAGGGATTTGTACCTCCTTGGCAAGTGGAAGAATGTCTCCTTTGTATGCCTGCAGGTGATATTTTTCCTTCTCTAGTCTGTACATGGATATCTTGTGCTCTCCCAAGATTTTTCAGAGCCTCAGTGGACTGTTTGCTTGTTTTGCCATTTTGCCATCTGGCCAGGCCAATACGACTGTCCCTGGCAGAGGTTGAAATTTTGATGTTTTGTCTAAATTTGGAAGTGACATTTTCCTCAGGTTTTGTAATTAGAACTAATGAATTGCTACAGTGCAATCTGTTTTACTTTCTCTTCATGGAGTTTGACCTGAATTTTAGCACTGATGAAGATGATGTGTTGACAGGATAGGTTGCAATTATAATATCTCCAGTCTGCTGTGCAGATGTGTCTTGCTTCTGCCCAGAATCTTCTCCTGCTGTCAAGACTTTTTGGTCTATTGCTCTCACTCCTCTGTCAGCAAAGAGTTTATTCTCCTCTTGGGACTACCCTTGTTACATCTCTGAGGACATGCCCTCCTGCATGGACCTTTTCAGGACCTGTAGAGAAATTAATACAAATCATCCCAGCTCATCCTGAAATAATACTTAAGACCTTGTCAGGCAAAAGGATTCAGGATCAGTTCACTCCCTTCACTTAGTGAGATAAGTATGGTTTGGGGTATTTGACAGACAAAATCATACATTTTCATTTTCCCCACTATAAACGTGTTAAAAATTGCACGTATGTGTGATGCAAAGACTAAAGTTTAAAGAAGACAGGAAAACTCTCATCTCCTCTTGTGCTTTTTAGAATAAGTCACCTAAAAACGAGGCTTTACCAACCAGCTTTTAACTGATTTTAATTTACTGGCTTTCCTTATAGATATTGGATGCTCTCTACAGTTTCCTGAGGAGGGGAAGTGGAGAGGAAGGTGCTGATCTCTTCACCCTGGTATCCAGTGCTAGGCTGTGTAGGAATAATTCAAACCTGAGCCAGAGAAGATTTAGATAGGATATTAAGAAGCATTTATTCACTGAGAGGGTGGTCAAACACCGTAACAGTCTTCCAAGAAGAAGTCATTGATGTGCCAGTGTGTAAGAGACATTTGGATAATTCCCTAAATAATATGCTTTAATTTTGTCAGCCCTGTATTGCTCAGGCAGTTGGTCTAGATGATCACTGTAGGTCCCTTCCAACCTAAACATTCTGTCCTGTTCTATTCTATTCTATTCTATTCTATTCTATTCTATTCTATTCTATTCTTATAATTCTTTCTCACCCTGAAAAGGTGCAGAAATCCTATTGTGCAAAAAATTAAGGTTGTTCTTGCCTTACAAATCATACACTTTACTGTATTAAATAACTGCAGGAGAATCCTTGCATGCAAATCAGATGGACAAGACCACCACTTTTCATTCTGTGACATCTTTTCATCATGGAAATGTCTCGACTTAAAATGGAAGATGAGGATGTAAGACAATTTTCCCTTCCCCACCTGGGCTGTCACAGCCCTGGTGTACTTATCCCACAGGACATGCTGCTCTCTCTCCTGCTTGGCTTTGAGAAGCAGGAATAGTCCAAGCAGGGATCCCCTAATACTGGCTCTGTTAGCCTGAACATTGAATTAATTAGTGATAACTAAAGCACTGTTTCACAACACTGTTTGCGAAGCCCACAGTGTAAAAGGTGACTAAAATCCATGCAGGGTGTCAGACACAGTTGAGAACTTCACGACACGGTAATGCTTTTTCCTTGTGGAAATCACAGCGATTTTAGAGAAAGGTACGGTTGGCAAATCCATACACACTGAAATCTGTGACCACCCCAGACAGATAAAAACCCTCTTGTGCATGCAGTATAGAATTTCTTCATTTCCACATAAATTATCTATGGAATAACTGTTTTCCAGGATACTTCACAGACTGGACTGCTGAATTTGAGAAAAAATATCTACAGAAAAAAAAGCAGGCTTAACAACATAATATGATAGTTAACTATGCATCCAGTTAATCAGGACAGACAGAAGCCTTAGGAAAAACATACGTACTACAGCTTTCCCTAAATGTTTTTTGAGTCTATGAGACCAGGAAACTGGGTCAGGTGCAAAAGTGTGCATTTGCTCTGCACACACAGAGCTCTACACTACCAGGCTGGGGTTGTTTGGATTCACTATTTATTAAAATAAAATAATTTTTAAAAATTCTTCATGTTCTTGAAACATGCTGTTCCAATAGTCTTTAAAAGGTCATTTTGCCCTGTTCAAGATTACTTCTTTATTTTAAAATGAATTTATTACAGTGGAAAAGTAATTGAAAGTTCAACAGCAAGACAAAACATTTTATAATGATTAAAATGAAATGTTTTTATTAAGCTGAGACTA
>VWZN01004070.1:329932-416224 GCA_013396955.1 Regulus satrapa | reverse complement strand
AAACAAAAACAAAACAAACTCAAAAAAACCCCAAAAACCAAAACAAAAAAACCACCACATTCTTTTTTTGAGTCTATCAGAGTTTGACTTTTTCTTCAGGCTTGGTGTGGGAGCATTCCTTAAAAACTCAACATCTTCCCAGCATGAGAAGGCTGCTTCCCATGAAACTGTACTCAGGCTGTGAATTACTTCTAGACCAGGCTTCTCAGGAATGAGACAACAGATGCCAGCTCCACCCCATAAGTGTAATATAAACATTTCTCTCACAGCCAACACACTGATGGTCAGCTAAACCTCCCTGACTTCTGCCTAAGGACTTCTGCCCACTTGGTTTCTCTGTGCGTTTTTTTCATACAAACACCCTGAAAAAAGCACATGTGGTTAAAGAACAAAGAACAAAAAATCTCAGTCTCACTCTCCCAGTCTGTGCACTGCATTGGGAGTGGGGAATCTATGTACTGTACTCCAAGCACACAATTTTTTATAATTAATCTAAACTATTTCTTGAAGCTTTTTCTCTTGAAAATACAAGGAGAGAAGTGCATCCTGAGGGGTGTTAGGTACATTTCTCTCAGGCATTTGCCTAAGGATACCTTTAATTGTCCATTTGGCAGTGCCAGTCTCCTCTTCCTCCTCCTTGGCAAGTGTGATGGTTTGCCATGGCACTGTTTCAAAGATGCTGGCGTCTCCTTAATGGATTATGCAGTGAAAGTCTAGTCCTTTAACTGCAGGTATCACTGCAGGACAACAGGGCAGCATAGCACCACTGACTCCTAGTAGCAGTCAATGCCTTCTTCTCTTCATCACCTGGATGATGAGGAACCATTCTAGGTCACAGGAAGTTCATTTCCATGCATCACCACAGACATGTATTCACTACTAAGCTACAACCAATTTGAAATAATGAGCTACAGGCCATGGACTTTCTGTTTTACTCTGTTATTGACTCCTTGGGCCTTTTCGCCCTTTTTTTCCCCTGGAGAATACAGAATTTCATTTCTGTAGATGTAGTTCATCTTCTTCAGTAAGTGGGGAGAGAATTGTTGTCCTCCCTCATGTTTGCAAGGATGGACCTCATTAGGCATATTCTTTATTTTTAGCTTCCCATCAGGCAAACAGCAAAAAAAAAAAAAAAAAAAAAAAAAAAAAAAAAAAAAGAAAAAAAAAATCAAAGCTTCTTTATAGCCATGCTGGACAGTTCTCCATGGTAATTTCTGCTCCATGGCCTGAATTGTTATGAACAGGACAATCTTTGATCTCTCCAGCCTTTCCCATATATAACAAACAGCTCCTGCTCCATTCAAAGCAAATTGCTCCCTATCGTGGATTAACTAAAGATTTTTTGATAGAAAAAAACTCTACAAAGGGCTCAGGGGGGCTGGCAGTGGAGAAGACGCATTATAAAATACAAGAATGGATTAAACAGAGGGTGAAGTTGTTAAAGAACACCTCTAAGTTATATAATCAGTGACCTGGGCTCAAACTGTTTGTGTTCCTCTCTTGCAATCCTGCTGCTGCTGTTACGGGTTTTGGCTTGGGAGAAATATTTCTGAGTCCATTTCACCTTGATGGATTACGATGCCATTTTAAATGTCAGTTGATAATAACTATACCATTAAAAACCATCATAAATGTTATCTGTTTAAACCTACAGTGTCCCTTTTATTCATATTTCTAATTTATGAGCATTTTGAGAAATCTACAGAGACAACGGGCCTAATAAATCTGTGGTGCAAGGGACTCCAGCAGCAGGCTGTGTGAGCTTTACGCTACATCACTGCCAGCTGTTGAACTTTGAGGAGATCAGAGCAGCTCAGATGTCACTGGGGAGATTGGTAGAGTCCGGTAAGGCACAAAGGATGGAAGACAACCTGCAAGGACACGAGGCTCTAGAGGTGATGGGAGCTATTTGCAGCTACGAGTGCACCGGTGTGTCTCTGGCTGCCTGAGCTCGCTGACTTGCTCTGAACAGCTGACTGAGCACAGGCCCTCAGAGATGAGCTGCTGGGAGCTGCAGCATCCACGCTGTGCATGAACATGGACAGCTCTGACTCTGAGCCGCGTTTGTGCGCGGAGTTTAAAGGAGATGCTTCAGAGGCGTTGGGTGGAATATCATCCCATTACTGCCTTTATCCAGTGGGACAGGAACAGTGCCTGTTTCGTGACTGGCAGGGAAAACACAATTCTTCTTCCTCTTTGAGATAGCCAGTATAGAACAAAAAATTCCAAAGTGTAGATCCCAAGTTGATTTTAAGTCTATGCATCCAGAATGTTTTACTTTCTGAAATTCTTTAATTCATGAACCTCTGGAGTTGTGTGGACCTCTAGATTTGCCTGGCACTGAGAGGATGAGTTGAGAAAATCAACACAGCACAATTTTGTTCTAGACAGCCGCCTTCTGCTGTAAAGAGTTGCCTTCAGAGCTCAGCAGTCCCAGAGGAAGATGTGTTTCCTGCCTCAAGGAATTTATAGACTAAATTAGATGGGTAACACAATAATTGTAACAAATGAGAGTCATCTGCATTTCCAGGTCAAGCAGAAATATAAAATATCCCCAAACTACCCTGAAAAAGCCAGCATGTTAGAACTTGGCAGAAAAATAACTTTTTAATTCTCCAGTAATTTAAAAGTAAATCATTTCTTGTTTTGAACTTAAATAATTTGTTACATTTCAGCAACTCAGTCATTCGAGAAAGGGGGTCAACTATACTATTTTAATTTGCAAAATACTCATTTCCATTTCAAGGGTCTATTTTTTGCCAGTCATCTTTATTTTAACGTAATACAAAGCAAGGAAATTCTGAGCAAGCAGTCATTCCAAAGACAGTATTTAATCTTTTTTTTTTTTAATAATGAAATTTTATTTAGCACTATTTTTCCATTCCTGTATTAAAAATAGTAAAATGTTCAAGTCTTTTGGTACTACTTAAACATTTTGATATCAAACCTGCCTTTTTTCTGAAGCAAATTTTGTACACAAAACAAGGGATTTATGCATCATTACACTGCTGCTTTCTAATCCCCTTTCAAGAGTTGTCACTTATTTATCCGATTTCCTACTTTAGTGCTTGTTTTGTTTTCAAATATAGAAGAACAAAAATATATTTCTCAGTTGGCATTGCCTTCAGTTTTAATAAAAAAGTACAATACAATCAGACAGAACAAAAATAAAGCCTTCACAAGGACACTTTCAAGTTGCGCATTTGCATGTGAGCATCTAATTTAAGCACACACAGAAAATCAACTTGTCACTGCAAGCAGCAGGGAGGTTTAAAGTTGCAGACTGAGACAGACTAGTTATACAAACATGCACCATTTGATTTTGTGACATGGGACTTCAGAATCATCTCAGGAGGTGCCTGCACAGAACAAGCTGGTGACAGTGGAGGCTGTGCAGACACTCTGAGTATAGGGTAATGCTGAATACACTCATGACCATAGAATAAAAGTATTTGTTCTATTCTGCTTTTGAAACTTGAAATCTACCTGTCTCAACTCTCTTTACTTCAGAAATTTTTTAACATGAATGCACAAGTATTTCTGCCAGAAAGCTACATTTCTCCCTTTCAAAACTGTCGGCAAAAATGGAGCTGGGGCAAAGAAGAGGCATAGGGGTTTTATTTTTTGTCTTGAGAGTCTCTAGGCTAATTTACTCAGCTATTTTACCCAAAGATATGGGTCCTCTCATGAGGAGTACTGGGACCTGTAAGACTTTCCTGTGAAATCTTCCTCTTCTTCCTCCTCCTCCTGCCCCTGCAGTAAGATATGAGCTATTAGGTTTTAAAACAAACCAAAGCTAAAGTTTTCCATTTTCCAAAGGAAAATGTGGCCTTGCTTCATTTAATAATTGAAGCAGACAAATCCATAGACTTCACTCCTGCACCAACATAGATTCTTTGGAAAAATGGGGAGGAGGGGAGACTTAAAAAGACAGACGTCCCTAGATCTGTTTTTCCTGCACCTGGAACTTACAGGTAAAAGGTAGCACAGTAAACATCAGAGAGTTCAGGCACTGATATATATATATATATCAGGCACTGATATATATATATATAAAATTAATACAGCGAAGGCCAGGTCAGGGACTCTCAACCTGAGGCTTCTGGGTAGTAATATTTGAAGCCATTGCTCTACAGGAAGCCAGAAAGCAAGAAGAGTAGCTCCCTTTATAGTGCCTCAGGCAGAGTAGGGAAAGAAGGATGTCTGCAAAAGAATGTACTAGGTTTCTCCTTGTACTTTTTCATGGTTTTTGAATCAAGAATCACAAGGAAAAAAGGGAAACCCTGTTATTAAATAGGCAGTTTTGATCCAGGGTATGGATTCAGAGCACCTTTCTTTCCCTTCTCTCTGCATACAGACAGCACACTTGCCTGTTCCCAGCCCCTACATCACCCACTTTTTCATTCTGCATAAGCAAAGAAGGGGGACACGTCCCTCTTTGTGTGCCCAGCTGGGATTACAGACTGGCAGCAAAGCTGCAGAGGATAAAGCTTGGCTACAGAGACATTCCCCCAACACAGGGATGGAAATGGGAAGATGTTCCCTGCTTAATGGAGAGGGCCACAAGAACTTTTGCATCCACACAACAGCTGTCACCTCATCACACAACCAGGAAGGCACAAGATCCTCCTTTATAGAAAGGACAGATGAATGCAAAGGGAACAAAGGAAAACACTTCCCACTTCCCACAGGTGTCTGTGTGAAAGATGCTCACTGGTCTATCCTGTCGCCTGGGGGAGAAGTTTGATTCATAAAATCAGATAATTAAATATTCTTCATCATGATTGGCTGCATCCTTTTGACCCTCTTCCATTGTTTTCCTCATCATCCCACCGTTTTTCTAGTATCTAGAATCTGGAAAAAGCCGAAAGCCTTTCATCTTATCAGGTGTGGTTTATTGCCCCCTGGTTACACAGTAATTTTGGTCTCCATTCCATGAAAAGGTCATATGATGGGATATCAGCTTAAGAATTGTCAGTTCGCTGGACAAATAAGGCAGGGACTGCCAACACAATTATAAGAGCCTGATAAGGAAGGCACAGAGAAGAACCAGCAGGAAAAGGAGAAACGACCATAGCAATGTAAAAGCTGAGGGGCAATCCCAGAAGGAGGCAAGAAATGCCCCTGGGGGGAGGGAGAGGGAAGGAGCAGGAGTGTATTTAACTACATTCTTCCCAAAATGAAAATTAACAAGAAGATAGAAGTGGCTCAGGAGTAGAATCAGAGGTATTCACCTTCATTAACCAGGAAATCTCTCGCTGTGCTGGATGCCTAATTGGGAGGCATAAGCAACAGTTTACTGGTTCCCAAACTGGGATGATTATCATGCTAGCTTGCCTCATAGCTCAGGATGCACAGAAAATAATGTTTTCTCTTTAGAAGTATAGGTGGGGGAGTAGAGGGCACTAATTCCTATTCCTACATATGTTGCAAGGGCCAGCTCTTTTTCTCTTGTGACTGATAAGATGGGATGATTTTGAAAAGCACCTGCTTGTAAAGTTCAAAGGATTTTCACAATAGATGAAAAGAGAATGAGAACCAAAGCTGATGGCTAGGAGGGTTGGCTGAAGGAAAACCTGGGAAATGCTGGTGAGGAAGGTTTTCATATGTGACACCTCGTTGTACGCAAGGGAAGTTTTCATGTTGTCTCTCTTGCTAGTCAATGGCCCGAGGGTCAAGTATTTGTCCTTCCAACCATTTCTTTTTTTTTAATTCCGTAATGGTACAAATACAGCGGGCTTTTTGCACGTTTCAGCCTGAAAGCAGAAAAGGAAGATAACTGCCCCGCAAACAGGATTTACCGACAAGAGGCAACCCTTCCCAGGGCATTTTTCTCCTGGCTCTTCAAGGAGCACACCTCCTCCTGGAATGGCCACACGATTGTTCCGAGCTCCATAAACCCGAGAGGCAGGGGGAACGCTCAGCAGTGGGTGGGGTTGGTAAGACTCTTAACCCCCACTTCCAGCAGTGCCTTCCCCAGGTGCCAGGGAGATCAGCAGCGAGGAGCGGGCGTGTGCGCGGGGTTGCGGGTCGCCTTTGTTTCTGCTGCCAGCGCTGCCGCGGGCCGGCCGGGCATGGGTGGGGAGAGGCACGCACCATCCCAGCCGCGTGTTCCCCGGGCTGCTGCGACACCCAGGGCAGCGCGACAGCACTCTGCGTCCCACGGCCACTCTGGCAGGAGCATGACAGACCCCCGGGGGTGTGCTGGACAGAGGAAGCCCAGCCTGTCCTTTTCCATTGAGGAAATCTTAAAGAAACCTTCTGCCAGCACTGCCCTGAACAGTGAAAGCAGGAACAGAAGTAGCTATGCAGAGAGACCTCCGTCCCTAAAAGCAGGGTCACCGGTGGCCTTTGGTAAGTACCAGTTATAACGCTTAATGAAAATGCTCCTTGCTTTTTGATCTCGAAAGCTGTCAGGTTTAATTGGGTAGAATTTGTATTTTTTTAACTTTTGTAGGAATTTGGGATTTCCCTGATCGGGTACAAATCATTCATTTTATATACAGAAATAATATTTTTTAAATAATTTGCTTTCAACCTTGCAGTAGATTGGACTCTGGGGTTTTGTATATTGTAAAGCCTGAATGTCATTGGAGAGGCGAGTATGCAACCTGAAAAGTTATTTCAGGGAGCTCTCTTCAGCGAGGAGTGATTATTGTAAAAAAATACAGCATCTTTCCTTTTAAAATCAATATTCTTGTTATCTGGTAGGAGGGAAGGAGACAAATAAATGCCTGCCATAAGAAGGATAGGTATTCAGACTCAGGAAGTGAACGTAAGACTGCTGCAACTTAACAAAATTTTTGGAGTTTCACTTACATCAAGAGTTGACTGTTGTCTGGAATTGCAGCCAGATCTCATATCAGCACTCTTTTCTGATAAATTTGACCACTCACCCTCAAGCAGGAGAAATGACCTATAAGGGTAATGGTAACTCCAGCAGTGTTAGAAACCAATTGCTGGAGTAAGAAAAGAGAAAGCATATATATTTAATAATTTCTTTTTATCATCATGGACACTAGGTTCTTTAATGAACTAAAAACAGCTAGTAGAAAACTTGCATAACTTTGATCTTAGCAAACCAGCAGGTCCATTAGACTTTTTGACTTCGATTTTCACAGTTCAGTCACTCTGGCCTTGAGTGAACTTTTACCCTCACAGAAATTGTCTCCTTTTGTTAAACAAAGAACAGTGTCCAGAATTTTCTGGATTTAGTATTTTTTCATCTTTTTCAATCTGTGTTTTCCATGAGAAATAGATATTTATGTATACAAGGAGAACCACCTAAACAAAAAATTGCTTGTAGTTTTCACACAAAATTTTCACTTACCTCTCACTCAACTGCTTTCAACACAGCTTAATGCTACACTTTATTTTTTGTGCTATGGAGAGATCCTTTCATGGATCAGGACCCCATTTCCCAAGACACTGGATGAACCACCCATTAATAAGGGAGTCTTCTTCCGAAAGCCTGTCAGTCCAAAAAACCATTGCCTATTTGCATAGTTCCATCTCTTTTTATATCCAAACTGTATATCTCCCTGGGCTGGAGAGCAAACAAGACTTAATGGTGAGGGAAACTACTCACTAAGTGTAACATTAGTTCCTGGGTTTGGACTCAAACACCCTAACACTGGTTCCCAGTCATGCTTTGCACATCATTTTTCTTCATCTGTGGCACAAGATAACTCGTCTCCTCGGCATGTGGCAGTCAGCCCACCTTTCACCTCACAGCACGGGGGTCTTTGTGCTAGCAGCTCTAGCTTTCCATGGAACCTTGAGTATGGGGAAGAGAGACAGCATTCTGCTGGTTATTCCAGAACCATAGGATAACTGGGGTTTGGGAAAACCTCTCCAGGCCATTTGGAGGTACAGCTTCATGCTCAAAGAAAATGCTGTTTCAAAGATAAAACCAGGTTGCTGAAGACTTTGGCAAGCGTTGCTTGCCCATTTCATCACTGGTACTATTGGAGGACTGGAGCATTTGGTGATTTTCTTAAGCTGCTTTTGCCAACTGGAACTGGACAGCCAGTCCTGAAAGAAGCAAGAGCTTGGTTGTTTGTAGGGGTGGACAGAGACATGGTTGATGCTGGTGCATTGGGGCCCATGTGCTGAAGAAACACAGGTGCCAGATTGTGAGGGGGGAGAAATGTTGCTGTGAGCTCTGGCAGTGTGGTTTTGTGAGCTGAAAGTCCTTTTCCGAGGGCCAGAGGCAGTCACTTTGTGCCACTGGATCCAAAGTGAGACAAATAACACCACTGAAAATTCAGTCAGTGCTCGTTCACTACATGGACCACGGAATTTCATTTCAACTGCATTTCAACAACATGAGAATGTTCTCTGGGAACAGAGACAGGACCTTTTTAAATTAAGTCTTTTTCACAATCAATATGCTGAGGCCTAGTTTCACTGTGTGCCTTAGCTAAGTGGGTCTTGGCCACCGCAAGCACAAGAGTCTGACAAATCTGCATGCAGGACACGGTGGGTTCCTGGGACTGCACTACTGCACTGCCAGTGCAATCTCACTCCAAGCTGCTCCAGCAACTGACTGAGCAAACAGACAGTTTTCCATCTGAAAGCAGTGCAGGCAGAATCACCAGGCCTTGCCTTTGGCTTTGCTTCACTGCCTTCATACCAGAGAGAGACCCTAGTGGTAGGAAGAGAATATAGTGACTCTTCTCTCCCCTGCTGGAAAGCAAGGCTGGATTCATAAGCTTAAGGGAATGTAGAATATTAACTAATTAAAACAATATATACACATAATGATTCACTTAATTGTTATTGGATGTGGAAGAACAGGAAAGCTGTAGAAATCTTTCAAAATGTTCTTGTACTTTGATTTTGCAATTGATTAAGGAAGTTTAAAAAAATGGAAACAAGACTTTTTCACCATTTGTTTTTTACCTAAGAATGCGGTACCTACATTTATTACCCTTTGCTTTCTGAATACAAGTGTGATTTATTCGGATAACTTATATTTATTTCAGAAGTGCAATACCTTGTGCTGTACGTCTTGGGATAATTGCTGTATTCCATCTCAGTTATTCAGCTTCATGCCATATAACACTGTCATTAAAAAAAATTGTGTAAATAATCAGCCACATCTAGTATGGCTCAGTGCTGGCCAAGGTCAGGGAACCGAAATGAGCTAGGGAAATTGCTGGAAATTCCAGGATGGGATACAAATCCAGCTGCTTTCTCATAACAGTTCAGTAGCAGCAAAGCAGGAAGTACTACAGGTCAGGGCTTAGTTATATTAGTTATTATGGCTTTTAAGAACATTCCCCACAATCCCATATGGTATTTATCTGAGCAAAGCCATGATTCATATGAGAGACAGGAAGATCCATATTGGCTACTACAAGGTAAATACTGAGGCCAGAAATTACAATCTGATGTTGACAGTCCCGGTACCAAGATCACACTTGTCCTGGAGTCTAAATCTAGCCATTATGAGCTGAAGAGATGGGTAGGACCAGGAGAGGAGAAGATACAGAATGTCAGAAATTATTGGACTTGGTGGTCGCAATGCTTGGACAGGATAACTTTAAAGGTCTTTTCCAATCTATGATTCTAAATGGGGGATGCAAACCAAGATTCCCAAGAATACCCGTGGGTGCTGGACCAGATGGCTTCTATAAGTTGCTTCTAACAATTTTTTCTCAGTCTCTCCGCAAAAAGAATGTTGTGATGTACAGTGCAAGCCTCTCACAAAAAGCTGGGACTTGAATCATGTATGGGAAGATCTCTGGGCTTGATTCCTAATGTCATATGTTTTTGTGAGTATAACTCCAGTAGGACTTGGAATAAGGAGTGTGCAGTGTTCTCTGAAACATTTGGCTTCCCAGTTGCAGTGTTAGTCATAGGGGAGTTCACTGCACAAACACTACAGCTAGAGGACCAGGAGCTGCAGTTGTTGAAGCCTGTTGAAATCATTGAAAGACTCTTACCAAAATAAAAACAAATAATGGACAAGGAGACATTTTAGTGTGCAGTCTCTGCTTTTCCTCTCAACCTTTTGTCACAATGCCTAGAAAGTGTAACCATAATCTTTGCAAGGAACACAATTAAACACACAGTGAGTGCTGATCTCCTCCCTTGTGCCAACTTTTTCGTTTAAAACACAGAAAAATATCAGGCCTATTTCAGAAAAAAAAATTGTTCTGAAATTCCTGGGAACCTGATTTTAATGTACTTGAAATTACATCTGAAGTGATTGTTCGTTAATCCCCTGATTTCTGCCAATGATGTTTCACCAACAGGAGATCCTTTATCAAGTCAGGGAAAGCTTGGCATGAGAGTGTTACACCTGGGAAATTAATAGTGAAAGCAGTAACAGATATGGTAATTTCATCATTCTGCCTGTGTTATGCTCCATCATGTTAAGGATATGCAAATTAATAGGAATACAACCACCACTTCACACACAAATGTCAATATGGTGATTGTTCACCTTTAGCAACACTCCACCCAGCTTTATTACTAAAGAGGAAACAAACAGAAGGAATCTAACTGAACAGATACCATCTGGACAATAAGACCAATTCACCCCACCTATTACAAGGAAAACTAATAAACCTGGAAAGAAGGAAAAAAAAAAAGACAAATATGTAGAAGAAATAGAAAACAACACAATACAAAGATGCTTTCGTTAATCAGTGATGAACTCTTCTCTGTTCACAGCCTTAGAAAGTCCCTAAAATCATAAACCTTCTGCCTCCACAGGCCTGTCTCTCAAAAGTGATTATACAAATAGGCTTAAATGGAACTTAGGTCATCTGAAATAACCTCCTGCTTTCAAAGTGAAACCCTACTATCTTGCTTGAAATTGTCCATCCTTTCCTGTGCAACTGAAAGTCAAGACAAAAAGACCATTTTGAGCCACAGGTCAAAGTAATTTCTGTGCTTGACAGTAACAAGTATCTCATATTCTGTAGGCTGAAATGTCATTGCCTTCCCTGGGGAAAAATAAAAGAAAACTACACTCCCTGGAGAAAGTTTTGCCCCATGCCAGTTCATAGCTATTTTTCAGAGCTCCCTTCTGGAGTCACATAAACGTGTACCAAAAAAAAATTCAAGCTGGCCTAAAGAGCAACCACTTCAGGCAGTCTCTTTACTTGGTCAGAACAACAAACACCAGAGAAGGTTGTAATGCAAACAGGATTGGGGCTCCTAACTCTCAGCTATGTGCTGTAAACTCAGTATCATCTACCTTCAATCTTATCCTCCAGAAAAACATCTTGATTAATTCAGCCTAACTTTGAGGTTCATACTTCTTTGATCTCAAACAGCAGATCCTCCCACTTCTTTTCACCAGTTCACAGAGACATTGCTATTTTTCCTATCTTCCTAGGACCGTCTTCCATTTCCTCCCTGTTCTTTCTGCTTCAGTCTATAATTGCTCTATCAGACTTGTGCTCATCACCGGGGTATGCTAGCATCTCAGGGAAAAAATCTGGGGAGGAAAGTTGTATATAGAGAATAAAGACATTTGAAAAGTCTTCTATAATTTAAGAAATGCTAATGTCATTCTTCAAAAGCTTTAATCTCTCCCCATAAGAGCTTAGGTACGCTTACATGTTTCCTTACTGTGGGATATAAGCATCATCACTTCTGTAACATGTTAATTTTCACAGCATCACATCTAGCAAAAGAGTGCAAATAGTCCTTAACTTAGAAAGTTAAGAGATAGAAATGAGATAGAAATCTTGGGCTAAGAACCTATGCTGGTACTGATATCCTCTGATCATCTGTTACTTAACCCCTGTCTCATGCTCGTGACTATTCCCAGGTCTATCTTACACCTTTATCCCACAAATATTATTCAAAGTCTTGTCTGTTTACTCAACAGAAAACTCAAAGTTAGCTGATACTAAAGGAATAAAATTAGTCCCATTTTGCACAATGTGCCTCAAACACACGGGTGGGCCAGGTTTTTAAGGACCACATGACTGTACACATGTAATCATGTTTAGAAGGTTACTCAAAGATTGGTGATATTTTAAATAGATAGCATTTGAACAATTGTTTTTTTTATTGAAATGAAGCTTTGGCTAATTTTTGGAGCTCTTACATCTTCATGTAAGTGTCAAACCGCTACAAAAATCCTATTGTGTGGGCTCTTAATGAGGGCAGAATCAGAATGGGAAACTTTGTCTCCAGATGTTATATTTATCATTGCTCCAAAGCTGCTTTCAAATAGAACCTGTTTGTTTGACAAAATAAATCTCTAACCAGTCTAAATTGTTAGATGTTTTGCCAATGCCACACATGACAACACATACATATAATATACGTATATATACATGAAATGTATATTAAAAAGTGGAATCTCTTCTAGTGCAGCCTGTAGTGGTTCACACCTGCTGCCATTTCAATGAGAAGGGTCCACCCAGAGGTACAGCAAACCCCAGAGCCTAGCTCAGAAGTGCAGTCTGTTGTTACAGTATGATTTTAATGCTCTGTGTCAATAATAGCAGACAAACATGTACTATCATATTTGCTCCCAGGCCATGCAAGCCATGAAACCTAAATTCCCCAATGGGTATGTTATGTCTATCTGTTGCCTTTTACTTTGGCTTTCCGAGCAAAGAAATCCAGGTGAGGAGAAGAACTAGAGCAAATTCTAGGTTTGCCATTAAAGGAGTGCAGACACAGTCTTGTCTTGTCACTGAAGAGTCAACTGAGCCATGATTGCACCTACCAAAGGGAGCACAGCAAACATTCAGCATCAGAGCTAATGGCAAGGCTGTAATGTAGAAAAAGGAGGTGGAGAGTGGGGTATTTGGTGTAACTCTCTTAGGATGCTAACAGCTGCAGACAGCCCACTGCCTTAAACCTCGAGGCTTCCCAGCTTGTTATATTTCAGTGCATGGCTTTGCAAAGTCTGCTTACATTTATAAGGAGGAGTAAGAACTCATACTACATTCATGAGGGTGGAGAATCATATGGAAGATCTTTGTGGCACCCCTGCTACACACTGAGGTAATGATGTTAGTAATAAGGCAACACCATGGCTGAAGAAAGACTGTGGCTTCTGGGGCTAATTTCCTCAGCACTTGGGGTCAGGTGTCCCAGCACATGTCATCACTGGTTGCTGCTGAGGTTACCTCAGAGATTGTTTAAAATCTCCATGCTTGAATTTAAGCTAATGTTACAGTTTCACTTCATGAAAATAGGCCAATACACACTTCTCCTGTTTGTCTTATCCACAAGAGCGTGCAGGTGATTTCACTAAGACAAGTTGGCTGTCAGTACCTTCCTAGATATCACCAGTGTCACCTGTCAAAAGGCAGAGGGAAAATGTTGACAGCCTGGACAGCCTTTAGAATTGTCCAATGCCTAAATTAGAGCAGCAGGCAGCCCAGATGGAGAAGAGAGAACAGAGAGGCCTGAATTGGGGAAGAGGCTTACTTTTAGCCTATTCATTGGCCCATTTTCCTATCAGGTAGATGTACCTACAGGGACATTTAAGAAAGGGCCAGACTTTTAAAAGCATTTGGTATCCAGTGAATTCCATGGCAATCTTGTTGACAGATTTTCAGAGTAGCTCAATATCCACTTTGCTTCCAAGTTCTTCAAAAAAGGTAGCCACTAATTTGGATGCGTAGAGGGAAGCTGAGATTTCTCGGTCTTTTGGTTATGTCTCTTTATTTTTGCAGTCCTTTTTAAAAAATCTCTCATAAGGACCATTGAAAGTTTTGAGGTGTAACAAAGTAGAGAACAGGCAAGATTTGGGGGTAAAATTCACCGAAATCCTGTGTCGGCAACATGGGGTAATCTTGGCATTGAAGTGCAGCACAGAAGGCTTAGATCCATTTTAAACATGATAAGGTTTGAATAGTACAGTATGCAGACCACTTTTTTCACACAAACTAGAAGGTGTCCTGAACAGTGGCTGCTTTATTCAAAGTTGTTTTGTGCTGTGTCCTTCACAGATTCCAGCAGCTGGAGTCAGTCTGACTGTGACTTACCTTCAGCCAAAATGCTTGTTCCCACCACGTGTGCTACACCCATGGCCAAAGCAAGGAGAATGCAGGCAGCTCACTGCAGAAGACCTACTGCCAACCCAGTGTCCATCCTGGGTGAGGACACGGGACGTGAACGTCTGGAAGGCAAAAGAAAACATGAGGAAGAGGAAGACCAGCTATGTGGTTTCCCAGTGGACCATCCACTTCATGGTGAGTGCCTCTATATCCAGACTTTCCCTTCAATGCCCCAAAACAGAGCTGTTATCCTGCAATTACCTACATGGCGATACCAAGCAACAGACATCATGAATGTTTCCATCAGCTGAGTCACAGTAGATGGTCATAGCTCCTGGATGAGTCACAGAGACTTCATTATTGCCATCAAAAGACTGGAGAGGCACTATTTGAGTGGCTCTAAAGTTCCAGCTCAGTCCTACCAACTCTACAATGTTAGTGGTAGGGACTGGTTTGGGTGTTTAATGCCCTCCTGCTTGGGTGTGAGGAGTTTCCATGTTCTGAGCCTCACTGCCAGGGTTGTGCAATGCCCATTTCCTGGCAAATGTGCATTGCACAACATGGGGAGCGAGGCTGGTGAGTAAGCTGAGTCAGCTCAATGTGTTCTCTACACCTTGGACCCACTGTACAGGTGATGAAGAGGTCATCAGCATGCACACAAGGCAAACTGGGTACATGCAATAGATCTGGCAGGATGCGTCAGGCACAATTTTCAATTCTGGACACGTTGGAGAACCTGTTAATTGAATTAGTTATGAGCACTGATAAACAGTGGTCTATCTCTTAGTTGAAGTACTGGACAATACAAATATCCATTTCCAATGTGTTGCACAGAGACTAGGCTAAGCAGGATACATGATACCGAACAAGAGAAGTTCCTAACAGACAGATGGTAATTTATTAGCAGCATTGTGACAAAAATTCCCCTAAGTTCTTTGAGTTTGAGGAAAAGTAAATATAGACATTCATAATACACTACAGAAAACAGGTTTTCAGCAGCAGAAGAAAGGTGTATTTTGCATAGTTTGTTGTTATTTACTCCAGGGAAAAGAAGGCATTTCATCTAAGTCCATTGAAGATGGCAGATGTGGGGTTACTCATCTGGCTTTCCTGAGATCCACACATCATCCTTGCTCCATACTCTGCAAGCTGGCAGGAGAAACAACACTTTCTGTGAAATACATTTGAAAGAAAATCCTTGTTTCTGCCACTGCTGCCATGGTATACATGAGTCTTGTGACAAGCTGCTGTCACCTCCTCCTCCTGCATGAGACAGCCATCAGTCCAGATGCAGGGAGAAACCTTGTAAGATAACTGGAAATTTTAGCTTTCCTCTGCCCTGTAAGCTGCCCACAGCTCATGACAGCAGGGTTAAAATCATGTTGCCTCCTCACAGAAGATCCAGGGCTGTGTGTATCTGGCTCTCAGAGTTGCCTCTGAGTATGGAAGTAGAATATTTACATGTGAGGGAATCTCCAGCCAGCAGGATCACACCATAGCTTGAAGGTGGCTATCCTGACTTGGCACTTAGCCTCATCCACCAGCACCACGGTGGGTGCCAGCCTCATGAGTAAAGCAGGCGAGGAAGCATGTAATTATCTGCACAAAACTGAGCCAATGTGGGCAGCCCCCTTCAATGGCAATGTGTTTTTAAAGGTATTTTAAACAAAATCCCTTTTTCCCTGGTTGCAATGAGGTTCTGAAGCCAAGCTGAGGCTTAATGGTTTGCCATTTTTTAGGCTACTGGTTCCTGGAGTTACCGAGCCTTTGATAGAAACTGGCTGAAGAAGGAGGGGGAATCCTAAAGCACTCTATTGACATTTCCCCTGTGGTGTGTGATGTTTTAGATCCTGTTCATGCACTGTCATTCCTAGCAGAGAGCTGGAGGTGTGGGTTAAAAATACTTTCCTGTATCTCAAGTTTCAACATCCTTCTTCCACTATACATTATGGGGGAAGAGCTGGCAGCTCTTTTTCTCCTGTCTCTGGCTGTGGCAGGTATCACCTTTCTAAGACAAAGTCAGCAACACCTGCAGGAAGGGTAGACTGCATCATCCCTGGAAGCAGTCTGTAGTCCTGCTGACAGCTCAAGCTGATAGCAAATTAACTTCTCTTTATGCACCTGTCAACTGTGGGGTGTTTCAGATATGCTTTGGGCATGGCAGCTACAGGTCAGTTATGGGTCCTCTAACAAGGCATCTTGGCAATTCCAAACGCCCACAGTGTATCCATGGAGGTGTCCCCAGGACCTTCCTTACACCCACACCAATGGTGTCTTTAAGAACTCTGAGGAACAGCACCAGCCTCAGCAGCAGGAGACCCTTCTGATGTGAAAAGACATCAGATGCCCTTGGTGGGGCATTCCCTCACTTCTCACTCTCTCAGCACATGTCTATTGATGTAAAATATCTTCATGATTTGTGAGGAAATCTGGGCTCTATATAGACACACATGTATGTTTAGTTGTCAGGGAATAGAAGAAATCAGGCATGCTATGCAGTCATCTCAGAAACAGGAGGGCTGGACTTTGGTGCTATTTCATATAGGAGGAGAAAGGTGAGGAGGGGGCTTTGACAACAGCCTTCTTCATGGCCATGCGGTCTGAGATAGCAAGAGCACCCTGACTGTGACCCTGAGTATGGATCTGGAGCATATTTCCAGGAAACCCTGTAACAATTCTCTAAAATTTTTCTTTTCCCACAAAATGGCTTCTGCCACTAAGCGGTTTAGAAGTGCAGTGTCATTTAAGCTAAATAGATTTATGCCCTTATCACAAACCACTTGCAGGAAGCAATGTCTCTTGTACTTTGAACTTAGAGGCTGCACTGTAAGCAAAAAAATAAGAGTCCTCATATGCTAGAGACATGCTGACACTGGCATTTAGTTTTGCTAAACTCTTATTTAAATTTGTGTGCTTTCATTCTGAATGCTGTGTGCTTTCACCTGTGGCCTTCTGCATGAAAAGCTCAGCCTTTTCAGAAAACTTGGATTCTTAGAAAGCAACATTGATAAAGCCCATTTTAGAAGGACAAACAGCTTTGATAAAATATGTTTTAGAAGGAGATCATTCTAAGGAAGGCCCTACTTTATAGCTGCAGGTTCAGACTCTGTTTGGGCCAGCTTCTCTGAGATGATTCATTGCAGCTCCTTTGCCATGCGCAACCACCATCACTGCCAAGGTATTCAAAACTTCGGAGCAAGTAGGGCAAACTCCTGTCATTGTTGGTCAGCGTCTCAGCAACCTGTCTATGTAAACACCCAATTCCTGAGCACCCACTTTACTTTTAATTGCTTCTCTCTGCTCTGTCTGATCTCCCTGTGACTCAGCTTGCCAGTTCAGAAAAGTAAAGCACTCTGGCTTGAGGGGATAACATGCTTCCATGCCTGCCTGACCTGCAGCAGCTCCTGGCCGAGATTACCAAGTACAAGATCCCGGCCTAGTTTGGATCCTCCTAGGCAATTATTTTGCAATGTCTTTTACACATGGATCTGACTGGTGTGCTCTTTACCTACGTCCAAAGGCAGTGTGTGAGTGTGCCCAGCATTGCACACAGATAATGGTTCCAATTTTCTGCTCAAGCAAAGGAGCAGTCAGTGCCTTGGAGAAGCCAGGTAGCGGCATCACCTTCAGAGACTGGTGGGGTGGTTGTGGGGTTTCTTCTCTGGGCAATAATTCAAGGACAGCATAGATCATGCTTAAAAAAACAGCTGGGTCCTAATTCCACCAGAAACTGAGGGGTTCAGTCTGTGAACCACACATGGTTCAGAGGTTCATGTTATTTCCCTCAGCTCATGTCTTCATTATTTGCTGTAGAGGAGGCTGCCCTAATGAGTCAACATCACCCAAATATTTCCATAGCAGAAATCCTCTGTACATTGCTGACCCCATGGGAGCTCAGCAATCCTTTACATTAATCTAATTGTTTTATTGTTATGATAGCATCTCTGATCCCAAGGCATATTGATGAATTCCGATGGTAATTTTTATAAAGACAACAGAAAGCATAGAGATAATCTCAGTTCTGGAGGAATTCCAGTGTAAATCATGTCCCCTCTGTACTGATGCCAATTGCAGACATCCTTAGCTCAATGTTTATATTTTCTGTGAAGTCATAAATTCACTTGTAGTGTTCATTTGTGAATAATAGGGTCAAATCCATGTATCCCTGTGAAACAGTATGGTTTATCTCATGGAACAGTCTTTTTCCCAATATGCTGACTTTTCTTAATGCATTTTTAAGAAACCCAAGAGACAATGAAGCACTGTGCAATCACAATCCCAGATAAATATTGGCTGCCCAGAATACGCCAATGGGACTGTGAGAAAGGGCACAAGAATCCCATTGTCCTGCAGAACAAAAGGAAATCTTTTTAAATTAAAAAGAAAAACAGGAGGGAAAAAAAGAAATGTCCATATATATAATTTGGCTGCCATTAGCTGTTTTACCAACCTTTTGTTTATCTGTGTGAATAGCCCCTGCAGCCCTGTGTCTCTAAAGTGCAGTGTTCCTCTATACACACTTGGAAATGCCCCAGATCATTGACCTTGTTTTGGTGGGTTTACTTGAGGTATTGTTGAAGGCTGATTCTCTTTTTTTCTCCCTCTTTGAAGACTGACTGTTTATAATGACACCCTGGATATTAAATGAAAACCTGAATCCTTTACTCTCACCCTTCAAACTCCGTAACATAGAAGTCTCACTGGTACAAGTAAGCACTGAATAAAGCAAAGCTGTCAGCAGCTGGGGCTATCATAAATTCCTTTTGTGTTGTTTCTTCATGGGTTTTGGGTTTGGAGTTTTATTCCTTTAAAGAAAATGTCAACATTCAATGCTTTACTCAAGCAGCCCCTTCTTTCCTGGGAATTTTGAATCCAAAGGGTACATTACACACGACCCAGAGGTTAATTTGTTCCTCCTAGTCGAATCTGTATAATGTGACCACTTGTAAAGCTGATGGCACATCATGATTAGTTTATTTCAAAGGTCTTAATGAAAATTTATTGGCTTCTCTGAAATTGTCCTAGAAGTTTTCATTAAAGCCCCAGGATATGGTACTGTTAATTACTCTTCTTTAAAACTGAGGGCAGGTTTTTTACCTACTGTTTTAGCAAGCCCTTTACACTTAAAGGGGAAACAGCAGAGGCAGGGATGTAAATAAACATTCCTGATTGGTGTCTAGATGTTTGCAGGTGCAAATAACCACAAGGAGAGGGAATAAAGAAGGAAGTGGGCAGTCTGTGCAACCTGCAATAAGCTCAGCTTTCTCCCTGTTGCAAATGGCTGGTTTCTCACAAGGGTTTTGGACCAGTGTGGGGAGAGTGGTGGGGAACCTGTTTTCTTTGGTGAGAACCATTGTTGGTTTAGGCTTGCCACTGCTTTTAAGGTGAGGTTTGACTGAATCAAACATTCACTAAAATGAATGTGTCAAGCTTGAGATTTAGCTGCATAGGGAACCTACACTGCATCTACCCCAAACTCA
Organism: Regulus satrapa; assembly: GCA_013396955.1. Classification (NCBI taxonomy): domain Eukaryota; kingdom Metazoa; phylum Chordata; class Aves; order Passeriformes; family Regulidae; genus Regulus; species Regulus satrapa. Next base: position 396,759 of record VWZN01004070.1, on the reverse strand, counting down.
CGTTGGCCTGAAGCAGTTCATGAAGGTGCAGGCCCTTTGGCCTAGGTACGGACCTGATGGTTTGCTTCATCCTTCACGTACTCTGCTGACCACTGGCTGTGCCAGAGTTATGCACACCATCATTTCAGGCAGCAGCATTTGTAAACACTGTCATCACTTTGCTGGCAGACAGGAAAGGTTAAATACACCAGGGGCTCAGGTTGATGGTGAGCACGATCCTCCACAACAAACTCTCTGCATGAATGGTTTCATACATACTCTCTACTCCTTGCCAACCGCTCTGACAAGAAGACTTAAGAAACTCCCCTGACCACCACTGTACAGCCTGCTTAAACAGGTTTCTAGCCTGTTTTGGCTTTTTTTAGCAGTCATGCTCACATCCCCTGAAGTCTGTACCTTTCTGCATTTCAGTCTTGCTATCAGGTGATTAGGCACCGTACTCAGTACCAGGGTGGAAGCAACTCTATATGAAGGAGTTTTGGACTGAAGTGAGGAGGTCAAGACTTTAAAAGTTCAAGTTGTGCCTCTCTGAATTAACTTGGACAATGCCTGAACAGGCAGCAGCTGGATGCTAAATGCTATGTTTCACTAGCAGGAGGCTCTATCTGGAGCACATAGTACCCATCCAATTAGGATCAGTCTCACTGGCTATGCCAGTCTTTCTTAGGCTGAAAAACCACTTAAATAAAGATTAGCCACACTGCAATACTCATGCCTAAATATTGCAGCACAAGCTCTTTTGAAAGCCATGAGCCGCCTCTTTAACTAGGAGAGGGACTGCCATGGGCACATCCCTGTATAGAGACAAGCAGGTTTTGTCCTCATGCCATCAGCACTCTGTAGTAACTGGAGGTTTTTGCTGAAGGGCTGTGTGCCATGAGCAGAATGTCACCACAAGAAAACAACATTCAGAAAAGCCATGAGAAGGAACTGGCTGGGAGACCCACATATCTGAATTACAAAGAGCGAGAGGAAATTCTCTAAAAAAGGCAAAAAAGGATGAAACAGAATGTAACCAGATATAATGAGGGTCTACTTCAACACACCTGAGTTTCTTTCTGAGAAAGAAATTATACAGTCTAGATTTTACACAGAGAAAACTGTCTTTTGAAGATATATAGCTAAAGCCACTTGCTTGCTTATGTAACTGCTTTCTCCTTGTCAAAGAAAAAGCAGAATCTTTGAATCTGGCTGTCGCATAGTATGAGAGGGTGTCTGTCCAGAAATGACAAAGATTGCAGCAAGATAAGCTGATCCTACCAGTTTTCATCTCCCTGGATTGCCTGCTTCAAGGCAAATATATGCTAATGCTGATTTCCAGCTCTTCTCCTGCGTTTTTAATTCTTTGTCCCTCCAGTGTGCAGCCCAAGTAGGCTTGATACAGTCCTAGCTGCTACCGGGGTAAGGGCAAATGGGGGGTGCAGTTGCAGAGATCTCCCTGGGGCAGCGTTTTTCTAGCTGATTCAGATATGCAGCTAAGAAACAGCAGTGCAAGCTGTACCATAGCCTATTTGCCTACTTCAGAATGTAGTCCAGAAGAAATTTGCTCCAAGCATATCATTATTGCAGCTGTGCAGCTTTTACTTTACAAAATTGCAAATGTTAACAAACTTTTGCAAGCAGTAGTCATCAGTATTGATTTGTTCATACCTCGAATTTCTTGCAGCTTATATGTGTTATACTGGACAGTGGAAATAAACTGTAACATGCTAAGCTAAAACTATGTATCTAAGCAATTGCAAATCAGATGATTTTTGTTGTGCTTACTTTAAGGCCTTAATGCCCTTAGTTCCCTTACTTTCTAGGGAAGGAGTGATGTGGAGGCTTTACTTCATGTGGTTATTTAGAGGTCAGACATTACATAATAAAATAAATTGTGAGAGACCTCTGGAGATTATCTTATCAAGCCCTAAATCTAAGCAGGGCCATCTTAAATCAGGTGGCTTAGGCTTTTGACCAGTCAAATTCAGAGTATCTGCAAGGACTGAGGCTTCACAGCCTCTCCTGGCCCAAATTAAACTGCCCTCATGATGAAAACATTTTTTACCTATTAGGTAACCAGAATTTCCCTTACTGCAACTTGTAGTCATCGATCTTATCCTTCTACTCTGCACCTTCAAGAAGAATCTCTGTTTCTACAAAGTTCATATGTTCTAACTTGCTCCAAGTCTGACCTAGTAGTAAAGCAGATCTGCAGAGGACAAATGAGCCTGATACTGAATTTAAAGGAGCTATACTGCTTTATCAGCGTGGAGAATCTGGCCCTTCCAATGTCAATAGTAAGGCAATGTATAGACAGCCGTATCTCTAAGCATCTGAAAATGCTGACATATTTAGCTGCCTTGTATTTTCAGGCTTGGTTTCAGCAGTCAGCTAACCTGCAAATGACTTTCACGGAGCATAAAAGCACACTTGAATATCGCCAGTTTTTGCATAAAAAATAGCTCAGGAAACTCAGACAGAGTCTTATTTCCCCAGAGACTCTAGAGCCACGTCTGAAAAGCCAAAGTTACACTTCCAACACTTCCTAGTCTTACATCTTCCACCCACTCTCTTTATTAGACTGTAATTCTGAATGCTGTTGTTTGCTATGGGATCTCTAAGCTGAGGTCCCAAGGCAGAGGGAACTATCAAAGCTCCAGTCAGAAAAATTTTCATTTTTCAAGAGAAAGTGTTAACATAGAGTCCCAGATTTTTTGCATTTCTTAATAGTTTTTTAAAAAATTAAAAATAGAATGACTGAATACTTATTGAAAAAAAGTTTTTTTCTATACTCCCTGCTACCAAAAGCCTTGATTAGTTCACAGGAGCTTATTTTGATAGCAATTTAATTTCATGTGTAGTAAAAATCAAAGTTTGTCCTTCAGTCTCTACTGGCCCATAACTGACCTCATGTTACTGTATTTTGTTCAATCTGATGAGTTCCAGCTTTGCAAAATCTGGTTTCAGTAGGATTGACACTTCTGAGCTCTGTGCAGACCCTCACCATACATAAGAGTCTTGTCTATAGAGCAGTTCACCTTTCCAGAAGGAAAAATGTGGAAGATTTAGAGTGAACTGATAGGGAGTTTCTTTTGTTCATCACCAAGTTATCTGGGTTATTTTCATACCCAAGAAGATGGTATGAGACACCAGAAACTCATGCGTCTGTTCTCTCTGAAACCGTGCTCTCTAAAAGAGTCCTGGACATTTCTCAAGTGCCAGCAGGACAGAATATAGTAAACCATATAGTAAATGTGAGGTGAAAAACCTCCAAACAATCAACAGTATTATGAACTGGGAACCCTATCTTATCTACAGGGGATGTAGTATCCTAAGATTTCTACTGTCAGTACTGATATTTTCCTTTTCTTGCATATAGCAATAAACCACCTTTAAAGTCATCTTTTGAGAAGGTTCAAGTAAAAATCAGGGCTTCTTAGGAGAAGGTGCCCTTTCTACCTTCAGCATAAACACATATGAATATTTCTCATTTCAAATCTCTGCCCCAGTAGGGCAGAGATTCAGTGGAAATAACATTTTTCTCTTGAGTCTGAAACCAGTGCTGCAGTTTAATGAGTAATACTTTGATAGGCTGGTAAAATGTATAATTATACAGATTTAACTGTGTTGGACATCAGCTTTATTAGGCTGTTTCTGAGACATGATAGTATTGACAGTGTTTATGATAAATGACACTCCTCAGTTATTCTTGCATGACTGATTTCCTTTCAAAGTTCCCACAAGGTTTAGAAAATATTAAATACTCACAAAATGGTATTGTGTCCAGGCTCCTTCCTACCAAGCTGACAGACAGAATATTTTAATCCTTATTTTCTGTTTCATCAGAGTAACAATGAGGTTTCGATTAAAGAATGAAAAATGTCCTTTTCTGGTTGACACAAAGCCCACTTTATGTTAGCCTAGGTGTTTAGTTACTTTTTCACTGTTTTAGCCCTCCAAAGGATGCTAATGGCTGAACAAAAGGGGGAAAAGGTAGCTTTGAGGGGCTAAACTAACCTTGTCTGGTTAATTGTTCCCATTAGAAAGAGTATGCCTCTGGTTACATAGTCTGAATTCTTAGTTGTCATCAGACCATGGAAGACCAAAAGCAGCCGTTCAGAATAGCAATTTTCTCTAGCAGTATGGTTTCATTGACAATTACTTCAGGTCACTGAGTAGCAAGCTCATCACAGTCACTAAAATAGTATTAGAATTTTTATGCACCTGAGCTCAATAGAAAAAAACCCCATGTTGCATAATCCTTGGGGTGTGGCATTTAGTGCTGGTCACTCAATGTCAGCTGGAAGATACTCCGCTTGTGCATCAGAGAAGATTCCAGCTTTGGGATGAGGCTGAACTCCACATTCTGCAGCTGCTTTTTCCTCTTCCTTGCAAGACCTTCAGCATCATTTCAGAGCAACTGAGACCTCATTCTAACTTACATCAAGTGCTATTCATGATCTAAATAAATATCCTGGTGTAGGAGGGAATTTTCAAAACACTGTAGGAGTGTTGAGGGAAGTACTTTTTGTGATTGCACTGCAACACGTGAAACAATGGATCAGTCTGGGAGTCTTCTTAGGAATTCATAGCACCTAAACTTCCACATGGGTTTTAAGGCTTTATCCTTAAGGTTAAGTTTTTAGGTTAAGCTTGCTTAGAAAGACCCCACACCACAATGGTACAGTAATAAAAATACCTTTTCTTTGCAATGGCATAGTTAAACTGCTGGGTTTAGGAATGGTATGGGAAGAGAACAGCAGTCAGTCAGAGGTCAATGGTTGGTCCAACACCGAAGGACTTTGGTGGCCAACTCATTACAAGGCTAGTGTGGTTAAAATACATAGCCATTTGTAGCTGTTGACATGCAGTGGATCCATGGAATTGGCAGTGCAAATGGACACTTTTGCCTCATTCCTTTAATGGTAAAGGAGTTCATTCACAATGGCTGCTAGAGATTGTCAGGAGCCAGTCATCTATGATGAGTACGTGTCTAGAAGGTGTTGTAGATGGCATCCCAACTGCAGAGCAATTTACAGAAATTGCTGCATCTCTGAATCTTCTTGTGGTCATGTAGCCTTTTTTCTGTAAAAAGTAATACATCTTTACTTGTTTTTCACAGCTGAGAGGAAGGGGAAACGAAGAATCCGGACAACATTCACAGCTGAGCAGCTCCAGGAACTGGAGAAAATTTTCCAAGTGACTCACTACCCGGATGTCCATATTCGCAATCAACTGGCAGCAAAGATAAACCTCCCAGAAGCCAGAGTTCAGGTACAGTGTGACTCCAAAAGACTATGTTCTCTGCAATTCATTCGTTATTTGGAGTGCGTTCTTAATAGTTTATGGCAATGCTAATGAGATATGTGACCTCTCTCTTACCCTACAGATGAGGCCAGTATCACTGTTCTCTTTTTCACAAATAGGGAAAGAAGTGTTCATCACCCAGCTGTGACTAACCAAACGGAATTAATCAAAGGGTTAATAGGAGCTCTAAGCATACTAAATGCATAGCAAATAGGAGTTGCAGACGGTTATGAGCAACCTGTTGGACTCTGTAGCAACAGAGCAGCCATTTATGAAAATATTTATTAATCATTTAGCAACCATTTATAGGCTAATATTTATCTAGTACAAACTGTCATCCACATCCATCTTCCACAGGATCTCAAAAAATGTGAAAATCGTTGCCAAAATTGGAGTGCTTCTTAGTGTTCTGTATTTTGATATCACAGGCTATAAATGCCCTGGCTATAATTTCAGAAACTAATCTGGTTTACCCTGGTTGTAATATAATGTTGCTGACTGAGCTAAAAATTGACCCCAAATTCTTACTGCATAGGAAATCTGCTACATTAAAATACACATATCACACTCTACTGGCATTTGGTGTTGTCTGCCAGGCACTGTAGTGATGATTATTTCATGTGGCAGTTTCTGCACTTGCCCCAGTGCTATAGTCATTAGTGTATTTCTTTGCATATATCCCTCTCTAACAAAGTTCAACACAGAGTTGTTTATTGACTATGACATGCCTGGGACTATTGACTAGCCATGATAATATTGCTTCATCATTAGGTGACAGGGACAATTAGACCTGCATTGCCACAATATGCTCATTAGCAATACTAGTACACCAACAATGCATTTCCAACGGCAGAAAACACAAGGTGGGCTGCCAGTCAGGTTTCTCCACAGAACAATGAATCATATGAAAAAACTGGATGTGCTTCTCTTTAAAAAGAATTTAATCTGTATGGGGAAAAATAAAAAAGAGTCATTATGGGAAACATCAACCTGAGATGTAAATTAAAGAAGTAAAAAGTCCCTCACGTATGAAGTGCAGATGGCAAATTCCCAGTTCAGACAGTGTTGTACATGACACAGGAAATTCTGTCTTTGACCTCATTCTGGTTGATGAAATCAGCTACAGATGAAAAGGAAATCAGCCCCAGAACTAAAAATTAGCAGTAACTTATGTTCAAGTTACAAGTTATAGTTTTGATTGACTGTATTTGTCACACAAATCAAATAGCACAAGAGACTTTGCATATGCTCTTGCTACTTCAAAATAATAGTTTTGACAAAGCTAAAAGCTTTGTGTAAGTCAAATCATCTCAGAAATATAACTTAACTGTTGAAAAAGTAAGTGAAAAAGTGTTCGGTGACCATATGAAACATTTCATAATTATGAAAAATCTTGTATCCTCCAATTAGGAAAAAAGTTATGATTGCTGTGAAGCAACTTAAGTTGATACATGAAGCTGTATAAGTGGATGTGTTACACAGAAAAAATTAAGAATTCTCTATGAGTAAACATGAGAAACAAAAAATTATAAAAATATAAATAAGCAAATCAGGAGGGCACAGGTCAAACCTTTAGTCAGAAAAATTAGGAATCAAAAACTCAATAAAAGTCGATTAAGAACAAAACAAAAGCAAACATGATCAATTATATTGATCTGTTAGATGTAGAAACAGGATAATGCATAAATGACAAAATTGTTCAGTCTTAATTTCTGCTCTATCCTTGGAAATATGTCAGGTAAGGTGGCAACAGTTTCTATAAGGATAATGTTGAACAGTAGCTGCTACAGACAGATATTTTTTATTCTACACGTCTAAGTTACCTCCAGTGGTTCTGAAAGAACTGCTTGAGAAGCAGTTTGGGTCACCAGTGTTGATATTTAATCAGTTCTGGAGCATGAGAGACATTCCATTCCAGAGGTCTTGAAGAAATCTAATGTTGTGTCAGTATTTTAAGGGTAAACAGGACAACCAGATGTCCTGTTTACCCTTTAAATACTGACGCAACATTAGATTTAGATACCCTTTAAATTCAAACAACTGGCCTGTAAGACAAGCACCGATTTTTGAAAAAACTGTGAAAAGGACTGTATACTCTGTTAATGGGGAGTTAAAGAAAAGATAATATATTTAATGCTTATCAGCACTGGTTCATGAAAATAGACACTGAAAAACTCATCTTTTTATGGTGAGATTATTAGTGACAGTTTAAAATTGAAAGAAGATAGATTTACTTTGTGTATGAGGAAGAAATTCTTTATGGTGAGACTGGCAAGAGAGTGGAACAGATTGCCCAGAGAAAGTTGTGGCTGTCCTGTCATTGGAAGTGTTCAGTCAGGCTTATTGGGGCTTTGACAAACCTGGTCTAGTGAAAGACGTCCCCGCCCACAGCAGAAGCATTGGAACTAGCTCTTCTTTAAAAGATGCATTCCAACCAACACCAGTTTATGGTTCTGTGATTCTGTGTACTTGGTTGATAAAGGTATGACATCTGAGGTAGACAGAGCATGAGGAGTAGGTTTAAAACACAATAAAAAGAGCTCGTGCTGGGTATTGAGAAATTGTTTTACATGTAAGGAAAGCATGTTTTACATGCTGGAAAGACAAAAAAGAGCAGTTTGTTCTGAGAAGCGTTAAAATCTCTGCCTTTACTTAAGAAAAGTTAAGTGCATAAGTAAGAACTTTACCCCATGTTCAGATTTTAGAAGGAGTGTTTCAGAGACTCTGCATTGGCTGGAGTGCCCCCTTTGCCCTCTATCACTTTGTGAGTGTTAAATGGTGCTGTTTCACCATATAATTCCTGCATGGTAGAAAGGGAATGGAGAAGTTCATTCAGACTAAGCAGTTTCCAGACACATGCAAACCCAGATAAACAAAACTGTCCTCTCAGTAACCCCAGATACTTCTAACTATCAGCAATATAGCAAAGGGCTCCTGACATTCCCATTAAATCTTGGGTGAGAGAGGCATAAATAACTGAGCTGCTGATTATTTGGCTTAAAATACATATGTATTTATATCCATTAGCACCTGGCTTCAATAACTAACATTTTGTGTTCATGTGAAGCACTTGCTTACATTCAAACAGCAAACCCCTTAGCAAGCTAGGAACTAAAACTGAAGGGGGTTTCAATTTTTTCACAACAGTGCAGCAAGATGCAGAACTTCAGCTGCACAATAAATACATGTATGCCTCTGCCAGAAGGCTGACTGGTCAAATCAGCTGACAGATGAAAGGAACTCCCCAGAGAAAATTAGTTGTCTACTTTCCAGTGCAAAAGAGATGGCAGACAACATACTCAGATTGCTGAGTGATCCCCTTGGGTCTTTCACTTAGGTCCTGTATGTGAATTTCCCAATGCTACCAGCTAAATATAGGTAGAACCCTGTACTACATCTCCACTGGTGGAACACTTCTATTGCTGCCCAGCAAAACATCTAGGTGGATCTTTTCTCAGTCTAATCACTTGGAAACAGGGTGGAAGAGCTCTGTCATGAAATGTCACACCTTCTAGGGAAAACAGAATACTGTGTGCCTTGACTATTGCACAGCTTTGACCACAGAAGGATCTGTTCTTCCTGGAGAGCCCTGGAAAAATTGCAATACTGTCTTTTCTTGAACAGGGTGATCTTATTTCCTCTGTGAGCGACAACAGGGAAAAAAAACCAGGGTACCATGGTAGTCCAGAGATCCCATATGCTATGCAAAGTGTGAAAAGTGCTCTGTCAAACCCAGTGGTTTACTTTAGATTTGCCCTTGGTTCTGCTGAGCTGGAGGTCAATGTTTTCTGATGCTCAGAGTTTAGGGAAAGTAGTTGGCTGTGAGAAGTTCCTTCTTCATATTCTGTTAATTTCTGTACCTTTTCTTTCTTACCTTTATTCAGATCTGGTTCCAGAATCAGCGAGCAAAGTGGAGGAAACATGAAAAGTTCAGCAACTTTGGTGGCCTTCAGTATCTGACAGAAGTTGATTTTGTTCCTGCTCCCAAGTCAGATATCACAGTGAGTATTGGACACACTGTATAAAGCCTGTGAGGGAGAGCCAGCTATCCTTCACCAGGTAATCATTTCAGCATTAATCACATGGGACTATCCCAGAGAAGGAGCACTGGAAAAGACAAAATTGGCAATATGATGATAAGAAATCCCACCGTCAATCAACTGATCAAATTATATGTTTCTTCATAAAATTAAACCTGCTTTGTAAATATTCTTTGAGGTGTCTCTTGTAGGGTGATCCTTTCCCATTTTGCTTCTAAATCACTTCCCTGTAAGTGATTATACTTTGATTGAGAATTTCTTTATAATCAGAAATTTCCTGAAAAGGAGAACCTAAGACATGTGCAGCCATGTTCCTTTACAGACAGTATATCTTTACTAATCTAGCCTTGGTTACGCTGACCAGCATTTTTTTGCCCTTGACCTATGCTTTATCAGTCCAGGACTATTATTTTTTAGGCTTCAACACAGACTCTTTCCCTGACAGGAGTTTTTCCATGGCTAAAAAAAAAGGGTATTTTGCTTTGTGTCCTGGGTGACAACACACCACCGGGTTTTAGAAAGTCTTTTTTTTTTAAAAAAAAAAAAAAGCTTTTCTAAAGTTTTCTTCTTAATTACTGAGCACCAGGGAGACAAATAAGGTTGATTGTACATTTTATCTTAGTAGAAGTCCATATTGATTCACCTGAGACTATGCTTTTATTCTTGAAAGGCTCCTAGCTTGATGCCAAGAAAGCTCTCTGCTTCCTTTCCTGCCATGGGATACTACTCACCACTGCAAGGACAGCTGACAACTGCCTGGCTGCCCAGCACGCTCTCCTTTGCTCCCCACCACGTGGATCTGCTGCCTTTCCCAAAGCCATACTTGCTCTTCAACGTCCCGCCGCCTTATGGCTCGCTGCTACCCCGCAAGGTGGAGAGGAGCAGCATCTGCGCCAGCTCCTCGTAGAGGGGACACGGGGCACTGGGGGGCTTTGGGGATGCCTTTCCCCTCATGTCCTCCGTGGAGGTGTGTGGTTCCTCTCCTCGAACAAACCTGCTGCCATGACGGGTGGCAGTGGTGCCAGGTGCTGGAGGAGTGCTGCCAGGAGTTGCTGCAGCCCAATGGATGTGGGCAAGAGGCTCCAAGGACCAGAAAGGAGCTCCTCATCTCCCTGAGGAGCAGCACGCTCTGTGGAAACCTGAAAGTTCAACTGAGAGCCTCTCCCCAGCGGGACAGTGCACCAAGCAGCCCTGCGAAAGGACTGGGATTTTACTCAGCCACGAGGCATTGGATGACCCTATTGCACTGATGGCTTGGGGCAAGAAAGATGCCTGAGATAAAGTGTGCATAAGCCTAAGGTTTAGCCAAAAGCGCTTTTCTCTGCAGGTTTTGGTCATTTTCCTCATACATTCTGTTCTTCATGTACTGGACTGCTGCAAAGAATATTTAGGTCAAAAATCAAACCTTCAAAATACTTTTTTTTTTCAAGTAGTCAATTGTAGGGGGTCAGGGGGGGTTGTTGATTTTCTGTCTGTGTTTTTGACTTGAATAAAGGGGCACAAACACAATCTGAGCTGAAATATGACAGTCTGAGTTCTGGATTTGGTACTGCAAGTCTCTGGGGGCAAGAGAATTCTTCAGCTGGTTAATTAAAATGCTTATGAGGAAGCCTCTCATTTTTTGACCTAAATTAAGAAAGCTCCAAAACTCCCCCAGAAATAATAACAAAAAGAGACAGCCTGAGTTTAATCTGCTAGGTCTAATAGGATGATATGACCCCACAGTTTAGTTTAATTGTAGATAAATAATGAGATTGGCCTGCCCATTTATGAAATGTCTCTATCCCTGTTATTTACATAATACTCATCCCCTTCCAACATATGGTTTTTTTCTCTCCCCTGCTTATTCGGGGTCCAATCCTGCTTCCTAATGTCTGCCCTGTATATACTGTATCCTTGCTCTTACATGTCTTCCACAATATCTTTTCCTTATACCTGCTTGGATCTGAATTTTCTATCGTCTTCATTCCTGTCACCTTATCAGTCACCTGAAGGACAGGTCAGATACAGGGCTAAACTTCAACTCCAGCAAAGAGCTTAAACATCTAACTGATTAAAATCAACACAAATTAGTTGTGGTTTTCACTTCAAGCAATTTCAGATGACTTCATTGTAGCCACACACATACACACACTCTCTCAAATTAAGGACCTTGAGCTTACTTTAAAGAAGATAAAAATGATCACACTGAGGTATCTGAAATAGGTGCAGTTCACCCACTAGTGCAGTTTCTGGAATGTGAATTATCCTTACGAAATGACTGTCTGGAATATAGGCATCATAATCATCTAAAGCTAAGGGACACAAGTCTTTGCACAATAGCCCAGGGATTCAGGCCAGTACCTGCATTGGGATAGCTTTTCCTGCATGAATATTTCTTTAGCCTAGAGGTGGATTCTGGGATAATCACAACATGACCATTTTCCTTGGTCAGGATACAGAGGTAAGAAGTGTAGTATACTACATTTAATTGTTTCATACTCTGATTTCCACATAATGCCAGCTTGGACACACCAGTCCTTGGGATATTTTCAACTCTACAGTTCTTCAAACATATAGGATTGCTTTGGGCAAACATATCTTAAACCTGACAGAGTTGCTTGAGGGAGAAGTTATCCAAGAAAGCTGACCACACAAGACACGAGTATCAAAACGTAGTCATAGTTTCATCCTAACCTTCTTCACCTGATGTCAGGTGATTCAAATGACAGGGTTTACAGGTCCCCTGGGGGAGAATCCTGCAGTCTCACAGTTCTCCTGGCATTCCACTTGCATTTTTCAAATGACAGCTTTAACCTTTAATCTTCACTAAAACTCCTTGTGACCTGAACAATTTCTCCCCCTGGCTTATGGCCCTTATTTCCATTTTAACACTGACTTTTTGGTAAAAGAAAGAGAGTAAGAGAACCCAGGGGCCTCTAGAAAACTCTCTTTTTATGGTTATTGCTGTTGTTTTGTGGGGGTGGCTAGAAAAGAGAGCTGGGGTTTTGAGAGAGTTGTTTACTTTTAAAGGTTTCTTCTTTTTTTCTGTTTCTTTTTTTCTCCTGTGTTTACTACATGGTTTGATCACAGTGAAAAAGAGAGCATGCAGAGAAGGTGATGGCTGCTCTGCAATTCTGTGCAGGTACACACTAGACCTTGGGTCAAAAAGAGCCATGATTTAAAGCAGCCAAACATCTGGTTGCTCAGCCAAACATTCCTACGTCCTCTTCCCGCTCTGTGCTCTGACCTGGCTTTGCTGAGTGATTGTAAAATGCCCTTTGTCTCTTCCCTCACGTCTCCCCTTAGAATGAACAATGGGTCTCACCTAAGGGCCTACTTCTGTTTTCTTTCTCTGCCCACATTTTGCCCCTGTGTGGTTCGATTTGGCTTTGGTATGAGAAAACACTATTGCTTCTAGCTCAGGAACCACCAAATGAAATGAGCCAATGCCTGTGCATCTCAGGGAGATTAACCCAAAAGAATTGTTATAAATAAGGTCTTAATTCAAAATAAAATGGTCATTTAATTAATTCAGATGGGCTTTTATCCAACCAGGAGAGTTTGGCACTTCCAAGAAGGTCTCCTGTGACACTTGCTCCCTGTTTGTGTCCTTATGCAAACCTGCTCTCTTCCTGGGACAGCTTTACCCCACTTCCAGGACATGTTCTTGCTTTTGCTGAAATCCATAATTTACAGCATCTATCCAAAGATACCAGCACAGAATTATTTTATTTTCAAGTAGCTAACAATAACAATTCACCTCCTGACCTCCTGAAGCCCAGCAGAATGGAGAGGGTGGGAAGGGAAAATGCCTTTCATGCCAGGTCTTCAGACCTGCAGCTTCTAAAAGGACTCTGGGGCTTGGTCAAAAATGAACCTGGTGTCAAGGCCACACAGTGGATTTAAATTAAATGCCTTAAAAGGAAACTCAAACAGTTTTGAGTTTGGGTTGGTTTTCAATAAGCTCAAAAAAAAAAATCTGTTTCTCAAAGTAGCAAATGATGCATTATTCCAGCAGCTATTTAATATATATTATATTGTCATGGGCATTTCAAGGAGATATGTCCCCTCATGACTGCTTGCACTGGCACTGTGACCCTTTCTGGAGCCATCATATCAAGCCGTACCTGTTGGCCACCTGAATGATCTGAAACCTGAAACCAGCCAGCAGCCACGTGCCAGGAATCTGTAGCAGTTGTCTGTTTTTCTGCGTTTCAAAACTCTCATAGTCACATTCCTTGCCATCACATTATTCGTCTTTGTCACATGGCTGATGTTGAGCTTACAGGACAGAAATTCACTGAATCCTTCGTCATATTTGATTAAATATAGATGCTGCTATTTACAGCCTTGCAGACCCTGGGTCTTGTCAGCTTTTAATGTTTCCAATGCTTCCAATAGCAGAGAAGTGCCACTTTGTTCTATCCCTCGATGATAGGAAAAGCCAATTTAACACTTTCTTTCTCTGCAGGAAGCACATTTCTGACTGAAGGGTGATCTTTCCTCTGCTTGTGACTACTGAAGCTAGGAAAACTTTGAGGGCTCTCAGCAGTACCAGTCTTGTCTATCACTAATCTTCCACTCTCTGAAGCTTTGCTTTTCTCTGCCTCTTTTATTTTGTCTCCCACACACATTAACAGGACTGATGCCCCTGATACTTTTGCTTTATTACCTCCACTAATCTCTCTTTGCTGCTCTGAACTTAGAGCTGTCCCATACAATGCTGCCAAGATTTCCCAAGCAGGAATAGGTGCACACTTTTTTAGGGGTGCCTGACAGGGTAAACACCTCCTCACTACCATTAAAATCTTGCTAGTGGAAGAACCTACTCAGAAGGGCCTTTTTCCTTTGTTTTCCTGGAGCAGAAGTAAATAGGTGTCTGGTGTTCAGAGTCTATCATATGAATCCCAATATTATCTTTCTTATAGTTATGAAACAGCAGGTCCCCACCGAGGGGTCTTAAATCTGAGCCTGCATCACAGGTGTTAGCAATCTTTTATTGTTGGCATTTTACAGCACTCCACAGTGCAATCTGGATACTCTCAGACACTGGGAATTTCAACAAATTTTAACTTTCAAATTTTGACATTTCTTTCTGTTATCTGTCTGCCTCAGGCCGATGTCTCAAATCTAAGAAATTCACTCCCTGAGGATGGGGAAGTTGCACTTTTTAACTCAGGGTGACAAAATTTTGGTGCCCTTTTGAAAAAAGCACTTGGAGCAGGAGCTTGAAATCTGGCACAGAGGTGGCCTTTTCTGTTAATTTTACTCTTTGCCATCATTGTCACCAACTCCTGTCATCTGGCCAAAGGATGTCTTTGAAAAGTACTGCTTTGCACAGGTTTCTTCTGTATCCTTTAGATGATAGCAGTTACATTCCTTATGGAGTCCAAGCTCCCTAGGAGCGTTTACACTGATGGCTCAGCACAATTGCTCCCCACAAGTTCAGTTCTTGGCTTGCTATGAACCACACGTGGCCCAGACTCTCATGAAAGCCAGCAGGGCCCTTTTCCCTTGCTTCCTGAATGCCCTCCTGCCTCAATCACAGCATCAGGCTGGTGGAGCAATCTCCTCAAGCCTAATAGGGAAACACATGAAAGAAATAATTGCCCATGACCACTTGCAAAATATGTAGGGTGCTATGGGACAAACACTTTGATCTTTAGCTTGCAAAAGTCCGCTGTTCAGATCTCTGTAGCTGGAGGTTAAGAATGTCTCCAGGAAGAATGGTGAGCCTAGCTGTGGGAGTATGGTTCAGTCTCTGTTGTTAGCAACAGAGAAAATGTCCATCTGCCTTGGCAGAGCCAGAGATTGGTGTATGCTGGAAAAAAACACCTCTAACACACATACTCACTAAAGAAAACTGCAGACAGAGGCCTGTTCATGTTGCACATAGAGCTATTTAAATGCAGACTAGCATTAGCGTAGCATTCCAGGAGTTAATATAATTCCAGGCAATTTAGTGCTCTCCAATATTAAAGCTGCTATCCTTATGAAAACAACAGCATGTGGTAGCATCTTATGTTTTCTGTGGTTAACTGAGCTACCTCAGACAAGCTGTTTTAATAAAATCAAATTTGTACTCATGTTACAATGAATGACAGCACTGAAGGAGTATGAAAATTTCAAACTCCTCTTCTGGGAAGCCAAGTCTTCTCAGCTTTTGCAGAATCTGTTGCAGCACACAACACTAGCCCAGGAAATGTTTTATCACACTGTCATAAAATAACTGGTTCTTAGTGTAAATGTTTACTAGGAACAAAATTAATCTTGTACCTTCATTTTCTGTCAGAAGGATGTGATCATGTAGAATAATCCCAGTCCTGCTTCTCCCAGTAGCCCAGTGGATCCTGCCCAGATTCTTTGATGTTTGCTCTCCTGTCCTCACAACCTTTGTGGTCCTGCCTGCACCATGACCCAGCCTGAGAAGGGATCACCCTCTCTGCCCATACCAACCAGAGCTGTGCATCCCATCTTCCTCAAGGCAGAGAAGACTGAGGGTGCACATCCTGGTGAGTAGAAGCTGTGATCAATAGATCTGAGATCCAGCTGTGGCTTTTGGCCTGGGAATTGCAGCAGTGGGATCATACCTTCCGTGCTGGTGGTAGCAGGCACCCTCAAAAATTCTGGCTGTTCCCACCTCTGAGAAGGTATATTTTGAAGTGACAGGGGCTTTTGAATTTAAGTATGCCTAAATCTCTCCCCAGAGTCTGCCTAATTCAGGCAGTCCAGGTGTGGCCACAAAACTATGGCTCTGCAATGCATGCTTGTGTCAGGCATGGTTTGGACACTGTCCTCAGTGTAATGCATATATCTTCACAATACTCCTCTTCTTAGAAGGCTGTCTTCACCATCCAGCATGGGAAAGAAGGAATGCAGCACTATGTATACTCATTCAGAGTCAGAACACCTGCTCCTGAGCCACATGTAAAGAAAGAAGGGAAAAAATCTTCTTAAAAAAATTAAAAATCAGATGAGGATAGCTTAGCTAAAAGATAAACACAAATGAAATCACAACAATCAGTGGTAGTTCAACTCTAATTGAATTTTATCATCAGCAGAGCTGCTGCTGTTTTTCCCTTCCTCCCAAAATGAGAAGCTCTGGAAAGAAAATGTCCCTCATCAAATTTCACATTCAGTTGAGTTGGTCTGGAATTTTGTTTTTTCTTTTAATTTTAAAAAGCAATCTTGACAGAAAACTTTAGTTCCAGCCAAGGCCCTTAAACCGACCACCCTGTGCCAGACAGTTCAGTGGCAGAACTGGAAGATGTAAGCACTAATCATCTGCCCCTGTTTTCTGAGGGTAAATTCAGCATCTGTCTCCATGCTGGAGAGAAGAGGCCCTGGAGTCCTCCAAGGAACTGGCTTGTAATTCTGATGTGTTGGCATCAGCTAATTAGCAGCCCTAACAAACCTCACCTCTAGCTCCTCTCTGGATTTTTCTTCAATTATGGCTAAGAGTGCAGCCTGCAAGGAGGGGAGTTGAGGTGGGGTGAGTTGTTCATAGCTACTGGAGGCTACATAGCTGCATAGAATAAAAATGACTGCAGTATTTAATGACACTTCTGTTTAATTCTGACAAACAGGGGCATTAACATCCTGCAAATAGGGACAAATTAACATGGAGGATACTGAGCAGAGACAAGCCCCAAAGCCCTTTCTCTGGCCCTTTGCACTGAACTAAATTTTACCTATACCTTAGTTTTAGGGACTTGTTAGCCTTTGAACATGATTACTCCTTCACATATGGATGTGACTATAAATACATAATTTCCTTGAGGTTCTGCTTTATCAAAATTCTTAACTATAGAGGTTTTCTTGCTGTACTCTTTTCTCAGACATATCATATAAAACAGCAACTACTGTTTATGACAAGAAAAACAATCACTTACACAAAGGTGGAAAACACTTTAATTGCTACTGTCCTGAAAAGAGGTTTTTGTTATGCTCAGAAAGTTTGGCTGGTTTTTTTATCCCTCAGTGACATTGGAAAATTCTCCCACTGAAACCAGTGGAGTCCATTTTTCATTGAAATCACAGAATTTCCCAACTGCCATAAAATCATGTTATTTTAGAAACACCATAAACTCACATAGAATTTTACAAACGCCATAAATGTGGCCATGGAAAGACTGAAAAATGTTCAAAGTGTGGTTCCATCTCTCCCAAATAACTGTGACACCCCTGTCACAGTACAAAGCTTTGGAACAGTTATATCGCCACACATAGCAATGTAAAGCACAGATGATGACACAAACAAATGCTCAGTGCTGACACTTAAAAGAGCAGCTGTAAAAAATAGCAGTCCATGATAAAAAGCACAGCATCAGCCACTGACTTTATGCAAAATATTATTTACTGTACAAACATACTGGGCTGCAAAATATAGCTAATAAAATAAGTGATTTCCCTGCCTGCTGCTTCCAAAATCACTCACAGTCTCCAGTAGGCACAGTTCCCTAGGGGTGATGGAAAGTATTTCCTAGCAGTTGACAAGAAACTCTTGATGATTTTTTTTCTGTTTTGCTGGCAGTGAAGAGCCACCCTTGACAGTCTGATTTTAACTCACTAAACTCATTACAAGGTCCCACTGAAAAAAAAAAAAAATTAAAAGCAGACATTCAGTTGCTGAATATATCAAACAGATTGCACCTCCCAGAAACAGGACCTGTTCCTCCAGCTCCGAAGTAGCCAAATGGTGTTCCAGCATTTTCATGCAGCACAGAGCACTGGCATGGATCGTGCTAAATGTCACCTCAGAGCAGAGTGATGTGACAGTAGAGGTGTGCTGAGTCCTGGCCAGTGCAGAGCAATAACATGATGAGACACCAGCCAGATTCAGCCTGCGAGCTGCTTAGGGACACCCGCCCAGGAGCTGCACCACAGCAAAAAACCCTGCATTTGATGGGGAGGAGCAGATAGAGAATCCCCAGGTATCCCACAGGCACTGTGAATGCCTGTGTCACACATACATCCTTTCTTATTTCCATCTCACCGCACTTGGAATGAATAAAATCTCTCCCTGCATGGCCCATGAATTATGAGACATATGTGCCAATAAAGATCTACTTGAAAAAGCTCTGGGAAAATCAGGCAGACCTCACAATTTCTCTGTTGACAATGATGAGTTTTGCTACCCAAACACAAAAGAAAACCTTCTGGTGATGTCCAGACCATGTGACTCGTGAACAGAAATATAAGTCCTATTCCTTGGCTGATGGCCAAATCTTTTTCTTCTTAATAAGTTTGTATTCACTTTCATGGTACATCCTTATCCTGTTCAAGGAAGCTTTTTACCAGAGAGCCAAGCTCCAGAAAAGGAAAGGGAGAGATGGACATGTTAGAAAGAGTTTCTCCCCACCTTTCTGTACTTTCTGAGCTCTTTGCTACAGAAAGGCAGTCTGCATTCACCCAATACACAAATGTGGAAACATTTTACACAATTTGGATTCTGAGTTCCTTCTGCAGTGATCTCACTTCTTATGTGGGCACAGATGCCTGGAAATGGGGTCAGCTTAGGCAAATACCTGGACTCCCCAGAGTTACATGTCATGTCGGACATGGACTGTCATCTACTGCTCCAACTCAGCTTTTCTCCACGGAGAGCTGCCTCACCTAGGAAGAATCACAGCATCATAGAATGGTTTTAGTTGGAAGGGACCTTAAAGATCATGCAGTTCCAGCTCCCCTGCCATGTGCAGAGGCACCTTCCACCCTAGACCGTATTCCTCAGAACCCCATCCAACCTGGCCTTAAGCACCTCCAGGAATGGAGCAACTACAGCTTCAGCAACAATCAAAATATCTAAAACACACTGAGATGCTTAATGGTTTCCTACAAAGGTTCACAGAATTTCCCTGGTGTAAATTAACTCTGACATTTCAGGCAGAGTCTCCTGGGAACACTTGAGAAGTTAGCATAGAACAAGGGGACAACAGAGCTTGAGAAATCAAAGCAAAAACAAAGCAATATCCTTTCTGGATAGTCTCTCTCAGACAAACTCCATTTTTTCCACTTGGGAGTACCTTTGTTAGCTGTTTTTTGGGTTTTCGCTCTCCTTGTTTTAAAATGCTGACACATTGACAGATGCTTCCCATATATTTCCATCCTATAGTGTGTTAAATCTTAATGCTGAAACAGCTACAAGTCCTTTCAAGGGATTATTTTTTTTCATTGTTACACCTGAGTCTTCTGAAAATCTAAGGGGAAAAACACATTCTCCACTGTCTCTGTGATTAAAATGATTTATCTTGCCACATCTTGCAGCATCACAATGAGCAGAATTCCACCACCCTGTGTGGTACAAGCTTCTGCACAAGTCTCTGCTGATGGCTTCTTTTTCCCAAGCTGGAATGGCTTCAAAGAAGTCCCAGAGTTTTCTCCTTAGACTGGAAAAATACCTGATCCAAACGCAGATGGAATCAACATTAAGTAGGAACCATATTAAAAATTCAGAGCAACTTTTTTCTCTCTTAGTAGCTGGGCAGTTCAAAGGCAACGCCTGGGCTGATGATAGCAGGAATGTGTTCATTAACCAAAGGCATCATGGTTGCCTTCCTATTGCTGAGCTCTGCAACTCCCACCCACAATCAATGCTGCTTCAGTAGCAGAGTTTAATCTAAGCTTTGCCCCATTTATCCTAATAAAGACTAAAGATTTATCTTACTTTTATCAATACTTTTTTTTTTCTTTTTTTCTTGTGGCAAAATTCAACTAAAAATCCTGATCACTTTATCGCTTGCTCTAAGCAATGCCCACATGGCAGTCAAAAATGCCATGGAGAAATTAAACCAGTGATGGAATTTTCCTTTTCAGAGGAAACATATTGCTGCCCCACGACTTGGGTTTCCTGCCATATGAAAGGCCATTCAGCATGATATTTGCCCCTCAGCATCTGAAGAATGCCAAATGCAGTCTATCCCAGAATCATCCTACTTCTTGACAGATGCTGTTCCTAAATACCTCCTCTGGAAAGGAGGAAACACTTAGAGGAGACTAGCAGTCATCAGAAAAGTTTGGCACAAGGTCACACACAGTGAGCATTGTGAGTAACAGCCTCAGGTGTGACACACATCCCCCAGTCCTTGCACAAGCTGTGGTCCTGCCTCAGAGCCTGCCTCCACTTCTGCCACTTTTTTCCCATTTCCCTTTACTGAAAGAGGTAGCTGCACAGGCCAGTGCATGGAACAGCTACTTGTCTCTCTGCTTCCCCAGGAGATGTCTGCTCTTCTAGCTGATAGCACCACCCTGCTCTGCCCATTAGGTGAGAAAATGAGGAATAGGAAGCTCATTTCATCAGATGGCCAATAGCATAGGTTTTACTACCTGAGAACAGCTCAGGACGATGCCAGCTCCCCTCTGCCCAGCTGGCAGAGTGGGTGTTCATGACAAAGTGTCATGAACAATGCAATGACCTGTATGTACCACACGTTCCACATGGAGTTGCACTTCAAGCTCCTCAGCAGCAGGGTACCAAGAAATAAGGGTTGCAAAATAGAAATACTGTGGATTTACACAAAGGCTGGGGACCATTGCCAAGCTGGACGGAGTACCTGACAACCATGTCCTCCTCCTGAAGGAAAATATCTTCCAAACCCTCTGAGAAGACCCAATGTATTCAAAAGGTCAGAAAGCCACCTAACCCCATGGACTGGAAACAGGTATCTGACTGACTGGGCAGGCCAGCAGCCTTTGCATTTACTCTTTTTTTAGTCAGCCATCTGCTACATGACCCCAGTTCTACACCATACAAATGAGATGGGAGCAGAGAGATCTTCCTGCTGTCTGCATGAGACAATCAAGTCACTTAGCAGCCATTAGCCTTCCAACCAGCTTTGCTCATTTACAATTAAACTATGGTTCCTGACAGCTCTGGAGTTCCAAGACATTGTTTGGGGGAGATCATAAACCAGTCTGGTTTTTGGGGGTGCTGAAATGGAGCAAGGAGCTAAATAAGGGAAAATAATGTGGTCCGTAAAAAGGTTTAACCCTCAAGTGCCACAATGGAATCCACAATGTGCTATTTTAGGGACAAGTAAGAAACCCTTTCCAAGTCAAGTCATATACTGTCAAAAACTAACCAAGGTTTCCAACTTCTGGTTCTGTATCCACACAACAAGAAAAGTCTTCTTGTCTTCCTTCATAAAGAAAGGCATTTTTTATTTCAATTCCCTGAGAAGCAGAAGTGTATGTATAGTACATCCTTAGCATTTGCTATAAGTGTGGTGTTATTTGTATTCATCTATCTGGTATTTTCACATGTACTGGGATACCAGGACTCCTGCTGGAGCTGTGGCTGGCACTTAACCTCCTGCATTAGGTACAAATTCTACAGGTATTCTGCTCTTTCTACAGGTCAGGCAAGGACATGGGCTCAATTTCAGTTTCTCTAAACCATCTCATGCAGAGTCTTTCCTGATTGCAGGGGGAGCTAATTTTTGTAGGTTTAACTGACCCATTGCAAATCCCCCACAAAGAGCCCTGCAGATGAGGGGATTCAGTATTTGCTCTTCGAACCCTGTTTTCTTGTTTTCTCCTTACCAGTGCATTGTCCTGCATATCTGGCATCTGTCAGGCTAGGAATTAAAACACCACCAAGCCCTAACAACAACATTGGTAGCCCTGGTTTTCATCACCACCTGCAGGTTCTGATGCCCATAGTGGTACGGGCTACTGCTGGCCTGATAAGGTCTGATCTCTTGTGCTGGCAGCAGCTTGCTCACTGACTCATGATGTCCTAGGGGAACAGGGGGGATGGGGATAAAATTCTGTAGCAAATTGTTAATCTGCTTCAGTCGATGCTAAATTTGTCCTATAAACATTTGTTCTGTGTGCATGAGCCATTGTGCACACAGTGCTTCGTCTTGCCTGTTGGTGAAGCTGGAGGAACTGTTTTGTCCCAGTTGCCTCATGCAGTAATGGAGCTGTTCATTTGAGGAAATGAGGCTCCCTGGAGATCCCAGGAGGATGCAAACTGTAGATGGTATTGCTTGTCTTCTGCTCCCAGGGTCCAGTCTCAGGGCATCTGGCTGCACTGAGAAAAATCTTGTAGTCAGCTGCAAGACTTTGCTGAAAGAGAGTAAAGACATGTATAAGAAGAAGATGGCAAAACCAGAGGTAGATAATTAATGGCAGGAAGCATTTTAGGGTTAACCATATCCCTGACAAATGCAGGGCCAGTCTCTCTGTTGCTTTGCAAGGCTACAGTTCTGTCAGTACTAGTACAGACCCTGAAAACTGAGCCTGGGATCTTTTCCCAGTAAACTGTCCTCTCTAGATTTACCCTGCTGCACCAGAAGCCAAACATGCTGATCTCCCATCCCAGGCAGGCAACAATTCTTGATCCAGGTGTCTCTCAGCTGATGATCATTTTCTAACAAGGTTTGAAGGTGTTGTAGCCAGTAGCACAGGCATGTAAGGGAGCACAGAGAGGGAAGCACCAAGCCCCTCCAGACAGCCAGAATGCTGACTTTCTCTGCCTTCCAAAGAACCTACCTTGCAAACCTGCTCTGTGTCCAGCACAACTTCTTTGCAGGCAAGACTGCATAAACTCTCAGAAGAGGTCAGCATGGGAGCAATCCACAGAGATGCCCTTTTATTCCCAGCCAGTGACCCTGTACTTATTTTCTGTGACCTGTCCCTGACGAAAGAGCTGGGCAGTGGAAAGCAAATCACACCAGGAATTAGCACTAAATGAAGAAAGAAACAGCACAGAGCATAAGAAAGAAAGAGAACAGACAGAGGGAGCAAAGCAGGTGAAAAAGTAAAACTGCTAATGTATTAACTTCCACCAGAACTAAAACTTTCTCTGATTTTTTTTTCTAACTAAACCTTAAGAGTACAGCCTAGTAACATGAGAAACCAAGCAAAATAGAGAAGTCATCCTCATTTTTGCTAGTGATAGGTTTCAGCATTTTTCTTGGCCCTTGTCTTACCACAGTGTCCCCTAACTCCCCTGGTAGCCCATCAGGAATCCTCTCTGGACAGCTTCTTCCCTGCTGCATGCTAGTGCAGAGGACAACATGGGGAAGGATGATGCACTTCTATACACAGAAGGAGTAATGGGCTGCTTGCTGGGGAATTAGCGGTTTGGCTGCCTGCTTCAGCACACCAGGCATCCCAGAGTGTGGAAATAGCACAACACCAAAATGGAAGCCTGTTCCAATAAGAGCACAGAACATTTAGATATATTTTATGGACATGTTTATGCCAGGGAATCTCTTCAATTCCCAGGAAGAAATATGAGTGTTTGATTGGCTTCGAGGAAATGGTGATATTTCTTCAGATAGGGCAGTAATAGGGGCTTGTTTGAGAGCACAACCTTGATTCACTGGAAGTAATTCAGATTGCCAAGGTTAATTATGTTAAAAAGTGCCAAAGACCATGAAATGCTAAAGTTCTTGTGTTGCACATCATAGCTATCACCTTCCTGCTAGCTTGCTGAAAAAAATTAGTTCTTTTTTTATTGAGAGAGGGTGCACTCTGTTTAGTACCTCTCACACCTTCTAATAATTTGTTCTTAAAAAATAATTACGAAATGAAGCATAGGGCAAAGTTATCTTCTTATCCAGTGAGCAACCTTATAACTTATCTGCCCCCATTATTAAGGCAAAGTTCAGGTGGGATGTTAGGTATTGCAGCAGCAGAAGCAGAACTAACAACAGCTGTGGGGTTCCTACCTCATTCCTGTCTCAGTGCCTCGGGCTGGCACCACATGGCAGGCAGGACCTGGAGTTTAAAGTCAGCCACCTGATGCGCTTCATGCAACTCCTGAGTTTAAAGGCTTTCATTCTTACACCAATATACAACAGAGGCACAAGAAGACGGGCTCAACCTCTTAAGGAGGTTTTCTATGCTCGGGCACGGTGAAGACATTTTACAAAGTTGTTGCCCAACTTAGAATGGCTACGTGTAGTAAGCAGCAGTTGCTAGAAAGTGCTGCTTGCTAGAAATGGCAGAAACTGCAATACAAGCAATATACATGTAAGCATCTTAATGATAATTGCATCCAAATCTTTTTGGTGGAGCACTAGGTGCCAATAAAAAACAGAGCCCAGCCTTGCTTGTACCAGGAATTTCCCTTCAGGTAATGCCAGTGATCTCCATCTGTGAGACATCATGTGTATCACGTCTCAAGTAAAAAAGTTTTATTCACCCTTCAATGGGCTTGAGTGGAACCATACAGAAATTTGGATTCCTGTTGTCTCTGCAATGACCTTTTCATCCAATTCTCACTACTACCCACTGAATAACCTGACCTGTAGAAAGTGCACTTCAGAAGTAATTAACCTGAACAAGCCGTGAGCTCAAAAATACAAGTGGAGCTGCTGAGAGTAGTTCTGCTCTTTTCTTACTGGTACCATATAAATAGGGTATTTGCTGTTTGTCATAGGAAACTGGCAGGAAACATATTTAGATGCTGAACTTCTGAACTTCTCCTTTCACCTGTGTTTGAACCCTGCTAAATGATTTTACAACTATTATTGCTTTACAACCCATGACTGTAAATTCTTCCATTAGATTTTATTACTTAAGGATAAAAATGTGTGCCTGGGGTTTGTATTTATATTTAATAATATGTGTACGAGCTCCCACACGAAGTGGCTGATAGATAAGATAGAAGGGAGAAAACGGCGGTTTGCATTTGAGAGCTGCGGCGTCCCTCACTGGGAGCCTCTGACAGGGCTGCAGCGGGGAGATCTGAGACACTCAGCCCCAAGTCACCTCCCCAAAAGGCCCTTGGAGAATAGGAATGCTTCATGCTGGAAAAGGAAGAAAATACCAGTTTTTCCAGCCTCAAGCAATAAGAAAATTATTATTATGGCCCTATAAAATCTCTGGAATGTTTAAACGTACCGTTTATAACACGAGTCGCTTGGTTTTGTTCCCTTTTCTGAGGCTGTAGATCTAACAATTTCAATCTTTCCTCTGTCTTTTGAAGGGCTGTGCTCTCCTTTCATTTTCTGACAAACCTGAGACTCAAAGGGCTTTATGAGGAAAACATGGAAATAAATATTGTAAACAACTGGGATAAAAATTATGGGAATTGATATCATCAAGTTCTCAGTGCTTCTTCTATATTCACTCGCTGTCATATGATGAACTTTTGAGAGACAAAGCCATTTCTTTCATTCCAGCTCACTTTTTGTGGGTTGTTTCCAATCAGAAATATCAAGAAAAGGTGAAGTTTTATAGCAGACTTTGGCAAGGGGAAACTCAGAATACTGTAGAGAGAATTTTTTTCCTCCTGCTCCATCACTTGTCAGGGAGGCAAAACCTTGCAGGGTACAGATGGGAGCCCTGGGCAGGAAAGCAAAGGCAACTGCCTGGAGCACAGTGTGTGTTGGAGCCATGGACAAACAAGTAGGGAGTGCAGGGAGAGAGCACAGGAACACGACAGCCTGAGAGCCAGACACACCACAGGCTAAGCCTTTTGACAGAGATTTTTCTGCTGCTGGGACAGGGCTAGTTTGGCCTCAGGACAACTTAACATTGTTCTAAGGCTTCCACTTTGTCTCCTTAAAAAGATGTCTGCAGGGGTTCCAGCCGAAAATACCGACTTCCACTGACAGAAGACCAAATGTCCTGCAAAGATCTCAAAGGGCTCACTCGAGAGGGAGGTCTAAAGCACAGAGAAACTCAGCTTCAGCCTGAGAAATAGGTAGCTGTGAAAGGGGAGAGAGAAGGGTTTCTTCTTTTCCCAGAATAGTTCTCCTATTTCTGGCAACACTTCTTTGAGATAAAATCAGTTTGAAAAAAAGAAAAGGGGTTTTCATACAGGGTTTAAAAGAGAATAGTGACTCCAAGAGAGTAAGGAAATTCCACTCCCTAATGGAGAAAAAACACTTAAGAAGGGACAGGAGTCTGGAGGGACACTGAAAGTTTGGAGAGTGATTCAGGGTATTTTAAATTCACCAGCATGGCTCCTGTTTCAGATGATACAGAACTTGTATTTCACAGTTGTGCTCCCTGTTTCTCCACCTCATCTGTCTCCATTACTCAGTTGTTCCAAGTAAAACTATAAAGGTTTTGCTCTGCAAAATGAAGAATGGGTTTGGAAGATCCCAAAAGACAAGAAATGTGCATTGATAGCATTTTTTAAAATGGTATTATCACTGTGCGTTAACAAAGTTTAAGACAATTAACTCCCTAAGAGCCTCAGGTGCTGATTTCCCCGATTACTCAGCCAGAGGGAATGTCATTGCAACTGCAGCAATTAATTAATTAACTCACACCAATTGATTGGAAGAGTCACTCCATTATTAAGTACTTGCTTCAGTCTCTTGTCACTTTTCTGACACTGCTGGGAGTTTTGTTAAGGATTTCCTGGGGTTTTGCTTCAGCCGGAAGGCAGACTCCTTTTAACAGTTAGTCAAAGCAATATGTCAGCTATTTCCTTTTCCAAGGATGAAAAATCCTGGGCACAGGTACTAGGTGACCACCAAGTGTGGTCAGATAATGCAATTAAGCCCTTGGAAACTCAGAAAAGCCAACTTTCGGGCTGCTTGTCTAGCTGGGATTGATCAAACCCACCCATGATTTCTCACCTCAACAGCACAGGGAGCAAAGTGATGGCACCAGGGCCAGATTCAGCCCTGCTACTGGAGGCATTCCCTTCTGCAGACAGTGACTTTGTCTGAGACAGCAGGATGGGAAGACAGAGTTCCCCAACCACTGCCCAGAAGGTTTGTAAAGTGTGAGGAGCCAAATGGTCACACTGTTCAATCTGGGTGACAAGGACATTGGTTTTCCCTCAAGGGTCAGCAGAAGGATGGGGCCTTTGTCTCCATGCTCTTTGTTCCTCTATGCTGAGTTATGATTCTGCTTTCTTACTCTGGGAAGTTATCTGAGATGCACAGGCACTTTTCTCCTGCCAAGAAATAGTGGTGTCAGGACTGCCTGCCATAATTTCTCTCTTCTCCTTTCCCACACTGATGGCAGGTTTCAACTTTTTAGGCTCTTTTCCAACCGCTGTCAGATTTCTTTGGTGTGCTAACAGATTTCTTTGGGTTTTTTCCCCTGCAGAAAAGGACAGCACAGGGAGCACAGGCAGGAGGGGTGTCCAATCCTGAAGCAAGCCCTGTCCCAGGGGCAGCACCACATTGCCAAACTGAGATGGCTCCAGGCCAGGCAAGAACTATAGGACTAGCTTTTGGATATTTTTTTGCAAGCATGCAAGCCAAACTGTTTCCCTCTAATTTTTTTTTTTTTCCAGACAGTTATACTCTGTGTGTGGGTGGCATGACTAGAGAACCTTCTGGTCTTGTAGCACCTGTTTCCACTCACGTGGCAGCTGGAGCCCACCTCAGGGTCAGGCAGCACTGAAGGAATCCCATCAGACAAACACCAGACTGTCCTCCAGGTCTCACAATGGCTCACAGTCCAAAGGTGATTGCATTCAGACTGGACAAGGCTCACCCACCGCTCCATGAGGTCCTGTGTGGTTCTTGTTTCTCCTCACAGCCCCAGCTGTTCGTCTCCGTACCCCTGCCCTTACCATTCCTGGTAACTTGAGCAGGGGGCCCATCCTCCAGTGTGTGAGCCTTCCTTAAACCCTTTGGACAGCCATAATGAGAAGGGTCACTAAAACTCCTAGAAATTATGGCCCTGACACTTCAGGAAAATGACAAAAGCTATCTCCCCAAAGCCAAAGGAAGGTGACAAAGTGGCCTAGACACAAGAACAGTAATTCTCTGTGACCATAATTCTTGGCACAGCCAGGAGCTTGGAAAGCTAGGAACCACTTCTGTCTCCCAGAGCAAATCCTCCCAAATCCTCTGTCCATAAACTAGGACCCTTGCTTATTCATTCTGTGCTGGTCCAAAAAGGCCTGAGTAGGATGGACTGAGCCAGTCATAAAGGGAATGCCTCAAGAAGATGCCCAAGTTCACACAGAGTTATTTGGGAGCAGTCTGTATAATGCTACAGCATCAATCATACAATGTGAATCATACAATGATTCACAGCAGGTTTAATCCAGACTTCTTCATTGCCATCCTGTGAAACTGTGTTAAGCTACTTGCAGCTTAAATCTTTCCTTGTTGACAGCACCAGGGACTAATTAGTCTTTTTAAATGTAATATCTCAGTAAGCACTGAGCTCCTCACTTATGACTGACTTGGGTCTGATTGTTGCATGAAGGTCTCTTCCATGACAACAGTATCGGGCACTGCATTGACTGCTGCTGGTGATGGTCCCACACCAAAAGCCCACTCAAACTTCCCCAATTCCCTATTTTCTCACTTGTCTGCACGGTCACTAGGGCTCCAAATTAGCAGGTCTGCATTTTTTATGTCTTTTCCTAGTAACAACACCAAGCCTGTGTGAATAAAGCTGATCTGCAGTCCATGAACAGCACAGGAGCCATAGTCACAAGGAGGCAGTGACAAGAATGACTTAAAATAATGTCAGCCTGGGAATCCCCATCCTTGGTAGTGACCTGTTACGTGTTCTTGGACATAAGTATTTCTACTCCTCCTGACATAGCTTCTCTCAAGTTCGTGCTGTGTCTCTTGGTCAAACTCTTTTGGGTGAGGACTGTCTCCAGCTCTGGGCTTGTAAAGCTCTTAATGCAACTTGAGCTTGACCAGATTCTCTAAGAACTCTAAGTAAAAACAATCAATTCACAGGGCATCAATATATAGGC
This sequence comes from Regulus satrapa, assembly GCA_013396955.1. Lineage (NCBI taxonomy): Eukaryota > Metazoa > Chordata > Aves > Passeriformes > Regulidae > Regulus > Regulus satrapa. Next base: position 367,803 of record VWZN01004070.1, on the reverse strand, counting down.
ATCAATCTTTTTTTCCATCCTTTGCAAAATAATGGTCATCACATGTTGAGCTACGACTGTACTTCAGGATACTATCATTATACTTAATTGATCATTCCTTCAGCACCAAAAAAAAAAAAGGGAGCCATTGCTCTATTAATCTAATCCCTGTAATTTTAATACTTGCAACCCCTGTTTGCTGCATTGTCAGAAGCAATATCTAATTTTTATCTTTATATATGTTAATAGAGCCTTACAACGTCCATTACAGAGCAGGACTCCTGTGCTGTTTCATGAGTACAGGGAAAAAAAACAGTCTTTGCCCCAGAGAGAGATATAAGTGCTTACAAAAACAGTGATAATTAATTCTTCTAACACTGTTGTGAAGTAAGCAAGTATGATTATCAACCTCATTTTACAGATGGGGAAGTATGTCACAGAAAGGTTAAGTGATTTATCTAATAACATGAAGCATGTCAGTGACAAGAAAGAACTGGAACTCTTCATCCCAGACCCAGACACAGTTCTCTAGTCATAAAGCAAATCTTTAGCAACAAAACCAGAAATGAGTACCAGAATTACTGAAACAACTGTTTTTAAAATGATTAGCTGTTTTTGAGACAGAAAACTATGAAAGAATTTCAAAACGTTACTTGATTCTTTTGTTAATATTTCAAGTCCCTGAGCTGAGAAATCTTACATTTCCTAAAACTGTTCCTAAACAAGCCCACATCCCCTCACTGTGTTCTTCTTTTTTATTACTCAATTTTCTTCATTTCAAAACATCACCTCTGAAAGTATTTACCTGAAGTAACAAGTGTTAAACCAGATTTTTGTTTTTCATTTTTCCTGGATAGACCAGCACAGAAGCATCCACGTGTGCTGGGAGAAGCATTTCTGAGATGTGCTCCACATGGGGCCAGCCAGAGTCAGCCTCCAGGGCAAGTCTGGTCCCTTTCCCGTGCCTGATGTGATTTCCGGCATGGAGAGAGGAGATCCTTTCCCACTGCTGCCACAGGTAGCCTGGGAGAGGGACAAGCTGGCGCTGAGTTCTGCACCACCACTACTCCTTTGGTAAGATACCTTGAGGATCCTGTTTGAGGTCTAGGACCTCTGGGCAGTGAGCTCCAGAGCTGCATTCCCACACCTGCTGAGGCACCATGTTCTCTCCAGCTCGGTGCTGAGCTGTGCTCCAGCCTCTGTCCCTGCAAACAGGCTCTGTGTCCTCAGCCTCAGGTGTGCCACCACCACCTGGGAGGGTTATTTATGCCTCCTTTTTCTTTGTAGCTGGCTGTCATCCTAAATTCAGCTGGCAGCAAAGCCGCAGACGCTCTCCTCCAGCTTCAGGCCACAAAGAAATGTTCGTCTGTTTTCTGAAACACGATTAATATTTAACTTGCCCAAAGTAAGATTCCAGTCTAGCTGGCAGATGTGAAACCTCAGGTGTGACTGTGGCAAGTCCCCCTGTCCAGCTGCCCGGCAGAATGAGGGCAGGCAGCAGCCCTGAGGTGCCAGTATGCCTTTCCTGCATGTTCACAGCTCCCATTCCAGCTGGAGAAGTTTCTCTGGGAAATGGAGTCCAGAAAAGTCTCCTCTGCCACGTCCCACAAAGGGCGTCGTAGTTGATTCCCTCTTTACCTTTTCACCTCTGCTTGACCTGTTTGTAATGTGGAGTTTATGATGTAATTATATCTCACGCAGCTGAAATTGTCCCCTGATCACCAGACTGATTACACTTAACAAGGCATAAACTCCCTCTCTCCTTCTCTGCCAGGAGTCCAATTTTAAGCTCTAATTGTTTTATAGGCCTTTTGCACTCCGGAGAAAGAAAAAAAAAAGGAGAAAAAAAAAGAAAAATTAGTTGCCATTTACACATGTTGTAAAGGCACATTTTTCACCCTCCCATCCACACAAATGCCTCTTGGGGACTGCCCAAATGACTAACTACCCAACAGCTTATACGCCTCAGTGCTTTCCTAATGATTGCTAGAAGCCTCAGCTTTTCTCCGTCTCAAGTACAAATTGTTTCTTAGAGGTGAGCAGCAAAGGCCCCTTTCCTGGGCAAGAGTTTCTGCTCAGGGTCACCAGGGTCACCACTTTCTGTCTGCTGGTACACAGGGCTGGTGACAAGCCAGAGGGCACCAAGCTCTGCTCAGACCTCCTCCTGCAAGGGCTCACCAAGGGCACCCTGTCTTGAGCGAAGGGAAGGTACTCAGTGAGTTATTGTGGCTCAGCTAGGACAAGCTGAGTGATTTCTGGCTCTCTAGGAGAGTGGCTCTGAGATTTCACAAACAGCAGCCAGGTTATGCACTGGGCAGTCCTGACATCTCCTGAAAGCATTTTTCTTTTGGTGGGTTTTCCTGATTCCCATTTTCTTCTTTGAAAAAGAAGGACACGGAGTGTTAGCTACAGACACGAGGCATCATGGTATTACTGTCATTTACCATCTCGTTCTAAGAGCCCAACACATTCATTGTTTTCAGGAGGAGATTCACCAAAAGAAAAGGGGCAAACTGAAAAGGTAGGATGTGAGGAAGGAAGGGAAGGAGGTAAAGGAAACAGGAGCCCATGGTTCAACTTTCCCAGCATTAAGGACAAGGCTCACTGCCTCTCAAATTTCCCATGCTCTTTTTTAATAGCAGTATTCTGCTCACAGCCTGTATCCATTGGTAGCAGGTGGTATGCAGGTTTCTAAGATAAATTTTTGGTCTTTTTGTGCATGTACAGCAGCTTGTACAGTAAGAGTCTTGCTACCTGAGGAGAGACACTGCTAAAATACAAGAGAATGGGACATGACCCAATAGTAAGAATAAGAACTTCTATAAGGACTAGGTGGACCATCAACATAATGAGGTGAGAGATCTCCGCAGGGAGTACAATTATTGGCATTTTCAGAGCACAGAAGTCCATGCTGATGGTCTTCTCTTCCTCATCTGGCTCTTTTCCAGGTCTCTTGGCTGCTAGAGCTGGCTAATTCCAACTATCTCTTTTTTTTTTTCCTGTTCCCTCCTTTATTCCCCAAGCTCACTTGGCCCTAGGGACCTTTAATGACCTATTTGTAGTCCAGGCAAATGGTCTTTCATAAAATCCCAGCCAGATGTCCAGCTGGTGAACAAATCACATAGCTCAATTTCTGTGGAGCTATAACAATTTATAGCAGCTGAGGCTCTGGTCCTATAAACTGCAGTGAGCTTGGAAGGGAGCTGCAAAGGGCTGCAAACACCACAGGTTAAGGATGTATATCGGTGTTTGGGGAACTGGGAAAGGTTTTGGAGATAAATATAATGCAAAGCTGAGGAGCACAAGCGAAGCAAGTGGGCTGCCAAGCGGGGAATACAGGAGCACTGTGGGTTAGGAGTGTTGGGAAATGACTGAGCATGCTGGCTTGCATTCCTGACACACTGGCTAAAAATACTATGATGGGAAAAGGAAACGCACCAGATGCAGTTCTGCACACATTGGTAAGGAGGGAATTTCGCAGAGCAACTCAAGAGTTCTCACAGTGGCAAAACAAATTCATGAAGGCATAGATGTGGGTGTAACAAAGCCTGCAAGCCATGCCCAGTGGCATGTGCCCAGTAAGGGGAGCATCAGGAGGGGTGTAACAGCAAGACTCTTATTGTCCCATTGTTTATTCTGGTTTTATTAATAGCTTCATTTAAGATGTGGAATAGTTGGGAGGAAGGAGTAGAGAGGATGTGAGAGTCTGCTTTCAAAAGCAGGCAAGGAGGAGAAATAACAAACTGGGAGCTGGAGAAATTGAAACAACAGGAAGAGATTACCCAAATGAAACATTAAGCTTGGGGGGGAAAAAAGTAATTATCTGAGATCAGGGAGGGAGGAGGAAAATAACCCAAACCACAGGTGCTTAATGGGAAAGATAGCTGCAACACTGGAGCACTAAGGGCTATAATAGAGGGCAAACTGCATATGACTTTGGCAAGACAATGCAATCCTCTTGTTTGTGTACAGAAGCACTGTATAGATTATGCAGCAGCAAGCCATGCTCTTCTTTCTCTATGGATGTCACACCTAAACTATTGTTCTCTGTTCTGGGCATTTCAGTACCCAAATACTATTGACAGAGCAATATATATTGATTACCAGAATAGAGACATCTAATTACACAAAAAGGTGGAAAGAGCAAAGTTTTTACCAGTTCAGATAAAAAAAAGCAGTAACTAAAAGTAAGTAGGATCATTTCTAATAAGGAGACAGCTATAAAAGAGGGACAGTAAAATTACTGGAAGGGGGAAAAAAAAAACAAAACATATGAAAGGATGAAGAAATCAATTAATTTAGAAAGTCTCAAAAAACTTTAAGAGGAAACTATAGGATGCTGCTTGGTATAACTGGTTTCCCCAAGGGAAGTGACCCGAGGAAGAAAGGCAGGAAATTCCATTTTACTTTCAATTGCACAAGATGGCAGAGGGTTAAACTGAAAGTGGAGTGAAAGAGAAAAGAAGTTGGCTTTATTCTACCCATCACACTCCCAGCTCTCCATTTTGCTATTAGAAGAGGCCAGAAGGACAGAAAAGCCTATATATTTCTTCCACTTCAGTTGATATGATCTGTGCCCAAGGGATTCCTCTACTTTGTATTGCCACAATTCCCAGGCCCTTCTTCCTCTGAGCTTTCATTTTCCATTATTCCTCAATTATTGTGTCTGATAAAAAAATCAATTATTCTATTCAGTCTTCCCTAGACAGCTCTGATTTCAAAATGGACATGGCTAACGTGTTACCGGTGTGTGCTAAGCACTGCTGCCAAAGAGAAATCTCTAACACCGACCCAAGAATCTGAAACCACACACATACACACCCCATTCCACAGGGGATTCCATGTTGTTGTAGCAGGTAGATTGATTTTTCCAAACACAATGATCTAAACTGTCATGTGGGAAATGCAAACTACATTTCCTTTTCTCTTAGTCTTCCTTCCTAATGCCCACTTTTTTTTCTTTTTTTTTTTTTTTTTTTCTTTTTTTTTTTCTTTCATAACTGTCTGGAAATTCAGTAATGACTGGGTGCTCAGTTACAGGCAGAGCAGGGAACTCAACATTAATTCAGCATGAACCCTGGAACTCTGATAGCTCTGATTTGCTGCCAAGAGAAACAAATTAGGTCCTGTTCTGCTAATAGGACTGTGTGTACAGAACATGATCTAGCAAGCAATAGTATCATCAGAGAAATGGGAGAACCCTCAGGGCCATTTTAAGGATGTACTAGGGCTTCAGTGGTGGGATCCCATCTTTGATGTTGTTTTTGAAGAACACCTGGGACAACAGCAAACATATCTGAAGGCAGATTTGCAAATAAGCAGCAAATAATTAGTGTATGCCCCCAAAACACAAAATCCATTAGCTCCATTCTGACTCTTACAAAGCACTAATAACTGCTTTGATTTACTCTTAGTCTCATTCTGCCTTTCTATAAACACGCAGAGAGCTTGGAGCACCAGAAGCTGTAGCATGTGTTGTCCCGCACAGGCTCTATGGCCCAGAACTATCTTCCCTCAAAGCTTGCCCTGCACTCTGTCTCTCCCTGAGGCAAGCATCTTAATATGACATAAATCCTTGGGGCCACCAAAGAATATCAGGTTACCCAAGTATTGCAAGAGTGTACCTTTGCTGTATCATGGAAACAGAGGAGCAGGGACCTCTATTTTCCACCCACAATCTGACGAATCATGTAATCCCTCACGTATGAGATCATAGTTGTACACCTGTGTAATTTTGCATGTGTGCTTGCCTGTTGCACACATGGGTATTTACGTTGCCTGTGAGGACCCATCAAGGTATTGAGAGTCCTGCAAGAGGTCACCAGGTAGAAAATTAACTGCCTCACCTTACTTCAACAGCAGTCTGTGAAACTCAGTCCTGTGCACGACATCTGACAATGGCAGTGAGAGTCAATGAGCAGTTCTTCCTGCCTTCCCTGCTAAACCCCTGGATTTTAAGCATTGTTCATCTCTTATTCATCAGCCTATTGACCATGACACTGGCTTGGAGACATCCTGGTTGCACAGGCAGCTGTACAGTCCCCTCCCCAGAGGACAGTGTCCTGGTTTCAGCTGGGACAGAGTTAATTTCTTCCTAGTACGTACTGGAGTGCTGTGGTTTGAATTTAGTATGAGAATAATCTTAATGACACACTCATGTTCTAATTGTTGCTAAGTAGTGCTTACTCTAAGTAAAAAATTTTTCCATTTCCCATGATCTTCCAGTGAGGAGCTGAAGAAGAAGCTGGGAGAGGGAACATGGCCAGGACATATAGTAGTTATGGTATTTTTTATGTTGGCTGGGAGACCTTGGGCTCTGGAGGCAGTGGTGGGGGCTTGGTGGTGTTAGCTGGAATGCAAGATTGGAAACTTAGCAGAAGGCTCAGGGACAAACATTTGGATTACAAAATTAATCACTTCAAATTTCTATGGAGAAAAATTTGAAAGAGCCCCACCTACCCACCACTTTTGATCGGGGGCGTTGAGTTTCATAAATCAGCAATCATTTGCAGCCATAACCTGCAGGGAATATTTCCTTCAGATACAGCCATCCATAAAGATTTTGCATTAAGAGACACGGATATTTGCAAGCACTATCTAATTTTGAAAGCTGTCAAAACACCAGCAACAGATGCATTTAGTCAGAAAACTAAACTTTCCCACAGCTGCCCAGCATCTCCAGCTCTGGCACTGAATTTCCCTTAAGATATGATTCAAACTGTGCAGCCATAGGCCTGACCTTGTAAACTTTCTATGTCCTCTCATGCTGACCTTTAAGTAGAAATATAGAAAATAAATAAGAAATAAAAATAAGAATATACTTTAGAAATAAGTAGAAATATATATTTTTATGAAGAAAAAAACATTTTACAGAACTTAAAAGGACAAGCTGCATTTGAGGTGCCCCACAGAAGGAGACATCATTACAACCACATCATCAACAGACCATGGTGGTAGCTCAGCAGCCAGGGCTGTGCACTGTGCTAGTGCTGCACACTGAACAAAGCCAGCCTCTTCACCTCATTCCTCTGGCCATGTCTTACTGCTTTGTTGGTGACTCTCCCTTACTCTGTTGTGCCTGTGCTGTTTAGGTTCTTTAGGTCCTGAAGTAGCAGTTATTGCAGGCAACAGAAATGTGGGAGAGAGAAGGAAGACCAACAGACCTGGAGAGACTGCATTCTGGAATGAAAAAGAAATCAGTTCCCCCTTGGATGAATATTGCAAGGGGAGTGTGGAAGGGGGGAAAAATAAGTTGCCTGCAACCAATATGCAAAGGGAGGGAGGAAAACCCATAAAACAGTGAAACTGAAGGAGGCTTGGCAGTGACAGATCATAAATTCATAGGCAAGCAGGCCATGAATTATGGCAAGGACAAAAAACTGGGGGAACCTTGCCTCCACAGCCAAGCGTGTTGCAGAGGCTGCTATTAAATGCAAGCTCACCCTCTCCTCCTGCAGCCTCCCTTGCCGGTGCCAGCAGTGGGACTGGGCTGAGCCCTAGTGCTGGGCCAGGCTCTGGTGAAAACCATCTGCAGCAGCAGTGGGAAAGGCAGTTCTGCTCTTCGTGGAAGAGCAGTCCGTGGAAATCTGCTGCAGCTGTACAGAGGAGGCCTCCTGGGTGGGGAGCACTGGCTAGCCCAGGAGGATGAAGGCAGCTGCCTGGTTTGCAAAAACAGTTTACAGCTCCTGCAGCAGTAGATCCCTTTCTTCCTGTCCCTGAGGTGCACCAGGAGGTAATAGCCCTTTCCAGCCAGGCAGCACCCAGAGCTGAGGGGTTTTATTCTGCTTTCAGCATCCAACAAACAGAAATGTGCCCAAAGTGAACAGAGTTCAGAGGAGAGCAGTAAAACATGATTAAAGGGTCAGAAGAGTTGATTTACAAGGGACAAATAGAAGAAAAATATGTTTAGCTTGGTTCAACAGAGACTGTGGGGAGATCATCAAATAGCCGAGAAAAATTTGAAGGACGCAGTCAACAAAAAGGGATCTGAGGGTGGAGAGGGGAGTGACACTGCTTCTTGACCAAGAAGCTTTCATTAGTACTAGCAGGCTGAGAATAACCCCAACTGAGAATCTCCAGTAGAGATGGCTACAAAGAAAAGGCAACCAGTGCCTAACAGAGATGTGCTGCTGTCATCCCCAGCAGGTGTGGGCTGCCCCTCTTCCCTGCCCGTACCACCTCTAAACAAGGATGCCACCTCCCAACAGGTGAAGAAGGTCATTCATCCTCTGAATGGACACAATGGATGATTCCTATAAAGACTCTGACTTCACCAGAACTGAACTGCATCCTGCCTGACAAAACCAGTTACATAATATTGCAGCAGTAAAATGCATCTCTCTTCAGTCTGTGCCAGTACTAGCAACCTTCATCCCAGTTGTCATCACACTGCACAAATGTTTGGTTGAGGCCCCTGGACTCCAGGGGAAATTGCCCAGAACATGTTTCTGGAGGAGTATTCTGGATTAACTAGCCCCAGTGCAAAGTGTTACAGCTGATGCTGCATGTCTACATCTCTGCCCTTAGCATATGATGAAGTAGTTTGCCCAGATGTAAAAAAAAACGATACAAAAGTTGTTCCATGGATTTGCTTACCCTGCTACATATTCAAATGTTGTATATTCCAGAGTACATGGAGATATATTGCACCTTTTCCCAGTCCCCTCTATTTCTGGACCTGCTTACTGGCAATGAACAGGATTTCAGAGTGCATATACTGCTCATTCCAACTTGCTGCTTGCTGGCAAGAAGAAACAAGAAAGCAGAAGCATGATGGATTCCACTTTGCACAGGTGCTTCTCCATGAGCTGATGCCCAGTGGAATATGGAAGCAACTTCCGTGACATTTCTACCCTCCTCTGTCTGACAGTGTTCCCAGATTTCAGTCCAGCTGAACAGCAAACAAAAATATAACAGCAGGCGAGGGTTCAGATACTCACTTTGTACCTGCTTTCTATTCACATCACAGCTCTCATAGAACAGCAGAGATATTTGTGATCATTGAGTTATATATCCTCTCTCCTTTTGAAAAAGTGTATGGTTGTTCAAGAGCACTGAGCTGGAGATGGGATTATGGATGGTGGGGCTAATAAGTAATAGGTAGAGCCCAGTTATCCCTCACCCACAGCAGGCGCCCAGCCCCCTGCTCTGGTTTCTGCCACTGCAGACATCCCGTTCTGGATGAGTGAGACCTTTTGGCAGATCCCTCCAGTTGTACACAGAGACATATCCATGCTGCTATAGCTAGCAAGCTTCCCAGCCTGAGCAAGGTGGCACCATTGCCTGTTGAGTGAAGCAGAGAAGTTAACCAGAACAATGACTTTGGAAGGTATCCAAAGGGCCATGAGAGGTAAGAGCACATGTTTCACTGAAACTGTGGTATCTATCTGCCTATGCAAAGAAGCTTTAAGAAGTAAGACCACCTTCATAGGAAGTACAGCACGTGTGCAGTGTAAAGCACATATGAGAAACTCTGAGGAGTACTGTCAGCTTGTTCAATACTCTGGAAAAGTATTAGGACTTATTCACTGAACAAGATGCACAGAAGGAAGGAGAAAGAATGAGCATCAAAACTTAGACAAGGTTTTTTCCACATAATATGTGTCAAAAATGCTGTGCGTCAAAGCACAAGGCAAAGTGTCTCTTTTTCAGACATATGACCAATTCATTCCTCCAGAGCACAATACAAAATCCAGAGAACATAGACTTCCATGGTAGATAAAGATCACCACGTCACAAAACCTATAGTATCCATCCAGCTCAACCATAGTCTGAAATTATTAACCAAGCATGTCACTTCACATTCCCGTTATGACTGGTCATGGCATAGAAGATACATGGGACTGGTCAGAAGTCCTTTGAACACCCTGAGACCAAGTGCTCCTCAGCTTCTGGGAAATACCTCATTCTATATCAGTGTCATTCCTTGAGCAAATCTGATGCTCAGTCCATCTCTGGACACATTTCCTATCTTAGTGTTGATAACAGCAAGCAAGGTCACAAATTTTGCTGAATTTTCTACTGTTTCTCACACCTATGGGAGCCCAGCATGGAAACTCATTTGTGCCCCTCTGTTTCGAGGGCTGGAAGAGGCATGCAAAGGCATCTCCTCCTCCCAGGCTGAGGTCCAGCCAGACCCTTGGTGACGTGGGCCTGTTCAGCTCAGCACAAGTAGATCCCTGTGCCAAGAGGGAGTAATGCAGCTGCTCAGAAAAGTCTGCAGACAGCAGGGTTTTGCCCAGCATGAAGGGACAAGATTTCAAAATAAGATGGTCATTGCCTGTCTGTGTGCAAGAGGCAATCAGTAAGACTGAGCAGGTCTCTCTTACCCCAGGCCTGTTACCTGTGTCCCGATCCTAAGCAAAGATGTGCTATGAAAACTGAGGTCCCTTAGCCAACATACTTTGACCTGCTCAAGTCCTTGTGTGGGCACTCTGGGGGACTGGAGCCAGATGCCAAAACACTGCCGTGCTGAGTGTCCCTGCCTCTGTTTCACCTTGTTTCTCCAAGCAGTACCAGTCCAAATGGGCTTGGTGTGATGGAGCTGTAAAAACAGTCCCCTAACCAGGTCAATTCACAGCAGCCACAAAACCCACTTGGCATCTCCAAACCCAGCCCTCACAACTCCCTGTCCCCCAGCAAACACTGGTCAAACAATGTTTTAATCTGATTTGGAGCTTAGGAAGAGTGCTGCAAGGAGAGGCAGCCCTCAGCCAGCACCTCTCTGGATCAGGGAACCTGAGCGGTTCTGTCTGGAGCAGAGAGCAGGGAGAGAGAATGGGCTGCACAACACTGTGGGCAGTAGTGCTGTGGGAGAATTCTGGCCCTGATTGGGGAAATAGAGCTACATGGACTCCATGAATTCAGGAGGCTAAATATGATGACTTTTTATGATCTGTATGCAAGAGCAGAGAAAGCCACAAGCATACATGCAGGCAAGCAGGAAAGCAGCAATCTCTGTCCAAAATATCCAGAGGATATTGATAAGGCAGAATCCTGTCCTAAGCATAGATTGGCTAACCTCTGAAAACATTAGGATGTTATGATTAATTTTCCCAGCATTCTCAAAACAATCTCAGAGCCAAGTGTTTGGCCCATGTTGTAGGCAACACAGCGCCTTCCCTGCTGCTGGACAGGGATCTCAGAGTGTCCAAAGCAAAGACAGCAATGGGACACACAGCCTTCACCCTGCAGTGTCAGCACCAAATTACCAATCCCCTGGTATGAGAAAACTGAGCAGCATCCGAGTCCCAAGGGAACCGATAGATGAGCAAGCCTTTGGTGAGTTCCCCTTCCTCCCCCCAGGTTGGCATCTCCCCAAGGAAGAGCTGAACCACATTGCCAGAGAGCTTGTATTTCCCTTCCTGTACTGCACCTACTCACTGGAAGCAAACAAGTGGTCAGAACAGGGAAAAGAGGCATCCCATAGCACCAGCCAGACAGAGGGAAAGCTGCTTCCTAAAGCCAGGCAGAAGCTCAGAAATTTGCTCTTTCCTTTCTAGCAAAGAGGAGCATCTGTCTTCCCACCTGTTCCTCTTAAGCATAACTCCTGGATTTCAGTTCCTGAAGCTGTCAGCTTGCTATTAGTTAAAATGCATTCCCATCACAACTCAACATAATACCCAGCACTTTAAGTCAGCACTGGTTTACAGGAGTCATTTTAACCACATTAATTTATACCTGGAAGGAAAGCAGTCTGCTTCTCAAACACACATTTCTTTGGAAGCAAGGCTCTGATAATAAGGGGAATTAAACTAAGGCAAACCCACAGAGATTGCTGCACTGAGGGGTCAGACAAGTTTTCATTACCTGTGATCCTTTTTTCATTAATTTTTTCATAATTTTTATGTACTAGTAAAACAACATCATGTGCTCAAACACACTCATGTCTTGCCAGCCTGTCTTTGCATCTTATTAGATCCAGCAGTCATCATGCTAAATTTGTGCCTTCCTGTTCATTTCCACCGCACCAGATTGCAAGGAGCTGTTGACTGTGTGTTCTTATAAATAATGATAGCTCTTTGCATTTCTATAACCTTCCATCTGTGGATCAAAGAACTCCACAAAACAAGGTTTGATGTTCACATTTCATTACCATCTTCACTTCTTGCATGGGGAAAAGAGGAAGCACAGAGTGAAGAGTTCCAATTCAGAAGCCAGTGTCATTGACTAGGGATTGGCTCCTTTCAGTCCAGGTTTTTTGAGCCCAGAATGATTTTTCAAGACCCTAAGGCCACATGTGAAATTAAGGGGAAGATGTAGGTTCCCAGGACCCTCTTGACTCCAAGCTTACCAAAAGCCCAACATGTTGATGCCTATGTGGGTTATCCTACCTGGACAGGACAAGGAAGAGTCTAAATTCCTTCTGTGGGCAGATACTGGATCATCTCCAGCAAAGCAGGAGCAAGACAAATGTGCTAGCCAGGATGCTGGCCACAGTGGACATGCTCTCTGAGAGGGGCTTGTTGAGATGGAAAACTGCTTAACTGTAGTCCACTCAGGGCATGAACCCTCAGAGAAAGGACCAAAGCAGCCAGAACAGAGTCTCATTAAGTGGCTTTACTCCAGGAAGACTTTCACTCAGAGTAAGCAGTTAGGAGTCTCTAGAGAATTCGTTGCTAGAAGTCAAATACCAAGAACAAGAACAGACAGACGCAGCAAAAAGAATTCTCCTCAAGGCCAGGCCTGGTGTGGCCACTCAGTCAAGTTTGTGTAACATTTCTGGCTGTCACCTCTGTCCCTGCATGCACAAAACAACTTCTGAGTCAGCAATCACCCCCTATTCCAATGGCCTTTCATCACTGCCTAGTTGTTTCCTCCCTCCAGTACACACAGCCTAAAGTTGCTCTGTCAGGACACAGTACCTCAAGTGCCTGGAACCTGCTCAAGGTGCTATTTTTGTGGTGTCAGTTTATTTTTACATGTCCTAATGCAGAAGGAAGGTCCAGGCTGGGTGAGTAGGGGAGTGGAGATGTCCTGCAAAATATCAGCAGTGTTTTTTAAGTCTCTGAATGGAATTTCAAGGAGAAAGGAGCAAAGCAGTTGGCAGAAGAATCTGTTTTTAGTTTAAGTACTTGCTTTCATGGTGTTTTCTCAAAGTCCTCTATTAAAAAATCTTGTGATTGTCTCTCTCATTGCACTTTTAGACATCTCTTTTCCCTTGAAAAACCTACAGCACATGATTCTGGGCAGCTCTTCTGTTATCTACTGGTTGGAGACACATGCCAAACAAATATTCTGTATCCCCTGCTGTATTGTTGCCCATTGAAGAACAAGCCAGGCTTTAGGTAGCATGAAAGTGATTCTGCATTTAGTATTGTTTTCTCCTTATTGCCTTCTTACCACCTGGACCCTGAGCAGCCCCACTCTTGTATGCATGCACACTGGGGCATAGACTTTGTCTTCATGGCGTAGGGTTACCTTAAAAATGTCAGTTTAAATATGTCTGAGGGAAATTCAGACATAAGGAGCTTGCAGGCTGCTAATCTGTGCATAGGACCACCATGCAATATCCTTAAATAAGGAGAATGACACTTCATGACAATGGATGTATTGTCAAGAATATGTTTTTAACTCATTTTCCCAGAATATTTAAAACCTCCATATTTGTTACATGCATGCCAGCACACTGATCCACATTGTCTTCATATGACCCATCATCCTATACTCCATAGGTGGGATCCCAAATCCCATATGCTTCTAAGCCAGTCAACCCTGGTTTTAAGGGACATTCCCAGTTATTAATTTTTCATAAAATTCTGGTCCAAAATTTTGAAAGTTTTATATATTTTCTAAAATATTTATTCTTGCTGCTCAGTGAAAACCAGTCATCAACCCTCTTTTGCCCAACTAAGCCAAAATACATTCATGACTGTGTTCTTGTATTCTCCACTTGACAAGCAGCTGTGGTTTTGTGATCTTCTATTAAGGTATTGAAACACTATTCCTCTGGAACAGAGGAAATTTACTTTCTATGGCTTATCTGGACAGTGGTAGGGTGCAGCATTAGACACACATGCAGTGTGTCCCTTCATGTGTCTCTGCAGCGCTGTATGGCTTTCCCCTTTCTGACACCTCTCACACCAGTTATCTCCAAACCACACTGAAGCCCAGGAAAGGGCTAAGGACACCATGCAAGCAGAGAGCAAGCTTATTCTCTCTCTTCCCTTCCAAACATTTCCCCCAAATGCTTCGATCCCTCCCGAGAGAGATGCAAAAGAAACAGTGACAGTGTACACAGCTAGCCCATGTGACAGACTTCAGCATTCTCTGGTATCAAAATCCTTCTTATTAACCATTTGCTGTTGATTTTGGTTTTATGAGTAGAAACCTTGGCTGGAAAAAGGCCATATACCATAATAAACGAAAAAGACAAGAAGAACCCTAAAGGCAGTAGCTACTGCTCATCCAGAGTGGTCACGGGCTGGGCCTGGCCTGGCCCCTTGAAGCCACATATTCAGGGGAACCTCAGGGGAACACTAGATGTCTGTTGAGACTGCCCTTCCTTCCATGCACCACTATCAGTCTCAGGACTTACTCTCTCTGCTTGAAAAACCCCCCCTGTCCTAACTCAAGGCAGCAACCAGGAAAAGATGCAATGCTGATGGTGATGAAGACTGGGCACCTCCACAACTCTCTCAGTCAGCAGAGTGAGGTACCAGCACCAGGCATCACACACCCAGCAGCTCAGCCCTTGATCAGATACACCTCAGTGAAGATGACAAAACCATCACAGAGAACAACGGAGAAAAGGCACACACACACAAGAAGAGGGAGGGAGAGAACAGAGCTGGCAGGCAGCTCCCCGAGAACACTGTGATTCTCTAAGTATCAACAATACCAATCAAGAAGCGCAGATTTTAATCTTCGCTGTAATTAACTTTATCCAAACGAGCAGCGAGCTGACTGGCTTTCTTTGGGAGTTCTTCTGGCAATTTAATGTGTCTTTAAAATGACTTGGCACTCCTAGAGGAAGAGGAGAGGGAGCAGAAGATTGATGCAGTGCCAAGCATTTACTCCCACTAATGAAAAGGGATTGCCAAGGCTGTTTGATTATATAGTGTGCACTATTCACTAGGTGCTACTCAAATGGAAGCGCCGCTGTAACCACGGTGTTCTCAAAGCCGTCAGCAAAATAACCTACTTTGCAACATGTGTGTGGAGTGGAGAGCAAAGCGAATGGCACAGGTATTTCAAATTACATATGCGGCATGTTAAAAGGTAATGCAGCATGAAATCAGTCTCACACTAAAGCAATGGAAATGCCCTGCATTTCTGGGCATTTCTAAGGTTTGCGTGCTGCCCTGACAAGACGTGCATGTTGGCACATGAGGCCACTGCAAAAAGAAGCCTCTGTTCATTCAGCCCTCTGGTTTGAGATGAGGATGTGACTTGCTAAGTGACTTGCTGTGACTGCCTTGGCCATCTCAGAGGTCATCTCAGAGCTGGGGTGGAGCTGAGAGATCTGTGTCAGGGTGAGAATTGGTGGCAACACTGGGCCATAGGCATATGAGTTAAATATTTCTTGATGGTACTTCATGTTGATTGACCTTATTTAAGACTCCAAAATAATTTCTTAGATGTCTTAACCCTTTCCCTATGAATAGCATGGGAACTTTGATGAAATTTAGACCACCCAAACATGATAAATTATCTTAAGTTATTTATAAAATTTGTTTTCTTTCTGCACTTGTTTCTTTACCGCTTTATCAGACTTCATGGGAAAAAAAGACCTGGTGGATACCTGAGGACCTGCATGTTTATTTATGCTGGTGGTTATGCATAGCACCAACAGACCAGGATTAGGTTTTTACTTCTTTCAGCTTTGCAGCTGCTACCAGCATGTTGTCACCAGGTTTCCCATTTCAAGAGTGACATGGGTGTAGTAGGATTGGCAGTTTGGGAGGAGCAGGGATGGGATAGCCAAAAAGAACTAAGCACCAATTTCTTGGTCTGCAATAACATCCTCTCGACAGAGTTAAGATTTTGTTTAACAGTCTTGTAACAGCCTTAGAGCTGAAGGATCCATTTCTGTCCATTACTGTCTGGCGCATTTCTCCCCCACAGAATTTCCTAGCACCTTATCTAAGCATTCCCTGATGTAACTTGAGGCCATTTCCTCTTGTGTTGTCCTCTTGTTCCTCCCAGCTAGGAAAAAATACTGACTGGCTACAACCTCCTTTCAGGTGATTGTAGAGAGTTATAGGATTCCCCCTTGAGCCTCTTCTCCAGACTAAACCAGCACAGATCCCTCATCTGCACCTCATAAGTCTTATGCTCAAGACCTTTCACCAGCTTCACTGCCCTTCTTTGGACATACTCCCTATGCCAAGTCCATGGAGCAGCCTGGAGCTGCCCAGTGCTCTGTCCAACATTCAGAGAAAGGCAGCTGTGTGCAAACTGCACTGGGAAGGGGTCTGTGAAAAGATCCAGTTCATTAACCATGCCCAGAAATCCCATAGGCAAACAGGCCAGCAGTGTGCCTGTGAAGGTTCCAACAGGATAGCACAGAGAGGATAGCCAACATCCAGAAGAGCTTCTGGGCACTGTTTGGTTCACTTGTTTGGTTGCCCCATCCTGCTAAAACTGTATTTCATCATAAGTATCTTTAATGATTATTCCACCTTCTCCCAAAGGTTTAGCAATAAACAACCTGATTCACCACCTGCTATGAAGACTGCTAGACCTGCAAGGATTAACATTTAGAAAATGTAATGGAGTGTGGCTGAGATTAAGTAGCGCATTGATCAAAGACACAGACAGAAGTGAGGATGAGAGAGAATCTACGAGGACATTACACTTGCTGTGTCATGGGCATTACTGGACATCAATCCTGATATGGTCCGGGGGGGGTGTGGGAGGGGGTGTTCATTCCCATGTTTCAATGCAAATTGCCCAAAAGTAGAAGTAATGCCAAGCTCCTTCCAGCTGCCTGTAACAGGACTCTCAACACCTGCACTGAGCTGCTTCAGCTACTTAGAGAGGGTTTCATGCTCTGATGAGGCTCAAATTGCTTAAACCTGGAAAAAACTTTCTTTGAAGCTGGTAGGATCCTTAGGACTTCAGGTTAAAAAAGGGAGCATTCCTTTGGATGGACCAACACACCACTCACTCTCCCTAAATCCACATTCCTCATCCCCTAATGCAAGCGGCCAAGGGACATGAGTGCTCATCTGCACTGAGAGCTTCATGGTGAGAAGGCAGGCTTCTTTATAGCTCAGTAACATCTTATTTAGCAGCAAGCTCTGCTGAGTTCAAGGGCTTTATCCCAGGGTAAATCACTAATTAAAACCAACATGAATATAAGGAAAACTGGCCCCATTGCTCCACTCCATTTTACAGTTTATTAACTCAGCTTTGTTTTGCAGTCAGGTTTAAGGATTAACTCTTTTTGTTTGTTTGCTTTTGGGTGGGGTTTGTTTTGCTTAAAAATACAGCATTTATTGAGAAATCATTGACTGAACATAGCCTCGTGCTCCTGTAAGAATCTGATAACAAGATGAATGCCTGGACTGCTTTGCAATGGACAGATCAATATTACAATATGAAAGTGAGAAAATGATTTAGGATTAGAGGTGGCATGCTTGGTTCTGATCTCACACAGGATGTAAATCAGGCATTATGCCGCTAGAGTCAATGCCAGTGCCCTGGGGTAAATCTATTAACACAATCCTGAATCAAACCAAATAATTTTCAGGGTTGTGGAAAGTAAGGAATGATGGTTAAATGGGACAAAATAAAAAAAGAAATAATGTATGGGTCGATTACACACTTGAAATAAAAAAATCCAGCTTCCTCTTGCTTAAAATGGAGGTGGTCTGGATTTTTGCTGACCAAGAGGAGAAGTAGATGGTGGTGGAATGGATTTGTGCATTTATTCCTCAAATGAGCTGAAGTACACCACCATAATTAGTGCATGAAAACCACCAAAGTTGGCTACAACAAAAACATATAAGTTCTGTTTAAGTAGAAATCTTCCAATTTACCACAGTGGTAGAAAGAACAGATAGCAGTCTATCTAGCCTAAAGGAGTACTTTTGGTGCAACCTGTCTTCGTTATGAGGAGCTAAACCATATCTGGCAGATTGTCTTGGGCAGCAGCTTCTGTTGTTTCTAAATCTCTCTCTATATAGCAGCCTAATTGCTACTTCCAGAAGGAAAAGTTTGGTGACTCCTCATCATTACCCAAGACCTGCAAATGTGCCACCCACTATGGCACCCAGTAACTCACTCCCTGATTCCCAAAGCACTAGTCCAGTCCATTCTGCTTACAATATGACTTTTTAAAATCTCCCTGACACCGTATTTACCCTCACCATGCAACACACACACCAGTGCTGCTGCATCTTGAAGCCTGTCTGTAAAGTCAATCCCCTTCCTTCTGTAGACAAGCAAGAGCTGTGCCAGGATTAAACTGTTCATTTAAGAGCAATCAAGTTTACATGTGTTTTCTTTTCTTTTTTTTACTATAGGAAACACATGAGTGAGTGATTAAAGCAGACACTTGGGTTGCTGCAATTCATTGAGAATGCTGTTGTTTGCTTTGATGAGATTTCAGTCTGCAGCAAATTTCCTCCCCATGATTAGCTTGGTGTGGAATACACAATGCTTGCTCCACTGGAATAGGACCCAGGGAGAGCAAAGGCAGCATGTTTATACACTGAGGTGCTTGACTATTTATTGCAGTATCATCTCTGTGGGATAGCACAGGTTAACAGAGGGGTTGCAACTGATCCATGCAGAAGCTCCTACCCTGTCTTTCATTAGGCATTACAGAATGATCCCTAGCAGGGAAACCATGTTGGTCTTACTCAAACCGATCCCTGCTCTGCACTCCACAAACAGCCCGTGGCAACTTCTAATGCTCTTTGATAGCCACAGACTCTCATTGAGGAATATCTACAAGGGATTAACTATGATAATATATGACTGCCCCACTGTGCTTCTCTCCCTCAGTCAGTGTTTTTTGTCTGCTGCTACAGTTTCATAATCATGCAGAGCTTTTGCTGTGGAGGGAAGGGGACCCAGGGAGAAAGCCCGCAGCCCAGGTGAGAAAGAGGACATAGCCTTCCTCTCTGTGTCCCTCTACCTGCAGACTCAGGTGGCATCTCTTTCCCGTGCAAGCACTGCTTCCCCAGAATCTCAACACAACAACACAAACTCACCTCCTGACAAGAGATTAGCATGAATGTTTGTGCTTGTGCTGCAGCATTAGGGATGGATTCAAATTGTCTTAAATGCAGCAAGCTCATGACTTGCATGCTTTCTGCCCGTGCCACAGACTACTTACACAGCTGGTGCTCCAGCTGTGTCCACAGCACATCTGGAGGACCACTCCCGGGTCACTGTTGCACGCAGATTCACTGCTCACACACAGCCTGCAAGCCCAACCCAGCACGAAGCTGGAGGACGCTGGAGCTCAGACACCCTCCCTGCCATGCTGTGCAATAGTGTTACTGATAGCCACACAGAGATATCAGCAGAG
Organism: Regulus satrapa; assembly: GCA_013396955.1. Taxonomy (NCBI): domain Eukaryota; kingdom Metazoa; phylum Chordata; class Aves; order Passeriformes; family Regulidae; genus Regulus; species Regulus satrapa. The sequence goes on along the minus strand of VWZN01004070.1, from coordinate 348,341 downwards.
TGCCTGGAGGCACAGGTGGGGAGCTTACAGGCTCTGGAAAAGGTGCTTAAAGTGGCCCAAAGCAAGCCCAGTGCACTCCTCCTGTAGCAAATGTCCTGCCACGGGGTTTGCACTGCACCTGGGCTGTTTACAGGTCCATGGCAAGCAGGAGCAGGTATTAACAGTTATAACTCAGATATTTATGGCTAAAAAATAAATAAATAAAAAGGCTAATAGGATAACAAAAGATTTGCCAACACTAATCCACTGCAGAACAGGCATGCCAAAATGCCAAGAATTTCATGGACTTTGTTCTTACACAGAGAGAGAAATCTTGATATTCAGCATCTTGGATAGCACTGCAGTCACCTTCACCCCTTTTTATACCTCCTAGGAACATTGCCACTGTGCCTTCACCAGCACAGCAGGAAACCAAACCAAACCTATGGCACATGGGGATACCCAAGCCCTGGATGGGGTTTGGTCTGCTCTTAGCATCAGGGCAGCTGCACTACTGTAGGCTCCTTTTACTCCCACTCTGTTCCTCTGGAGGTTACACCAATCCATGCGGACCTCTTCTGCTTTCAGAACAGATCCAATGTGTGCTGGCTCCTGCTGCCTTCACCAGCCATGCCGGGGGTGTCCCAGGGATGGAGGCTGACCACTTACCACAGCTGTCAGCACACCCTGCAGAGGAGGGCAGAGCCCTCATGAAGCCGAAAGTAATCCAGGGCTTGTCTGCCTGCTTCCCCTGTTTGCTACTTGTCATCTGTTTCTCAGTGAAATCTTAGACTGGGTTTTGCATGAGCAAATTTTTGGGTCACTTCTTCACCACTTTGTTACTTTTACTCCCATTTGATCACACTCAGCATCCTCTTCATCCTCCCTTCTGGAGCTTTTTCTCTTACTAACATTCCTCTCATAGACCAAGTTAGACCTATTGCCTCCTACAAGCAAGTGTGTGTGTCCTTATTTCACCTTTGTGTCAGGCATTGCCTACCACACGCGTGATCTGCTGATGTACCTTTCTGCCCATCACAAAACAGCTGCCAACACGGATTTGTGGGTCTCTAGAAACTCTGGCAGTGGAAGTCACACCAACCCTTAGCATCCCAGGAACCCTTTGCTCTCCTGGAAGCACTGGATACTTGTCAGAGCAGTTTTCTGGCTGTCCAGATGGTTTTCTGAAGTCAGGTATTCTCTTCCTTGTGTCCTGTGCTAGTCCCCCGGCCTTGTGGAGCTGCTTTATTTGCAAGGAGCCTCCAGTTTTGCTGTCCTGGTGAGAAGAGCTTGTGGCCCCTCTCTGTATGTCACACGCAGGGCACTTCAGAGCAAATAGAGCAACAGCAATTTGCCCCGCCTGCTCTGTGCCAACATAGATTGCCTTGTGTCCTGAGGGGAGCTTCAGAAGAGCTTTATTCCTGGCAAACAAGGCAGGAGAGATAAGGAAGGAAAGCATTCCCTTTGGAAAGCAGTTTCATAACCCCTCATAGTCAACCGTTATCTTTATGACAGAGAGCACCTAACATGGAGCAGGCTGTAAGAGGGTGAACCCATGCTACAGTCTGTCCTTGCCTCTGCTGCACCATTTTCCCTGTGCCACCTTTCTCCCTAGCCCCAGCCTGGGGAGCAGCATGCTGGAGGGACTCCACAAACACATGCTGCTTTGCTCTCCTCACATGGATGGGCGCTGCCACCAGGCCACCCCACATAGCAGCACCTAAGGAGTCTGTGTGTCCTGTTCTGCATTTCCTTGCATGGAATCACTGGCATCCATCTTTCCAGGGCTTCTGTGAGACCAAGGAGTGAAGGGCCAGGAGCTGCAGAGGTGTGTGGGAGGTCCTGGAGGGAGGGAGGTGGCCTGTCCAACACACAGAATGTGAACGGGCAGCCAAGGATGCTGGGGCAGATCTGTGCTCCCCTGAGCAAGCAAACCGTCCTCAGGAGTCAGGGTCAGGGGAAGGAATACCCTTTACTGTCTGCATTTAGTTTTGGCTCCTTCAGAGAGAAAGCCAGGCTAGACTGGGCTCAGATTGGTGTTGATGTCTCAGAGATTTGGTAAAAGATTAGCATTGAGAAGATTCTTTCAAATAAATTAACCATCCCTGGGTTTGGGATGTGCTCCTCTTTTGAACGAATTTGCTCACAAGTCCTGGCCTTCAGAAAACTCTGCTGGATTCTCCAGTCATATTGGATATAAGAAAGAGGGGGGAAAGGAAGTATAATACTGTCAATCATTCTCACTCTTAGATCTATTATGCTTTTTTCCCCCTATCTTTGTAATTACAGTATTGTATAAAGTGTAAGATAACATTCAATCACTGTAAAATAAGATTTAATTATGTCATGATGAGATTCATTAGTTAATATTTGTATAGCACACTGAACATGGAAAGTGGTTAGCAAGCACTAAGTATTAATCTTGATGTTTCAGAAAACAAGAGAATTTGCTTTGGGGGAGCAGAAAAAGCTCAATAAACACATTCACTTGGGGTGTGTATTCAGCTGGAATAAATCAGTGGCTGGGCCATATGCCCCTTTGGTGGAACCCTCCTCTTTGGATAAAGTTTCATCCCCAAGGCTCTCTCAATGATGAGTATCTGATGAAGCCACTACAGGAGCACTACAGCTCCCTTTTTTCCTGGACTGTTCCCCACTTACAGCAGGGGCTACTCTGCTGGTAGCAGCTATCATTTTTTCAGTGGCTACAGCACCATGTAAAATAAAACCAGCACCACCAGTGAAATATTATTGCAAGCCACCAATCCTGGTGCACCAGCAACTTTCTTCCTTGGGGACTCTGACACATGCAGAGTGGGGAAAACTAGGGGTACTTTGCTCTACTATTGTGAGCCAGATCATGATGGCCCCAGCATCTTTCAGCACGGCAAGTGGGAGGTCTGGCACTTCTGTGCTTCAACAGATGGTCTATGGAGAAGCACAGAAAATAGTGTGCAGAGACAGGCACTTCTTTTGTGCAGCCTCCAGCACTGGCTTCTATGTGTGGCCCCTAAGAAGGAATTAATCCACTGTGGAGCATACTACGAAAATACAAAAGGAATGGGGAAAAATAATTTTTCGGGAAGGGGTATATTAATATGTACTAATGAGTGTTTCCTAACATGTAAACTGAAGGGGCTAACTTAAGGTTTGCTTTGACTTACAGGAGCACGTAGGGAAAAGCACTGATCCAAAATACTACCCAGCAGTGTCCCTATTAGCTGGCTAGCCATATCCCAACCCATCACCTCTCTTGTATGAAATAGCGTAGTGTATCAACTCTGAGAAGAACCCCAGAGGCTGCAATCTCCTAAAACTGGCTGCCCTGAATTGCTAGATTAGCTTCAGTGCCTGGGAGGCTGGGACATTGCAGTGACAGGCCAGCTCAGCTCCCCAAAAGGCTCTCTTGAAAGAGCTACCCAAAAGGCAACAGCCCTTAAGGCAGTAAAAGCATTGAGGTTGTCCCTGTATGCCACAGGGTAACCCAATAAATTCCTACTAGCATGAGTGCTAAGGTTCATATGATGGAGACTGCAAAGTTTGTCCCCTTAACTCACACTTCTTCCTTGCAATTACAAGACAAGTACTATTAAGGGCATTAATTAGGGCATTTTCATCATCCCCATCTTCTCTCAAGCATGCAATGATATCCTCAAAAATCCAAAAATGGATTTTTGCCAGAAATCCATTGTTTAACTCCCAGCATCCAGTCCTCCACTTTAGTGGGTTGCACGGGAGGGTTTACAGAGCTGACACACTGCAGTATCCATACGTGTGTACACTAAGCTGTTCCACATCCTCCAAACAAATCCTATCCTTTCGAGATTCACTCATGCCCTCTTTAGGCACCATATCACCATGCTCAGGCACATGAGAGGTGATGGGGAGAAGCCGTGGGGATGGTGAGAGCCATGGAGCCAGCGCTGGGCACAGGAACCCCTGGGAACCCCTCTGTGGAAGGCAGCTCACGAGGAGACGGCACACCAACGTATTTATTGCTCCTGGAGCCCTTCCATTAAGTGGCAGCAGTTGGGAGAGTAAACAGAGAGGTAAAGCACCAGCTTCCCATGCAGGAATGCCTCCACCTACAGGTAAATATGCCCTCTCTGCCTGTGAAGAATCTCTCCTGCTGCCCTGCTCCTTCACACGTTCAGAGAAGGAAGAAGCCTCTTGTCGTTCTCACTCACCCTGAAGGAAGAAATCTTCATGGCACACAGGTTTAGCAGCACTGTGGCCACATGCTCAGCCTCCCTGTTGAGATCAGTGTCCCTTGCGCCACCAAAGGCAGTGTTCACCCCCAGGTCACCCCCTTTATCTCAGGATGGCTGGGGGTCAGGGAAGCATCACATCCCTGCGGCTCTTCCGATCGCTGTGCCGGCTCTTCTCCAGCCGAACCACCTGATCATCGGACAAAAGCTTGTTTTTCCCCAGAGTTTTGAGCTCGCAGCAAAGTAGGGCCTAAGGAGGTGCCAGGAAAACATGGCAACAACAGAAATGCCACAGGTAGTCCCTAAAACTGAGAAGCTAGGGCTAGTTGTTTTTATATTTTTAAGGCACTTAAAGAAACAGCTGTATTTTTCACAACTACTGAGCTCAGCAGGAACTCTGCAGAACTGTATTCCTTATTATGAGACTGCTTCAATCTACTATTTAGCCTCAATTTAAATANTTTTTTAATTCAACAGCAAGTCATAAAACAATGCATCATCAAAATGATGGCACACCCTCTCCAAAGGTGTCTTTCACCACATCTGAGGCTGGGCTGCTAGTGCAGATGTTCCTAAAGAGAAAGCAAACCAGGATACCCAGGACTTTCTACTCTTTTATTGAGCTTGTCATCTCAGCTTACTGAGCAAACACTTCCATCTAGTGGCCTGCTCCACACATGCTGGGATGATGGATGTCCTTGGGAGTAACAGGTGATAAGAAATTTCTGCAGAGGAAAAACTATACTCTTAAGGAATAATTATTTCATGCTGGTGAGATTGTGTCAAGCCACCCTTTAGCTTTCCCCTCCAAAACATAGGGCTGATTATCATGTAATGCTGTGCAGCTGCTACGAGTGGCATGCACATTATAGGAGTAATCAGTAGTAAATTACTTTTGAGACAATACCTGGTTGCATGTAAATGATTACTTTGGGTAGTCATTTGGAAGAGATGAGTTTTGCAAAGTTTAAACGATCCTAGTGGGAGATTCTGCTCTCCTTAAGGGGACAAACTGCACTGCTGAGCAGCCAGTACTGAGGAGTGCATGCACACAGCTTCGTCCAAGTGTTGCTCCTGCTCTGCTCCTGGCCCCTGTGCTCTCTGGGATAAATTGCTTGAACTCTTTGACTACTTCCTCTACCTGAACCATGCAGACAATATTGTGTAGGGAGTCTGTGAGCTATCTACCATGCTACTGGATGGTATAAATAACAATACCACAGCAGAATTTCCTTTAGGGTAACTTTTGTACTGGCTCTCTGATGCCTCACATGGATCTTGGCATTAAAGGACTTGTAGAGGGTATTATGGGAGAGGGCTGCCATCAGGTATCCTCTGTCTCAAAGCGTGCATTAACACATCAGAGACCACAACTGGGAGAAACAGATTTTTTACCTTTAGAGCTTAGTTTTATTTTTATGACAGCACTGGAATATTATCTTAGAAACTGATGACAGCCAAGATCACCTGAAAAATGTCTAGAAATACCTACCCCCCAGATGCAGTTACATGTGTTTCCCAGACCCTCTCTTAACCAGCACCAGTGTTCCTTTACATTACTATATGGATTTCAACAGCAGCTGAAATTCAGCTGAATTCCCCATGTGGCACCAATCGCTTGGACCACTGCTGCAGAGTCAGGAGCAAGAAAATTAAAGCCTGAAAAGAAAGAACACACCAGACAAATACATCTTGTTCTGCACCACAGGTATGCAGAGAGGGAGTAGAGGTGACAGTGGACACCCACGGCATAGTCAAGGACAGCAGTGAGACTCCTGAAGTTTCTATCCAATGCCTTATTTGTTAGGTTATTCTTTCTCCTTCAAATATCTCACTGCAGGATAAAACCTTCAGGCAGCTATAAGAAGTTTTACTATTATTCTTTCTTTCAGGGAAGAACAGCTCTGCTTAATACATTTTTAAAGACTATATTCATCTAGGAAGACTATTAATAATTAAGAAGAAAACAATATTATTATGGAAATTAAGGCACCTCTGGGTCTGTGGGAACACAGAATTTTCTGATGACTTACTGGCATTCCTTCTAGCTCCTGCACAAGCAGCACAGAGAACAGGAGACATTTGTACCCTAGAGAGACTACTCTGTTTAGTCCAGGTCAATGCACAGGGCTGATGTTCTGTAATTAAAGACAAGCTGTCGAATGACTTTTCACAATTTTTTGGTCTTTCTTTGCTGTTTGCATTAAGACAGTGAGATAACCTTCCTCCTTCCTTGTCCTGTCATTACAGGGTCACTAAAAAGGCACTGGCTGTGATGGATCAGCAAGAGTCAAACAAACCTGCTCTCCCATCGTGGTACTGCAAGAAATTCCAGGCCTTTGCAGACCTCCACATGCAGGACCACATTGTCAGACATAGTTGTAGAAGGGAATATCTTGCTGGACGTCAGTTTTGGACACACTCTGCAAGTGCTAAATGGCCTGTACTGGGCCTGAGAAATAGAGGACATTGTGCATTTTACTGGCACAATTAGGGCTACACACAGTCCTGCAGCCAGATACTGCAGCATATGTGAATGTTCCTTCAACAGGAGTTCCCTGATGGGCCCTACCCATCTGGAAATATCTGTGCTGCAGGGATCACTGCTTACCAGACAGAATTTGGCTGGTTTGGAGACCAGTAGCAATGTAGCCTTGGCAACATCTGAATTTTCCCGGGCCTTCCTGGAGAGTGCTTAGAGCTGATTTCCCTTTCACTGAGGGCCAAAGTGGTTCCTGGACATGCTGGGAGGTTCTACTGACAGGAGAAGGCCATTGCTGCTTTGATGCCCATAAGTGGAGGTTAGGTAAGGAAATGGAGCAGTGCCATAGGAAAAAATGGCTTACTTCTCTGAAATTCTTAAATTTAGGTAATTTTCTTTGGACCGAGCAGTGCTCATCTGCTCTGAGAAGGAAAAAAAGCCTGCTCCCTCTCCCAGTGAAGAACCACTGATGAGCCAGTACCCCACAGTCCACAGAGATCATGGATACCAACAAACATATTTTCTTCCCATCTTTCTTTCACACATCCTGATTCCTTCCCCTTTAAAAGAATGGTGGGATGAGCAGTATATCTACAGTATGTCTGTGGCAGAGTGGCCACCAGAAATTAAATTACTGCTCATCATCTGAGCTGCCATAGCGGGATGGACTCAGGTATTCATTGCTCAGTCCTGAAAGGAAATGAAATTTCTTGTCCCAGGTGACCTCCACAAAGTCACTGAGCTACGCAGTGAGCTACTGACTAAGCTACAACTCACATGCCTGTTCTCCCAGAGTTTGCACAGATAAACTGTTTCAGCCTTTTCACCCATCTCTGCACCTACAGAAACTTTTTATGGGGTCAGTTCTACATGGAGAGCTACAAATAAGTTTAACAAGTTTTAAATTAAATTTTACAAGTGATTCTTTCCTCTCTAAGCAATGCAAATAAGGACAGGCATCTCAGATGTGCCAAGTTTTAAGACTTTCCTGCCTTCCAATGTCTTTATTAAATACCAGTGCTCTCAGCTTAGACTGGGAGAAGTTACTAAGCGACTCCAGTTTCAGCTCAGGCTTGTTTTCCTGTGAGGAAGCAAGAATTAATGCTACAGTGCCCCCCTTCTCTGCAGTACACTGTGTGCTAGGGGGTGCTTTATGGTCAGTGAGTGGCTTTAGGGGTACTCTCAGTGCTGCTTCATTGGTTTGCTACCAGAAAGACAGAGAAACAAATTCTGTGTCAGCGCCTACCTATTCTTTAGGGTTTATCCTGGAGAGAGAAATCAATGACTCGATCTCTTCTTGAAGCATCTACATTAAAACATGGGGAGTGAAGTCTGACATTTTGTGGGTGTGTGTGCGTGTGTGTGTCCATGCATGGTTCAGCATTGCCATTCATCTTCACTCTCCAAAGCAACAATTATCTGGAGTCCCCCAGGAGGGAAATGCACTCCTCTCATAAGCTTGGAGTAATGACTAGGAAGCAGTAGTGTGTAACAGGATCCCCAGTGCTAAGCTTTCCCTGATAACCACATACACTAATGAAATAACCCTAAGTTGGTTCCAGTCCTTAATGTTTTCTTATTATTATTCCATGGGGCCTGTGTTGGGAAGAGAAACATCACTTCCCTGCAAACTAATATCAAATGCAAGTCGTGCTTAGCATCTTACATGGTCCTCATAAATTTGAGTGAGTTCCCTGTGATTTCCATCTCATTGACCTGACAGGATGATCACTCCCTGCTACTGCGCCGGCTGTGTCCCTTGTCAATAGCCCGTGAGGAAATATTCTGCACTGATGTATTTCCTTCCTAATTTCTTGGTCGATAACTTTCTTTTACTCTTCTTCCTTGCCTAACTCTGACAACTTTAGGAATCAAAGACCAGTAACCCTTGAGATTTTTTTATATGCATGCCAGATCCATTTTTTTTTTTTTTTTATTTTTTTTTGTCAGAAGGCCAGAGAAAAAATTGAAGGAGGCTAACATAAGAAATCCATGAGAACTTTACAATAAAAGTTTCTTGACTTTGGTGTGAGATGGTTCGGTGCCTAAAATATGCCTAAAAAAAATCAGCTGCTAAAATACGGTTTACATCCAACCCAGCCTGACATGGGCAGTCCTTTTCCATACCTCCTTGTTCTGTGTGCATGTGCTGACTGATCTTTGTGCTCACATAAATGGAGAGAGCAGGAGCTTGTGTATTTGCTGTATGATATTATTAATATTGTTGATTATGAATTCTTCCCTCTACATAAGTCTGTGTGCCACCTTACAGAAGTTATAGCTATTCATGCCAATTTTTAGTTATATATTAAAATATGTCTGTCTCTCACCCAGGGCACCTTGACATTGGTTAAAATTGCAGCCTAAACACATGAGAACAGCTCCAGAGCATGAAAGACACAGCACTCATCATGTGGTCCAATAGGCTGTGGATTCTTATGCCTACATGCATATGCATTTGCTCTAACCAGACTCTGCCTGGGTATGATAACAGCAGCAGAAGCCTAGACAAAGACGAGGGTTAAGAAGCAGGCAGAAGCAGAGAAGAGATTGTGGAGAAGGCAGGGGAGAAAAAGGGACAGCAGAAAGAAAAAAGAAGACAAAGAATATATTCATGTGTGCCTTCTCTCATGTACAGAGCACAAAACTCCCTGCCAAGAAACAGTCACCCTCATTTTTCCTGCCAGGAAACTCAGCACCCAAGAGGGAGCCACTTGTTTAAGGTTGCTCCCCAGGCAGGAGGTAGAGCCACCAGACAATATCACCTCCTGTATCCCAGCAGCCCAGCCACAGCAATGAGGAAATCCTCAGCTTTTGCTGCCCACAGCTGGGATGCACTTCCCAGGAGCATCCCAGCTCTGGTCCCCAAAGCCCACATGGTGAAGAACAGGCCCATGGTACAGAGCAGAAGAAAGGCATTGTGTAGTGGTGCTGGGGAGAAAGTGGGTCCTGTGCACAAGAAATCAGGGCAACATTCCCGACTGTGTGTAATGACACCATGGAGGCTGAGGGACACCTTCTGAGTAGGGCAGGTGGCAGGGAGTGAGAGAAGCCAGCCTTGTCCTGTCCTGCGCTGCTTTGGCTTCAGCTCTCTGTACTTCAAAGAGTAATCTTCCATAACTCGTGAAGCAGCAGGGAATTTCCACAGGACTGACAGAAATCTTGTGTTGAGCTAATATTTTAAAAGGGTAAAGGAGACGACCCAGGTAATTATAAGCCTGTCAAGCTGACATCGATCCCAGGTAAAATAATGGAGCAGCTAATAGGGAAAATATAATTCATGCCCATCAGCAGGGGGCTGTGGAAAATAGACCCTGTCAAATGAACTTAATATCTTTCTTTGCTGTGATTACAAGTTTACTTGATGAAGTCAGTGGTGTTGATAGAAAAAAAAATTAAGATTTTCCAAAGCATACAACCTGATGCCACATACTAACTGGATTTAAATCCTAGAACAATACAAAGACAACAAAGTATGTAGTAAATGAATTAAGGTGACTGACTCTAAAAATATCATGGAAATCAGAAAGCTGTCATCATGGCAATTGTTTTATGGATTGGGTCCCACAATGTGAGGCAGGTTGTATGATGGTATTTTACTTCCATACCTGAGATATAAAATTTCTAACTAAAATCTGTCATACTAAGACAGGGAGGCCAAAAGATTGTAGGGAGACACTACTGATACAAAAAACTTTGTAATTTCTTGGTGATCTTGGAGAAACAAGTAAGGTAGAAGTATATGTGTTTCAGTTGAGTCCAACCTGAAGTAAGCATATGTAAGACCAGAAAATGTAGCTGATACCTAGAGGACAGGGAACAGACAGGAATGCCTTAAAAAATTAGTTCTGAGCTCAAATTAGTCATGCAAAAATGTCCAGTGTAATACTGTCAACAAAAGGTCTGGTAGAACACCAGACCAGGGCCACCTCTGAGGACCATAAGAAGAGAATTTCACCTTTTCTTTGAAACTTGCAACCACACCAGCGACCCAGACTGCTCAGTTCAATAAACATTTTGATGAGGTGGAGGTGATCCAGAGAAAATCCAGGACAATATTCCTGTGATTTGCAAACCTACCTTTCTAGATATGACTCCAGGAGCCAAACTACTCAGTTTACCAGGGTAATGGTTGTGGGAGTGATCTGACATCATCTCTTGGCATCCAACAGAGAGGAAAGCATCAATAGCAAAAGTACCATTGATTTTGGTGGGGTACTTGAGTGAGTTACTTGAGAGCCACCTGCTCTGGATCTGGTGTTTGATGAATAACTATACTCTCAGTATTTATCTCCTGTACCTCTAAGTAAGGAACATTACTTGTCTGCTTGTCAAGACGTTGCAACAACAACTGAGACACCAGCTAAAAAGCACTGCCTCAAGTGCCAGCTCACTATATAGCTCCATACATTTTATTGTTGAGTCTGCTCAGCACTGAGCAGACTGCAAAGTCTCTCTTTTGACCCAAATGGCTTCCTTTGCCTCAGAGGAATGAGAGAAAGCTCAAAAATAGCCAGAGAGGCTCTCACAAAACCTTCCTGCTGGGAATACCAATGTGCACCATGCACTGCCTAAGTGCACATCCTGTACTGTGGTTTAAGCCATGATACAAAGTTGAGCTAGCACAGATGGCTGTGCACTGTTAATTGATTGCTAACAGTAATAAATGGCTCCATAGCGTGGACTTGCAGTCTTAGAAATAAAGTCCCTGGCATTTGTATTGACAGTAGGCAGCATGTGGAAATGTTCTGGAGAAAGGTGAGCTCCCAGCCCCTGTGGAATGCAAGCTGCCACCCTGCATCTTGGCCAAGCAACTATTTATTTTGTGTTTCAATTAGAAAAAAAGCTCATCAGATCCTTTGAGTGAAAAAAGAAATTAATAATTTGGCTGACCTCTAAGCTCACTCTGGGGGATAAATTTTCTTATTTGCTTAACATTTCCCAGGTCCAGAAATAGAAAGGGTGGCTGACTTAATATACTTTAGATCTCTTAGGTGAAATGATGCTACTGACTGAAGAATATGCATTACCTGGCATCAGCACAGCCAGAAAAAAAAAAAAAAAATCCACTTAGAGCTGCTTCTCCCATAAGATAAGCCCCAGGTTCACAGAGTGAGATGCCTCCTCCCTACTGCAGCAGTGAATTAAGTTTGTCATTTGTTATTGTGTCTTGCCAGTGCACAAAATAGCAGCCCTGGGCTGTAATCTCCACTCATCTGAGTCTGCACAGTAATTGCTGGCAGCCATGGAAACCAAACTTCCCACAGTCATTTATAAACTTGACCCTCCTTGCTTCCTTATTGCTGTATTCAGCCAAGCCCTTGATGGGGATAAGCGAAGAGAGAGGAAATCGTAAACTGCAAGAAAATCCAAACGTTTGGCGGTGCAGCACAGAGAACTGGCCAGGAGCCTTCTTCTCGTGTGAGTGGGAGCCTTTCCAATGTCACTGCTGGCTTTGCAGCAGGCTTCTGGTGAGGAAGGTGGAGCAGTGCCATCTGCTGCGATAAGCTCCAGTTAATGACTAACAGGCCTTTATCTGCACCGCTTGGGATGTGAGGATGTCTCTTCACTTCCAAATCCCACCACCAGCTTCCCAGGGAGCCTTGGCCATGCCACGTGACTTGCCTTCTGCCTGAGACATCCCAGCTGCAAATTGGGGATAGCCTATTTCACAGGATCATGATGAAGGTCAAATGATGAAGGCCTCTCAGTAGGTCAAAGATTTGGACTGTAGAAAGCCAAAGAAGTCATGCTTCTATTTTCCTCAAGTGTCAACAAAGATTCTAAAAATGTTTCCAGCCCAGCTGAACATTTTCCAGTTGACATCCTGCTGGAAAACTTGTTCAACCACCAAATACTCACTGCATGTACAGTCGTTGGATGGCTGAAGCCAGGTAAAACCTCTGGTGTCATTGTTAAATACACGACAGTGGCCATCTGAAAACTTGGTCCTCTTATAATTCCTGTGAAATACCTATTGCAGCAACAGAAACAAATAAATAATCAAGTGGATTTGAAAAAGACTAGATTTTGTCTAGTTTAATTATTCAAGATCCTCAACTGTCACCATTTAGGATCAGCAATGACTGAATATTGACAGGAGTTTCAATACTACTAAAGAACACATCACTGACCTTTGGGACCATCAGATTACACCACCCGACAAATAGCTACATCTCATCCTTACAATCCACTTGTAAGAGTTACTTTTCTTTTCCCAGTACTTCTTCTATGTTAGTATTATTTGATCTAAAGCCCAGTCGAAAAGGATGACTTTTTCTTCTTAACATGCCACACCAGGTTATGATATAATGTCAAAATGTGTTAATCCAGGCTCAGTTATGTTAAGAAGTGACACATCTATAACAGCTGCAGCATTCAGAGATGGTCTTTTCTGGCATGGTGAATTAAGAAGCATACCATATGATTTAATTTTTTCCTTTGGGAAGAGGGAAGCTAATTAGGATATGCTTAGCTTGTGTTTTTGGTTCTTTTTCTAGAAGACAGACTGTTGCCTACAACATGGGCCAAACACGTGGCCCTGAGATTGTTTTGAGAATACTGGGATAATTCTTCATAACATCCTGGTGTTTACAGAGGTTAGCCAATCTATGCTTAGTACAGGATTCTGCCTTATCAATATCCTCTGGATGTTTTAGACAGACAGATTGCTGTTGGGATTGCTTGTCTGCCTTGCCTGCATGTATGTGCTGCTTCTCTGCTCTTGCATATAAATCTTAATAAATAATCATATTTAGCCTTCTGATTTATGGAGCCCATGTAGGTCTACTGCCCCAATCAGGGGTTGAATTCTCCTACAGACAGACCTCTGCAACTATTTGGACCTTATTTAAAAGGAAAATAATATGCCTTGGTGTTATTATTTACCCAAGAGCTGTGTGCTGGCCATAAAGTTTGGCTCTAGAGGTTAAATTTTCTTGTCTTCAGATTTGTTTTGAGCCAAGGTTTTCAGATTTAAAGTGTTACACCTCTTAGAAGGATTTAGTCCCTTTCTCTTTAAGTACTGCCTGATGCAATATGCTTCTCCTGGTCACAGGAAAGAACAGCAGCTGCACAACACTCCCTTTTTTTCTTTTTTTTTTTCCAAATCCTTATAGCCATTTCATCTATATCTTTCCATAACATCCTTATTTAAATTTCCTACCCCTCCGCTTTGTCAAAAGGCCTTCATGGAGCTTGTAGGAAATTTGCACCTCTGTGCTGTACATCACAGAAAGGAAAGGTTGCAGGAAAATAATTTGAGCAGCTGAATTTGCTGTGCCCAGTTGTATTTTCTCAAATTTGGCATATTAACACCAGTTGAATATCAACTTTTATTGTCTATGCTTTCCTCTTGCTAGCAACTGGTTACTAAACTTAGTCATGAAACAGGGCACACAGAGGCATCTGGAAAAAATAGGTGATCATGATAATCAGTAAGTGCACCATAATGAAAAGTTGGGCTTAAGCATGGAGAGAAATTTATTTCATATTTTCAGCATCCGTGCCTTAACACACTTATCATTGGCATAATTTGTTTTAAAAAGAGACAAAGATCTAGTTAGGTACGTCCACTACCCCTAAATGTCTGGGGAGGTTAGAGTCTGCATGTAAGTTAATCTGCTCTAAAGCTACACACATACAAGTCAAACACATGTACCAGAAGTGCTTTTGTAGTAATCTTTGTGAAGGCTAATGGGACAGCATGCTCATCAGGACAAGAAATGTACTAACAGCACTTTTCTCACAGGTTCCAGACCCACCCAGACCCTCTCCACCCAGGGTGAGGTCCTGTCTGCCCCTGGAATCAGCTCCACTTCATATGGTCACCAACTCCATATCTGCAGCACTGCCCACAGCCTGGGTAGGGATCACCACCTGGGATTTGCCCTAACAAATTTACCAGAGCTTCAGGTGCAACATTGAGCAAAACAGAATAAAACTACAGCTTTCTCAGCACCCACTTAATTCAGCTGCTGTGATTCCTGTGTATTGACTTGACCTAAATTATTTAACAAGTGATGTTTATTAGAAAGAGCAGCACATACACTTTCCCTGTTCTTATTCTTCTCTAGGTATCTGTCTATGACAACAGGTTTTTGGGTTTGGGTTTTGGTTTGGTGGGTTTTTTTGGGTTTTTTTTGGGGGGGAGGGGGAAGGGGAGGAAAGAAGGAAGGAAGGGAAAGAAAGCTGCTGATTTTTGATACTTTTTTTTTTGCTGTTCTGCTATCCTTGCCAGTTCACCCCGTTGTGGGGGGCTACAGCTGCAGTGGTGCTGTGTGGCACAAAGGCTGGATGCAGTGGGAGCAGGCTGCTCAGACAGAAAGACAGCAATATTCTCTTCAGACAAGAGAGGAGGAGCTGGGGGTCAGCACCAGTGTCATCAGGTCTCAGGCCTGATGATCTGGAAGAGCACTGACAGCCTCACAGACCCTCACAGACTGCAAGTAAGCAAAATGAAGTCCTGAAATTATCTCCCCAAACTCTTCTAGTGATACTTCCGCACATCCCAGATCACCAGTTCCTTACCCCAGAATCTAGCTAGGGCAGGATTCTTGTACACTGGGCATAACAAAATGTTTGTTAGTTTTACTCTTATTGGAGGATTAGATACTTTCCTGCTAGTTTTTATGTCATCAACCACTCTACCCAAAAGCAGTGCCTGGGATTTGACTTTTAAAAGCTGTTTCTGGGGGCACACAGCACTCTGGTGGCAATGCCTCCATGAGATTTTGTACGTGTACTGCTTCTGAAGTCCATCTGTTCTTCTCAGAGAAGCTGGGCTCCACGGCTGTTCACCCCAAAGGATCAGGAGAAATGAAGGAAGATGCGACAGCTCGTCTGGACCCATTCTTCAGCAGGAGGTAGGAAAGATGCAAGTGGGAAACTGCTAGTTCTGCTTCCTCCAAAATCTAACTGCACATGGCAAAATGGGCAGGCAGAGCATGGATTGTTACATCCTGTAGGACAAACAGGATTAACAGCCCTGGTGCTAGCCAAACACAGAATTATAATAACCAGGGATGGAAGGGCTCAAACAACATCTTGCCCACCCCAATTCCACAAGGCACCATCTGCTGTTTGCCTAGTCAGCTCTTAAAAGCCTCCCACGATGGAGATGTCACTGTCTTTTCAGGCAACTTTCTCCACTGCTTTTTCTGCCATTGCTGTCAGGAAGTTTTGTTCTCATGTCTAACTTGAATCTCTCTTTCTACAATATAAGGCCACTATTCCTTACCCTCAATGAAGCAGTCAAGGGGGAAAAAAAAGGATTCTGTTCTCTTACTGTGGCTTTTTTTGTTTTTAGAAACCATTGTCCACTCCAACTTCAGTCATCTCTTCTCTCATTTCAGCCTAGTTCTTTCACTCTTCCCCCACCCAACATGTTTTCCACCATCTATGCTCTCTATCTATATGGCACCAATTGTCTCAGAACTCTTGTACGGTAGTGATAGCATGTCCAAAAGAGGACCCAGCAGTCTTACAACCGATGGTGTTCGTCCTTGAACCACAAACTATTTTTCAGGGTCACTTTTTCCATAAGGCATTTCAAATCCCGCCTTCCAGACGTGCGTAGAGCTCACTCTCACTGCAGATTTAATAATCCCCTAGCCCATCCACCAAGCTGTTTTAATGAAAACATGGTATTATAGAGCACCCACTCAATAAATCTTTACAGTCTGACAGCAAATCATTGAAAACTTATCTCTAGATCTGCTTATCTTTTTTCCATTGGACAATTCTCTAGTTTGTGTAGCTCCATGTCTGCGGCAGACTGACAACCTTGTTTTGCCCAGTTTGTACAGTGAAAGCACCAGCAGTGTAGCACCATCATGAGTTTCCAAGGGGGTCACACTAGGTGCAGCCTCCAAAGAGGTGGATTTTTCCCTTACAGGAGCTCCCAGAACAGCAACATGACTGTTGATGGTTGAGCTCCACTTCTGGTGACTGCAGTAAATGAAAAACGTGGCTCCACAGTGTGTTTAGGAAGGGAAAGCTTTCTGGAGCCATTAAGTCACTAACGTCCGTGTAGTCAGACCTGAAAGAAAGGTGCTAAATTGATGGATGTACTTGTCATATTTATGGTTTGTAGCAGAGTGATGAATGTGCTTTGTGGTTTATAATGTGATGCTCATTTAACTCTCCTTTTTAAGATCTGGCTGATTTATAGAAGCCAGTGTTCCTATTGCATTTCAGTGGGGTGACAGGGATAATATTAGAGCACAGAGGTTTGTCAATTAGTCTTGTATGACAAAGCCATGCTCCAAATGGCTGCCTCTGATTGGGAAGATTTAACCCTGGAGAGAATGGACCCATTTTAAAGGCATCTCTGCTGCTGGAGTGACCCACTGATTTATGCCCTTCCCCAGCATTTTGTGGAAGTCCTAATTTATGAGGCTACAGCTCCAGCTGCCTCAGTGAGTCAATTCACAAAGGTGTGTTCCAGCACACAGCACATCTCTGGCTGCAGTAGATGTCAGGTACCACTGCCCAGCTGTAACAGAACATCCCAGAGCCTTCTCTGCTTTCTCCAGCATAGTTAATGGTTTGGAGTACATTTGGTTTTATTACCCATGGAGAAGCACTTGATTTTTGGGAGTCAGGGGTTCAACATGCACCAGAAAGGGTGGGTGCAAGGTCTCTAATCATGTGAGCCAGGGCAGGCACATAGTACTCCTGAGAGCTTTGATTTATCAGACTTAACATCAGTGTCTGTGTTTTCAGCCTCTGCTCTGCCATGGACTTTCTGCTGACATTTTTTCCAAGTCTCTCCCTCCACCAGCCTCATCTTTCCCCCGACTTTAAAGCTAATGGAAGTATTTACCTCACACATATAATTAGCACTCGAGCTGCCAGGCACATGTGTGTTTTAAGCTTTTTCACCCCAGGAAGGCAAATGCCTATGTGTGTCACAAAATCGCATCATATTATTTCTGATAAACATTCATAGCTCAAAATGCTTTGCCAGGCTACTAGAAATGCAATTAGTTATCAAGCTAAATATAGCAAAACATCTGAGGTGGAGGCAAGAAATTTAGAAAAGTGAAAATGTGTGCAGAAAGAGAAGCAAGATCACCCATTCAAATCAGTCAACACACCTAGTTCTTTTTCATTGGTTGTCTTGAACCCTCTAGATTTTGTTTACTCCTGCAGAATTTTACAATAGCTGCCCCTTGGGAATGCCTTGTACACTGAATTTTGTCCCTGGGACAGAGACATCTAAAGCAGCCAGATGGTGCAAGCAACAAAAGTTGGATGCACAGGCATCTGGTGCTGCACAGGTGCATGGAGGTCAGGATGAGAAGTGGGGACAGCTTTTTCTGGGAGAAGAGGAGCAGACCCAGCCAGAGGTGCTGCCAGGGATGGGGTGCAGAGGTGTCTGCTGACGGGTTCTGGGGGCAGAGCTGGTACAGGACTGGTAACACAGAGATGTGTTTGGGTTTGGGGAGGAACCTCATCTCAAACAAAACCAAACCCTCATGACCTAGGATGTTTTCATAGGCTGTTGAGAACACCCCGTCTCCAGCACCTCCTGAGAAAGCGCTGAAAAAACGCCTCCCTCCCCTGGAAAGCGATCATAGTAAACTATATGTTAGCAGGGATGTGGCAGTCAGGCTCTGTCACCAAAAAGGCCACAGACAGCCTAGATATCGCTCTGAAGTGGGTCTCCTGCTGGTTAGCTCTTACCACTATTTTTAGGCCGAGGCACTTTATGCCTTCAACTTTCCCCCCCCCCCCC
>VWZN01004070.1:300868-329815 GCA_013396955.1 Regulus satrapa | reverse complement strand
CCTTCAACCTCCCCCCCCCCCCCCCCCCCTTTTTTTTTGCCATCAAGTGGCCGTGAACTCTCTCACAGTTGACAGAAATTTGTATCCTTCGGCAGTAATAGATCCATCAAGACTAGGCTGAGGTAACTGAATGCATAAATGCATGTTTGAGATGCTGTTCATTTTAATAAACTACACTGCATGAGTGGAATAGATATTGAATTTAATATATACTGGCATGAAATAATTCTTACTAAGTGGTGTCTGGAGTCAGTTTTCAATCTAATTTCCCCTTTGTAGATTTTTTTTCTTTTTTGCATAAATAGATTTTATAAATATCAGTAAATTAATTTTTGGGCATGTAGCAGGTTTTCCTTATGATGAAGAGGACAAATATGGTTAAGCATCCACCTGTACACTTAAGGGACTGAGATTGTTGGCCCCGATATACTGAAACTCATCTGAATGCATCTCATCAGAGAAAAAATTGAATTTTTCAGAGGTCCAACTGACTTTTGAAAAGCTAAGGCTTGTGTCAAGGTTAATTAGGAGATAACTTTGGAATGGCACCAAGGTAGCTGGCCCAACATGGAAGACAGAGCCATCAGGCTGGCCCTCACCCAGCCCTGTGAGGCTCTGGGAGACTGTATGCAGCCATGCAGACAGAGAGGCTCCTGCCCATGCCCTGGGGTGAGTTGGTAGGAGGGATGGCTTTGCTATAATGAAAGGCAGCTCTCCACGAAGAACCTTCTCTAGACCTCTTTGTCCCCACTGCGTCCTTAAAAATGGGTCTCAGGCTGGAAAGTCAGAGTTCCATACAGCCATGGTTTCTTTCTCCAAATATTATCACCATCGTCATCATCAATCATTATCATCATCATCATCAATCATCATCATCATCATTATCATCATCATCATTGCCATAAATCGTGCAGGTACTAAGCCAGGGGGAACATCATCATTACCCAGCCTGCCTGAGATGGGTGGTGGGAACAGAGGTGGTGCTCATCCTCATCACCAGCCTTCAGAGAGGAGGCCTGTGCACAGATGGACAAGTTTGGTGGATGTTTCCTATCGAAACAAACAGGGGGAGGACAATATAATATATTGCAGTCATTAAGAGGAGAAAGATGTTGATTTCCCCAAAGGCTTTACTACAGGACTTCAGCTCAAAGCAGCTGGCACCTTGTGCCACATGACCATCGTCTGTCATCTGTCATTTCACCCCCTCACAGGAGCCAACCTGTCTGAGCAAACTCCTCTTCCTGACTGCTTTCACTGCTTTCCCAGTGAAGTCTGAGCCAGCCTTTTGCTCCATGACAACATGCTGAATCCAGCCCAGCCTCTCAGCAGCCAGAGCTCTTGCCATCTGATGGGTGGTTTGCCTCAGTTCCGTGCTGCGGGAAAACAAACACATCTCACCACTGAGCTCCCCAGCTTTGGCAGAGCACCAAAGATGGCACAGCATGTGGAGCACCCCCTCATCCCCTGCAGATGAACCTCCAGGTCCAGACCTCTGCAGGGATACATTACCCCACTTGCCTCTGTGCAGGGGCCAAGCATACTCCAGCTCTGCCGACCAGCAGATACCTCAAACTGACTCTTTCTATGAAGAATATGGACACATTAGCCTTAATCCACTGGTCACGGGACTTATAGCACACCTAAACTTTCAGTCAAGATATAGGTTTGACAGGTCAGAGCAGTCTCTAGTAAAAAAAGGGCTCGGCACTGCTCCAAATTCCTGCAGCTCCAAGCCAACCACACAGCCGTGGTGAGCAGCAGAGACCAGGCTGCAGGCATATTAGCACATAACTGCTGTACAGACTGTTTATTGTCCACTTGATGCCAGTCCTTGTCAGCATCAATATCCCAATTTCTCTTGCTACAAACAAAGGTTAAGTGAGTCCAATTACTCTAGTAAGGTAATATCAATAATGCCACTAATTACAGCAATCGCCGTATGGATCATTAGTTTGTGATTATGACTTTGTCAAGTGCTTTGGCAATTTTATGCAAGAATCACTCACAATGTGTCATGGAAAAGAAATATCTTCTTGGCATTGCTAGGCTCCTCTCCGTATAAATGATCCTAAAACTTTGTGTGAAGTCTGCCAGAAGGTTCTTAGGAAAAGAAACGTCTATCTAGTATTTGCAGCTCCACAACACACAGTAGGAAGAGGGTAATGGCAAGAGAGGGGTGGTGGGGTCATACCTTATGCAAATGGAAATTCATTGTTTTGAGTCCCGAAGAGTTTCAGTAAACAGGATCCCATGCAAATGAAAGGGACTCAGGTTGTGTGAGGTACTGACATGTTTTTCTAATAAGAGTCATTATTGTCCTTACAGCCTCCCAGGAGAATCTTGGCATGTATTATTTTATTTGAATAAATAATTAATTTAGTTTAATTAAGATCATCCAGCAGTCTGGAGATAGGTTTTATTAATTCAAAATGCATGGGAGGGTCTAAGTATGTGTATGGTATCCATGGAAACAGATTTTTGTCCTTCAGTTGAATTCGATGTGGAAATTGGAAAGCTCCCTCTGTCCTGTAAATTTTCCTTTGCCCATAACTTTGCTGTCAGAGCAGTGACGGCCAGAAACA
The DNA here is from genome assembly GCA_013396955.1 of Regulus satrapa. Lineage (NCBI taxonomy): Eukaryota > Metazoa > Chordata > Aves > Passeriformes > Regulidae > Regulus > Regulus satrapa. The sequence continues at coordinate 327,230 of VWZN01004070.1, read as the reverse complement.
GGATTTTCCAGAAGACATGCAATGGGAATCCTTCTGTCACCCCTTCTTGGGTCACAAACAAGTGAGCTCTTAGTGCCCACATCACCCTGAGGAATTTGTACTCATTTAACAGCTTTTCCAGGATTTTTCCCAAGACCCTCTCCACATGACCATTTTCTGCATTTTCAATCCCTTTCTACAGCGAGTACTAAAATCATTGAAACACAACTTTAATTAAAAATAAAAGGGAAATTGAATTTAAAGTCAGAGAAGATATCATTATAGTCCAGTAATCTCACTCATGCACATGACAGATCATAAATTTCACCCTCCACTTCTTGCATCAATATGTAGGAGAATTAAAATGCCCATTCTAGAAAAGGTCCTTGTCTGGAAGATGATAAGCTTCCTCAACTCATCATCCCATTAACAAATTCAAGGATTCTTTAGCATTTTTAAGACTCTTATGAAGGTCTGAAAGCCTTCAGAAGAAGAAGCTAAAGCAAACAGCTGGAAGTGGGATTTATCCACAGACAATCTCCCAGGGTGCTAGAATATCCCTGAAACATGTAGGCATCTTGTCTACACTTGCTCTTCGCTGTTGTACTGGACCTGCTGTAGGAATCAAACTAGCAAAACAACCATGATGGAAGTCCAGCACACAAGATTGATATCACCCGCTGCTACTCACTAAATTTTCAGAAACTGAGAAAAGTCTTTCTTGACAGTTCCAGCTTTAACAGTGAAACTCATGGCTAAATGCCTGCCAAGTTGCATGGCTGGACAAATTGTCCAAAAATCCAGGGACCTCAAAGAGCATAAAAAGGTAAGTCTCAGATTAACATGACTGTAGAAAAATGGCATTCAGAAAATGCAGCATCCCAGACCAATTTCTGCCACATTCTGCCAAAACTAATTTGATAGGCACTAGCACTTTGTTGGCCATATAGATGTTTAAAGTGCTTCTGTCAGGGTTAGAGCAAACCAATGCAGTAGGAGGGAAAACCAGTTCCTCACACATGTTGAATATACCACAATAAACACTGAGAAGACAAGGACTTGACCTCATTTCTCACTGCATACCCTCTTAGACTTAGGAAGATAGCTCAGTCAAGGCTAAAAGCAATATTCAGTCCATAATCATGTGAAATATTTAACAGAGAAAGCAGATGCTTAATAAGATTTTAAATTACTCATTAGAGGAAACCTTAAGCAAGAGACAATATACACAAGCACATTTAACAGGCAAGAATCATAGCTTTTTCTATTCCCTTTATAATGTACAAGCAGGCAACTGAAGAGAAAAAAAAACCCTTAAACTATTGTAGTAATGCAGCTCCTGTCCTCATCATTGGGATACCAGCTGGAAAAAGATAGATAATCCACCTCCATTTTCATTTGGCAAGATGAGAAGATCAGATGAATTGTGATGGTGTGCAGCTTTGAGTCGCAAGAGTAAAATCTGTACTGTTTGTTTTCCATGGTTGGCATTGATTTACCCTCACTTGAAGTGAGAGGTTATTTAAGCAGTAATTTCAGCTTCCTGCAACACAGAAGCAATAAATGGATTCTCTCATGCATTTGAGATATTTTTGCTAAGAAGATTCAAGAGGAGACAACTGTTTGGATTATCCTCCAAAGACAACTGAAATAATAATTGCGATAACAAAATGTCACAGGAAAAGCATGGCTTCAAGCACACCTGCCATTTGTTTATTCCTGACATGCTCATAAATATCCACCTTTCTTCTCTGTTTTTCTTAGGGCGCCAGGAAGAGATGTGGCAGGCTGGGGAGAAGGGAGTGAGATGCAAGCAGCAAGGCTCTTTGTGGCATTCCTGATGACTGCGGTAACTGGTCCTTGTCACTCATTATTACGTGTTGAGCACCTGCATGGCAATGGGAAGTGATGTTGTACAAAAGCACTGGGAGTTCATTTGTTTTTCCTCATGGGGACATTTGGCCTGTCCTGAAGACCCTGCATTGCTTGGTTGTGCTTTAAGGAAACGAAGAAGCCCAGCCCAGACTTGATGTCACAGTTTTCCCCTGCCTACAAGGGCACAGAAAGGACCATACCTTAGTTCTGTGTGTCAGTGTGTCCAAGGGCACGACAGGTGGCTGGAGACCGCTGCTATCCCACCTTTTGCTCTGTGGTTTGTGCAACCTCATTTTTACCAGTCCCAGTAGCAGGGGTACGGAAAGGCTCATCCACCTGGTCCATGAGAGTGCACCAAGGAGACATCAGCACCAACAATTCCCATTCAAGCAGTAATGTTAGATTGGTAATGTCAGGTTAATAGCTGGACTCAATCATCTCAAGGATCTTTTCCAACCTAAATGTGCTGAGGCACAAGGAGCAACCCTTACACAGGCAGGCAACAGACACTCGCTAACTGGGCTGCAGCATTTCCATGACCTTACCCCCTTGGAATTGTGATACATGGATATAGGGAGCTCAATTAAATGATGCCTCAGAGAAAAGAAAACTGACTTCCCTCCCTGTATGCACACCCCCTTCCAAATCAGGCACAAAACAAGTGTCTGAGCACTGCACAAGTGCAGGATCCCCTTCCACCTACTCCCTCTAGTCCAAAAATGATGCCTTTTCCCAGGAAAGTCAAAATGTGCCTCATGTAGCTGATTTAGGGCTGTGAAAATTCACAAAGCTGCCACTCCATCCGCAGCTTTGGGAGTATGCACCGCACAGCTAAAAGAGGAGGTGCAGCTGATTCCTGTTTTCTCGGTGCCTCCATTCCTGAGCAAAGCATCCTTTGCTCATACTGTGCTAGAATTAGTTCCCTGGCTGAATAAAACACTACAGCCTGCAGAACTGTAATTTTGGCACTGCTCACCAGCACTAAAAACAATTTTGAAAAAGAGAAAACAAAAAGGAATAACATATCTGTCAGTTCTTGGCACTAATCAGTGAAAATGGCTTCACTTCAGTGGCACCAAATGCATGTAAAGGTAATTGAAATGCAATGGCCAGCAGGCTGACCACCTTTATCACTATAGTCTCTGTGCCAATTTAAGAACTATTTGTATTTTTCTCGGGGGATTTTCATATGCATGATTACATTAACATATAGGACCCCTGTAATATGCCAAGCCAACAGCCCTGAAGATCACTGTCCTCTCTTTATAAACAAAACAGATTCAATCCCGGGAACAGATGCTGCCTTCTCAGGGAGCCTCATCCTATCAATCAGAGATGCAGCTACTCTAGATCATTGTATAGTTACTTACCAGCACTGGTACAGGCACTAGAGTAATTCAAACAAAGACATCCATCCCCATGTGTGTACCTCTGACCTTTAACCAGGAGCCACCAGCCTGTTGCTCTGGTCAAGACTGAGAAACAATTCAAGTGCAGCTCAAATGTAGGATCTGTCCCATGACAGAGGCATGGCAGTGCAGGAGCTGCAGGTAATCCAAATCTCCATCTGTGATGGGAAATAGGTTAAACTTCATAGTACCATCTTCACATCTGAGTCAAACCAGTTCCTGTGGCAGAGCAGTGGAGAGAAGGCTCTCAGCCAGGCATGAGAAGTAGGACACTGTGATTATATGGAAGATTATTATTAGATTTATTACTAATACAATATCTAAATATTGCCAATGCCATATCTAAACCACAGCTTTATCATCTATTAAAATGGATTACAGTATTGTCAGGTCATGTCCCTCCTGTTGAGTCATGTGCTTCTGTGAGATCCTCCTGCTGTCTAAACTTCTCAGAGAAGTCTAGGGGCAGCTAGGCCCACTTAGTGTCCAATTTGGTCAGCTGTTTAAAGGGTTATAAGCAGATTTGACTGGAAATGTACAAGTTTACAGTCTTCGGCCCTGTAGAATTCCCAATTACAAAACAAGAAGCACCTATGTAGCTATTTTAGGATTTTAACTCTGTATTTGACTGGATATTAGTGCTTTTTAATAATCTGTCCAAAAGTGAGTGTTTTCTGCCTTTAGACTGGATGGACCCTGCAGGCTAAAATTTTAAGAGATCAATTTGCCTTGTCCCAATCTCCAGCAGTATTTTATGCCCTTCTGTAAGCTAGTGTGCACCCAAGTCAAATGAAAATATCTCAAACCCCCCACCACTGTAATGCATTAATTATGCAAGCAACCAGAGACTTCCTCCTTCAATACCCACTTGGTGTTCTTATCTTAGGACACATTACCATTAAAGAAAGGTATGTGTGAGGGAGAGAACAAATTCAAAGATCTTACTAGCTTTTCTTGCAGTCACAGCCAAGCTTTGTCAATCCCTGCCTGTAAATCTCTCACTAAAATTCTCCCCACCTTGGCTTCAGGAAACACATGCTGTCTGCTGACCCTTGGCTGTCAAAAGTCGTTGACATGATTTTGTAAGGTCAGGAAAGATGGACTCATCTATTCCACAGGTAGTATTAACTGGTCTGAAGTATTCCTAAAGTCCTTTGGAGACAAGGGCTCGGCAGTCCTGCCTAGCTCTTGGCCACAGGGTCCAATCTGCTCCTACACGAGGTGCGAGTGTTTCTTCCCACGACTGAAGAGTTAATGAAGCACCGACCCCAAACACAGAGGCTGATGGATCGCAGAGGATTTGCTGTGATGGTGCCCGTGTAGCCCAGCCTGTGCTGAGGAGAAGTGCCAGCCTCACCCAGGTCACCGGTTCCTCTCCTTCACACACATCTGGATGTGGGGACATGGACCAGCACAGCTCACTGGCTCACACCATGCCAGCCTGAGCGAAGTCATCTCTCCTCAGAACAGAGATGGTGGAGTATGAGTGCTGTGTGCACAATGAGGAAACAAGGACCCAAAGGCTGATGAGGTTGATTACCAGTGCCAATGGCCTCACTTCGTAAAACCTTGGTCACCTCCAGTCTCCTCGGAATCCGAGCCAGTTTTGGTTTTCATTCTGAATTCCTCAGACCAAACCTACCTTTCAGTGAGTCTACTTCTGAGATTTCTTACTTTGCAGACTGGGAAGACTGGCTGGTTAAAATATTTAGATGGGGAGGGCTAAGACCAGCTCCTCTATCTGTAATTCAGGTGCCAAACAGAGGGTGCAACCACAGGGCACATCAGAGCACGCTGATTATTCTGTCAGGAGCAACTTAAGATGGCAATTTTTAAGCTCTTATTTCTCATCATGAAACGCCTGCAAACAAATCAAGACTTTTGCACCTGCACTCATTATTCAAAATTATTTGATGAGCGGTATGTGCAAACATGTTTAACTGCACATGGAGAATCTACAAATCATTTGATGTGACCTTCACTCAAGAGTTCAACATTAATATACTGCCAAGGGACCTGTCAACCACACCATTCTTTTTGGCCTTGATTTCTTAGGACTGAAAAAGGGGAAATATTCCTTGCAAGAAGGATCAGAGAAGAAGACATTTTGCTTTGCAGGACATTTTGCTTTTCTGTGAGATAAAATTCAGACAATGAAAGCAGGGTTCAAATTTAGAAATAGTTTCATCCTTTCCTGTCTAAAGTATCAAGAAAGGCCCGATCAACGGACTGTTCGGAAAACCTCAGCTCATATTTTCTCTTTGTGGTCTCAAAAAGTAATCCCATTTGCATATGTGAGGGTGATCCTCTTTGCAGCAGAGTATTTTTCCCCCTGATTCCACATATGACAATTGCTTTAGCACTGGGAGCCTGGATAGAGCTATTAAATGGGCTGTAGTATCATGCAGTCCTCTTTGTAACACAGGTCCCACAGATGCATCAGTTCTCCTCCTCTCTATTTGCTTGTTTTAATTTTGCTCTCTTTCTCCTGGTGCCAAAAAGGGAGGAAAGAGAAAGAACCAGTGACAGACACCACTGATATTGCTTGATAAAAGGAACTCCTACACCACAGTGATGGGTGAGAGGAACATAGGAAAAATCAAATTTGACTGACATCCTCAGTTCTGGATCTCTTGCCTGAGGTACTGGCATGATACTGCTAAAGGTCTTCTCTCTAACACAATAATACTTCACATACCTGCCAAGCACTCTGATTTGAATGTATTCATCTCCCAGTTTCTGTCACCACCCATCATGGTTCATCACAATGACTGCTGCATTATTAATAATTCTTCTTCTGTGTATATGTCTGTGTTTGTAGCCCAGATGGAAAAGAGCTCCACCTGATCAACAACAATCTCAGTGGAGGGCACTGTGTGGGGATTTGGAAAAAATTTCACAAGAAGTCTGCTCTTCTATGTCAGTTTGAGAAATAGTCCATCACTAGGTAAAGCATCCTCTCCAGCTGGCCATGCAGGATACAGGTGAAGGATGATGTGACAGGAAAGAGATCAAGGGTTTACTTATTTTAATGGAACTAATGAGGAAGCTAAGGTCAGAATGTGAAGAGTGTGCAGGTGAAGGGGGGGTTTCACCCCAAAACTCTCCAGGAAACCATGAAGATAACAGCTTTGCCTGGCCAAAGTCTTCACTGGGAGGGCATCATGCAGCATTTTAGTGAGCTGATAGCATTGTCAATAGGATGACATTGCCCTATTTTAACTGGTGAAGTGGGAAAACCCTGTCTGGTGGCACAGAAGAGTGGTAAAGAACCTGATCTATTAGTCATGGCTCCTGTTGGGAAAGAAAAATAAGAAAATCACTGGCATGAAAAGGGCCAGGGGGCACTGACACATAATCCCTTCTTCAGAAAATTCTGGGAAAGGGCATTAAGAGCCCTGTGTTTCCCCTAACACTAGAAATGTCTGATGACTCTCCAGGACACAGGAATGTGAGCTCTGATATTTTCAGAGAAGAATCTACTAATAAATGCTAATAAATCCTATCTGTGTTTTGCTGGAGGGCAGCTGTCTTTCAAACAAACATCAAGATCTTCCCTTGAAAAAAAACAAAACTGGCAAACAAAGCTGTATCCCAGCCCCCAAAGATAACCCCCAGTTCATTATGTCCTCTGTGTGAGCCATCTAAGGCACTTTAGAAGGCTCTAATTTTACCTCTATGGCCCAGGTGGTGAAATGGAGAGTGCTTCATCCTTGGCAAAATCACCCTGGGACTCATGTCACAGCAGATTTGCAACTTTATCTGTCCTTTTTTCCCCAGTAGATGGAGTTTCATGGCCAATGAATAACAAAACCCCCTCTTTCCAAAGTACTAAACATGATGGTTGGTATCTTCCTCAAGAAAAGACAAGGCCAAATGAGCGTGAGAGTTGAATCTGTCCTTCAGCTCTGAACCCAGTTACTCTGGAGAGCAGTCAAAAGCCATGCACTGGGCTTGGCATATATTTATTTCTTTGACGGAAGGCTTATCTTATCAGTCTGGCAATAACGTTTGATTCTCACGAGTGCTTCTCAAAGCTGCATGCACACCATTAACATCCCTCCCATCCGCACCTTGTGGTACTTCCCACCCTACAGTGACTCCTCCTTGGCTGCAGAATTGCTGTTACCCTGCATCTGCAGCCTCCTGCAGCGTGAGCTTGGCATGGCTTACAGCAGCTGAGAAGGTGAATCTTTGTTAAGATCCTGTCCTAGTGTTAGCGTTCAAAAACACATAATCACAGGTGGATTATATGCAGGTGCTTTTTATTAAAGCACGTGGGAACTAGGGGTATAGCTACCCAAATCTAGCTCTGTCGTCTATGTTCAAGGTGTATATATTTATACTATTATAGCTACAGTCAGTTCACACTTGCATGAGCATACACAATTCACTTTTAAAATTTCAGCATTGACATTTGTCCCTGCAAGTATCATTAAACAATAGCCACGTAGTTTTCTATCATTATGATTTAATTACTGTAATCTTTGCAGGTACAGTTTTGTGTTGGCTTCTTACTATCAGAATCCCTGATTCTCAGAAATATTTTAACTCTGTTCCAACACTGGGAATAAGAGAAGCTGAGCTGAGCCTCATGTTCCCTTCAAGTGCTTCCAGACAAGGCAGAAACCCCTCACAAAAGAGTGGCACAGGGGTGAGGATGTTAAAGCTCACTTCAACTGGCTGCCATGCTCTGACAAAGAGATGTCCATCTTGTCTCAGGAGTGGGATTTTTCAGGTTTTACCCCAAAACATGTGATCCAATACCTGCCCTTTTTGCCTTGCCTCAGGTATATGGTAAAGGGTTGTGAAATTAGTCCAGCCTCCTTAAAATCCAGCCTTTTCATCTGTGACCTCAGGGAAATGGGCAATACATTCCATGGATAAACTACATCCAGCATTTAAAAAAAAAAGGTATCAGCTCTAGAGCTGCTGCCCTTTAATTTCAGTGAATGACCCCCTGTTCCTGTGTTGCAGGACAGTTTAAAGAAAAAAAAAAAAAGATATCAGCTCTAGAGCTGCTGCCCTTTAATTTCAGTGAATGCCCCCCTGTTCCTGTGTTGCAGGACAGTTTAAAGAAAAAAAAAAAGAGAGAAAGGAAGAAGCAATCAATTTCACTTTCCATCTTTAATCATTGTGAATGTCTCAGACAGGTCTCCCTCCAACTAGTCATCATTTCTGGCTAAAGAATCCCTGCAATTTCTCATAATCTGTAAATTCAATGACACTTGTATCTTCACTGACCTTCTCTAGACCTTTCAATATCTCCTACATTTTTCTTCACCTGACAAACAGTGATTTCTGACCTCTCATCAGCTTGATCCTTTCTGTTGCCCCCTAAAAGGGAGCCTCTGCATTATTCAGCCAATCCCTGACTATTGCTTGCTTTCTGCTTAAAAGTAGGCATGGGAGTCCCTGTTTTTAAAGCAAAGTCCTTTATTTTAGGCAGATTGTCAGTAAAACAACAAGTTGATAAAATCTTTACACAGACCTCAGAAGAAAGCTTTCAGAGTGAGTTATCCCCTCATTTCTACTCCTAACGCACACACAGAGAGCTGGATATTGCTGTTGACAAGCCTGGAAAGAACAGAAGCGGTTTTTATTGCTATGGCATTGACTTGCTTTGGAAGCTGCTCACAGTTTAGTTCTTTGGGGCTTTTTTTGCCCTTAAAATAAGCTGGAGTTTTAGAGTAGGGCTCAAAATGGGTCCCGGAAAACGCAGTGTCTGCTGCTAGCAGAAATTGTGAGTGCATTGGTGTGTGTATTGTCATGCCTCTTTGTCCCTCTCTATAAAACAGTCAGTGATGCTGATGACCTGCTTTGCAAGAATATTGATGGCTGCTAATGAAGAGCTCCAGGAAAGAGTTGGCTGTTATCCTACATCAGTAATTTCCCTTAGTTATGGACTGGCCTGTTTGGGCATACAAAGGGCCCCTCCTCCAGAACATTCCATCTCCTATCCCCAGCGGACATGAAAGCAAGGACATGTTCTCCCCCAGCCTTACCCACTGCTGTAAAACAGCCCAAAACATTGCCCAGGCCACCTGGCTTCCCTGAGAAGAAAACATGAACTTCTGTGAGCCCAGCTTTCTCCTTCTTCTCCCCAGGCTTCTTTGGGCAGCAACAAAACATTCCATGCTGAAGACACTGCAAGTGTCAGGGATGGCTGTGAGGAAAAAAACTGAAACAAGCCAACATTCACACACCACAGCTGCAGCTCTCTGCAAACTTCTTCCCTGCTGCAGCACTAGGCCAGTTCTTTCTTTCAAAATTTGCTGCAGAGCCCTAGCAGCCTGGCGTCTTCTTTTTTCTCCTTTTTTTTTTTTTTTTTTCCCATGAAACCTGAGATGCTGAAAAGCAGCTAGAGGCTGCTGCCAATTCTTACCTTTCATTTCCTTGCTAAGGCTTCCTGCTTCCCACAATACTATTGCACTCATGCTCAAACTACCCCAGCTTAACTGGTTTCTGCTTCCAGCCCTCCAGAGGACAGGATAGTGCAGAGATGGGATGAGAAGAAAAAGTTTGTTTCCTATGCTGAGTTCCTTTCCTATGCTTGGTTTCTTTTCCACTTGGGAAAGTGGCTGAAGTGATGATTATCAGGTGTGTGTTAGCAAAGGCTAGAAATCCTAGAAATCTTGTGCCATGTCCTTTTCATGCTGTGAATCACTGACCTGGAGTAGAAAACAATCTGCTATTGAGCCACATTACAATGGAGTATATGCAACGTGGGCAGCTCTGCTGATATTTGTCTGTCTTTGTTTTACTATTTATATCTGTAATTGTCCTGAAGAGAGAAATTAATTACAGCCTGTCTCCTTATCCAGAGATTTTGTTCATATTACAAACCCCTGGAAGCACAACTCAAGCAGTTTTTGATTACCACTGAAAGCCTCAAACTGGAATACAAGTTTCTTAATTAATCTCTCCCTCTTTTCCTCTTTTCAAATAATGATTTCATTATGTTTATGGGAAAAAAAAAAAAAAAAGGAGAAGAAGAAGAAATTATGAGTTAGAGATTGGGAGCAGAGAAACTATTTTCTTCCATATAGAAAATAATTACAGGGCAGGAGCTGGAGGTAGATTCTGGCTGCAGATTTCAGGCATCATAAGTGGCATTTCTCCTTCTCAGGAACAGTGCTAGAAGCTGGACAATAAAAACTGTGCATCCCATTTGCACAGTCTTTCATGTCCCCAAGGCTCTCAGGGTCTTCCACTTGCTGAAAAATCAGATATTTTCTACAGAAATGGGTTTCAAACAATTATGCTTTGTGCAGATGAGTTAATGCACATATCTGTCTGTTCAGTTGTCTGCCTTTCTTTTCCTCACTCCCCTGAGCTCACCGGACAATTTTAGCTGATTTTAACTGGAATGACAAGCAGAAATGAAAGGTTTCATAGAAAAAAAGATGTCTGGGTAGAGGACATAGTCTCCATGTCCTAAATTATGGAAAGTCTGCAGGCTGAACTCACAGCTCATTAGACTCAAGACAGTCTATATGGATAGGAAACCTTTTAAATGCCCCAACCACAGGTTGAAACCACAGGTTTCAGTTGGAGTGACTTGACCCAGGTCTCATTAGTTCCACTCGCCATCAACTATTCACTCCTTTCCTCCTGTGCCTCTTACAGGCTCCCAGCAAGTTTTCAGAACCTTTTGGGCCATCTGCAGTCTCCTCTCCAGGCACTGAATCCCTTTCCTCCTTTTGATTCTTAGTGGTGAACAGGGATGGGGGAAGAGAAGAATTTCCACCTCTGCTCCTCCAACACCCACTTGTCCCTCTGGATGCTTGGGCAGAAGAGAGGCTCTGTTTTCCCTGTTTCTCTTGTAATGATATAAGAGGAAAAAACTATCCTTTGCTCTCACCTTCCTCTAAACTGCCCATGAGTGAGAGGATAACTATTTTTCTTTATGACTATTACTTCCCAGGTGACTTCCCTCTTCCTACGTTACTACTAATCTGCTAATCTATGTCCACTCACAGGGATGAGACCTTGTCAGGGCCCAAGGACAGTAATGGAGATCACCATGCATTGCACAGCCAGCACGGGAGCTGAGGGGCACCACTACCAAAACTCAAGCCCATGCAGCTGGGGGTGCTGGCAAAGGCAGCAGTCCTCAATCCCCCCCCCGACCATCAGGATGTGAGGCAGCACAGCAAGGGCAGGGACTCGCTGTGTCACAGCAGTGCCAGTAGCCTGGGGAACCTGCTTAAGGCTGCTGGGGTGGCTAAGTAGGGTAGTTTAAGCTGTATCACTGTCTCTTGCTGGGGGGCTCACCATTTGACTGCTTGCTTTGGAAAGGAAGCCTGTGATGCAGTGCCTCCTGAGGGCTTCCTGGACAAAGCCCTTCTCAGCTCTCAGATAAGCAGCTTGTACCTGAAGGCAGTGTTTATGTCTGAGTTAATTCCTCTCCCTTAGAGATTATGGAGGAATTTGAGCAGTTTATTCTCAGAAAAAAAAAAAAAAAAAAATAAGGGAGAGTCTCTCCCCATGGTGATACCTGTGGGAGCCCTGGAAGAAGCTGGGTGCTTCCTGTCATGCACTTGTCTGATCTCCAAGTCAAAGAAAGCTGCATAGCTACAGGTAAGGAAAATTCATCCTCTGATTTCAGAAAGGAAAGTCAGGCTCACTGTTAATTAAAGTAGGAAGTGTAATTATTTCTGTTAGGATAGTGTAGATAGGAATGCACATGAGATATCATCCTTGCTGTAGAATGGATTAGGAAGAAAACAAACAAGCATGTTGGGAAAAGCAAAGATTGCTCATTATCAGCATTTCCTAGAAGACTGTCAGAGCAGATCATGAAACCCACAGGCATGTCAGAAGAAAGAAGATGCATAAGTATTATAAGTCATTTTCTTAGATGGCAAAAAACCCGCCGGATGTGTACTTGTTACCTTGCTTTCCCACAGAAACAAAGTTAATTTTAAAATCTAATAAAACTATCAGGAATCTAGTCCTTCTCCCTTCTCATGAGTGGCTTCTGAAGAGACTGATTTTGAGATCAGCCAGGCTGGACAAAGAAGGCCAGAGACTTTTACATTCCAACAAGTTAATAAACAAAAATCTGAGTGAATACTTGAATAGCACAGCTGAAAAAAATCATTCAAGAGTGAGCTCAGCATTCACAGAGATTAGAGGATCCATAAGGAAGAGAACCTGGGTGTACCCAACCATAAGACCTTGAGGTGGAACTTATCACCCAAAAGGTACAAAAAGGACACTGTGCTGGGTGGGTGCTCACAGCTCACAGTGCCTTTCCTCCTGCCGGGTCCCTTCTGTCCCCTGCTTCCTGGGGAGCCCTCTTTGGAAAACAGGGCCGAAGTCTCAGCATGTGTCCATTTGTGCCTGCCTGCTGAAACAAGAGGAAAACCTCCACCAAAGGAGAGGAAGGAAAGGAGCAGAGGACAGGTAGGAGTCAGCTGTCTAGGAGAGCTAAATAAGACCCAGAAGGCTCAGCCAGTAACTACTAGAAAGGAATGAGCATTGCACAGCAGTGAAACGGTGCTCAGCTTTTCTGACAGATGTTTCTGACAGATGTGTTCAACACCCCACGTCTCACTTCATTTGGCTTCCCTCTCATCTGTTAGCCAGGGATGTTGATTCATGCACACACAAGCAGATGTGCACCCTTTGGTGTCTGATGGTGCTTTTTATCCATCCCCAGGAGTCTAAGACTGGACAGACCTTTGAGAACAGACACCAAAATAAGAAGGCCATACCACAGCTTACCTATGAGCTACCTTACCTTGAAATGCAACTCAACCTAAATGATGCAGGGCAGGAAAGGTGAAGCTGGCTTCTATAAAAAAACAAATACTGCGGTGAATGCCCCAGCAGCAGTGTTTATCAAGTGAGACAACAAGAGCTGCCCAAACATAGTGGAATACTCATGTTTCATGAGATGAAATCTTTGATGTATCAGTTATCCTCTTCGAGTTGACATGGAAGGTCGATCTATCTTTTTTCTCTGAGCCTAGCTTGAAGGAAAAAGACATCTTCCTTGAATAGAAGGAAGCATGCTTTCACTACAATGCACACTTACAGACCAAAAAAGCCAGCCTTATCTTGGGCCTCATCAAGAGCAGTGTGGCAGCAGGGCAAGAGAGGAGATTCTGCCCCTCTGCCCTGCTCTGGTGAGATCTCACCTGGAGGGCTGCATGCAGCTCTGAGGCACCCAATGTAAAAAGGAACATGTACCTGTTGCAGCAAGTCCAGGGGAGGCCAAAGACGATCAGAGGGAGGGAGCACTTCTCCTAGGAACACAGGCTGAGAGACTTGGGGCTGTTCAACTGGAGGAGAGAAGGTTCTGGGAGACATTACTGCACTTGTCAGTACTTAAAGGGAGCTACAAGAGGGCTGAAGAGGGGCTTTTTACAGGTTTGTGTAGTGGTAGGAGAAGGGCTAATGTCTTTAAATTGAAAGAGGGTACAAATAGATTAGATACTAGGAATAAATTACTGTGAGGGCAGTGAGGCACTGGAACATGCTATCCAGAGAAACAGTGGATGCTCCATCCCTGGAGGAGTTCAAGGCCAAGTTGGATGGGGCTTTTAACAGCCTGGTCTAGGTGTCCCTGCCCATGGCAGGGAGGTTGAAATAAGATGAGCTTTAAGGTCCCTTCTAACACAAACCACTATGATTCTATGATCTTCTTTTAGGCACTATGATCTGACAAGGACTAGAACAACTGAATAGACACAGAGCCACACAATGAGCTTTTTAGAGCCTGCTTTTCAGAGCAGGATGGCACTTGAAAGCAAACCTCATGGAGTTCTGCAGACAATGCAGCTATTCAAATGCAATGTCTGATGCTGTTTATAACCTGCAGAGTGGCTGAGTAGTGTGGTGTGTGTTGCATTTGAATGCATTATATTGCACTGCTCACTGACTCAACTTCTTTCTGATGTGTGGTCAGAAAACTATTTGTAAATGTTTACTATCAAAAATGCTGTCATGAGCTATTCAGTATGTTAAGTAAGTTGGGCTGAAGTGGACACAAATAATCCCTATGATCAAAGCTTTTAAAGTTCAAATATTTATTTAACCATATTTCCTAGGAAGCTCTTTCTTTCACATTGATAATAAACTGTTATGCTGAGGCCCTCAAGGAGCAGCAATCAGGCTTGAAATCATAGGCAATGTTTCTTTTTGTGTTGGTACATCCTGTACAGTGAGAAGATTCCAACTTGACACGTGTGTTGCTTCACACTTCAACACTCACTACTTCAGGGTCACTCCTCACCCTCTGTCTGGTTCCCTGCTCCAACAACCAACCTGGTGTCCTGCTTCATATGGCACCATGTCTTAGTCCTGTCACCTCTTTCCACACATCGTGACATTTCCCTTGCTTCCCACAATGCTGTTGCACATACCAGTGTTGTCTGCTTGACTGTATGAATTTGGAGAGACTGTAACAGGTGCTGACGTATGCCAAACTTCAGAAAATTTGTCTGTGCTCTTTTAACCCCATTAGGAAGTTTTCAATGATGTGCAAGATGGCAGATCCTCAAAATTATTAATCCTCTGACACCTACTGTGGTATTTAAGCAGCTAAAAACCAATAAGGACCAGAAGCATTATCCTTTTGCACTCTTATAAATCTTTTTGTATGCTTACTCATGATGTGGGCTTCCAGACTGTCCTAGACTCTCACCTTTTATAAATCAATTCCCTGCTGGTTTGCAGAACTAAAGACCTGAGTCAGTGAATCAACAGCCTGTTTTTCTTACCTGAAATTTCAGTTAGAAAGAGGAGTCTACACAGACACCTGCCTGAGTATTTTGTAAAGCTTTGAAATATTAAATAAAAATCCCTTCTAAATTCAGCACTTCTCTTGTCTCCTCTTTTCCCTTTGAGTGAAGCAGGGACATACAGTACAGCATAGTCCTGCAGCAGGAAAAGTTTGTGGCTAGCAGCTGGATAAGCCTTCACTAGCCACAAATTAAGGGGTCCAGGGCCTGAAGCAGAGAGAACTAGTTTGACTTTTTAACACAGTGCAGCTTTGTTTTATCAACAGCTATTCGTACAAAGCTCACAACTGAAGTAGCACAGGCATCAGTGAAGTCGTTCAACCACTGGTTTGGTCCTGAGGTGCTGCCACAGGCAAAGCAGGAGGCACCAGCCTGAGAGCTTGCCTTCAGGACTGGCCTTTCACACCATCCCGATGGTGTGGGTGCTCTGTGTGTGCCAAATGGGTTGCCATGCTGGAGGGAGGCCATGCAAAGGCTGTTTGTGACGGGACTCTGCCATCCTCTTGTAAGGCAGATCCTCTTGTAAGCTGGTCCTGCACAGCAGCACAAACCCCAGAAATTTCCACAGCTGTGGGAGGCGAGGATGTGGTGACAACCTGCAGCTGCTCAGGGGAAAGCACATTGGAGGCCTCCAAATTGTGGGAGATGTGGAAAGAGCTGGACTGTGAAACATGGGATATCATCAGAGTCCTCGCAGTTCTGAACTGACATCCACATGAGGGCAAACACGCCTGTTAATCCTGGAAACACTGGGGATGCCACTGAGACACAGGATCACTGTGGTGCCAAATGGGATAGGGGCTTCCTTTTTGCTCATGTGAATGCCCTGAGATGTGAGATTCCCCCGGACCAGCACTCTCTGGAGACAGAAAGCTGACATCGAGCCAACTCCTCATTCCCCTCTCCTTCCAAAGTCCTTATCAGATGTGCCAGACCTGGTTGTTTCTGTGTTACACTTCTCCCTTCATGGCTTGGTCCATGCAACTCCGTTTTCAGCTTTCTCATCCCCTGTTTTATTCAAGCCTGGTAGTATCTGCACAGCAGTGACAGTACTTCTTCTAATTTTGCTCCTATGTATTTTAATTTTGAGCAGAGATTGCCACAAACTATTGCCAGTCCTATCCTCCCATTCCTTTTCCCTGCAAAACCAGGTTATGCTGCAACTGAAAAGCATTCTACCTCAGTTTGAAGATCAACTTCTTGTCATAAAGGGAGTAACTGTGGTCTCAAGGCAGCTCCCAAGGCCCCAGTTCAGTTGTTTGTCTCTGATCAGCAAAACATTTAAACACATGTTTACCTGCAGGCTGATGATGATATCCGTTGGATGTGCCAGAGCCATGCGTTTCTGTCTCTGGTTTATGCACCCCTAGAGACTCCTGAACTACTTCTAAGGGGACCTGAAAAGTACTTAAGAAGAGCAAGCTTTTCACCAAGAGGCTTGTTTGCTACAGAGAAGGTCCAGACTCCTGCTCAGGGAATGAAGAGACCAAGGACCACTGCTGAGAGCAGGACAGGTCTGAGAGGGTCAGGCCATGTGTTTTAACAAAGGGCTGAGATCCCACCACTTCCAGGTATATCTTCATGGGATCTTGCAAACTAATATCAACATGGTCTGGAGCAAATCTGACAGGATGCCATCAGCTCCAGACCAAACATGGAGCAGTGGTGGTGAGCACAGGGCCGAGTCTGAGCTGAGACACTGAGATGAGAGACAGGCATTAACAAAAGCCTCCAGTTTGGGGCTTGTGTCAGCTGCTTTGGAGCAAAATCAGGGCATACATGTGTCTGCCTGAAAAATATATTACCAATGCTTGCCTAGATTGAAGGCTGTGGAAAGCCTGATGTTTCTTATTCTCTCCACCATCTGGACGGAAATGACATGAACTGCCCGTTATTTCTGGAACAAGGCTGTGTCCGATTCTTTTCCCACAAAGCTGATCATGAACAGGCACCTGATTTCAACCCTGGGGGCATTGTGCTCATTTCTGTTCTTGCTCTTGCACCCCATGCAGCCACAGCAAAATAAAGAAGCCTGCAAGTGGTGAATAACCTGGGCCCATCCAATCTTACAAAGTAAATGTCCCATGTCTGCCCTTTATCGATCCATCTGCAAATGTGCATATGAAAGTAGGTAATTCGCGCTGAGATTTACTAAAAAGATATCTAACTCACCTTGTGTTTTAACCGGCCAGTCAAATTACTTTCAGAAATCTATTATGTGCATTATCATTTTTATTTTCAGCACAAAGGGAATTTTTTTTTTCCCAGACAGTCAAGTTACTGTCTACTTTTATACAATAAATTGCTATAAATTAAGTTAGCAGCAGTATAAACAGAGGTAATAGATCCCTGTCTCTGTAGTGGCAGCTGACAGCATTATGGAAATGTAGAATGTCTATTTCTGAGTTTATTCTAATGCTGATGAGTTTGCACTGATGTTTGTCTCTCTCATTTCTCATTTTATCACCACTAATGCAGTGATTTTCCCCCCTGCAAGCTTCTCTTTCCCGAGGCTTGATTTAGTCAAGTAAATCCTAAAGGCTAATTTAAAAATGAGCTGTAGAAAAATGCTTAGAGTTGGCATAGTAGGTACCACTTAGGCTTTTTTTTGAATAACAAAACTTGGTTTCAAAATAATAAAAGTTGCTGCAATTGAATGCATTCCATCCAATAAAAACAATCAAGTTTCCCCTTGAAATATGCTTATAATAAAACAGAGCATGTACTTTGTTTTAAATCAATTTCAAAATTCCAACCCCCGCTGAAGGACAGCATGGAGAAAGTGAAGTAGGAGGGAGAATGATAAAGTGAAAATTGGCAGCCCAAAATGTGCGTTTGGGTGTGCAAACACATAAAATTGTCTGCTTTTCTACTTACTTTTCCACAACTCTGGCTGTGTAAAGAAGGCATCAAAAATGTATGGATTAGCAACAGTTTGGAGGATTCTTTCCACCACCAAATTGTAATAGGAACTTGCGGGAATAAGAATTAAGCCCTTAACCTTGTGAGATTTTCCAGATGCACCAACCCCCAGTATCAATTTAGAAAAAGAAATCAGTGCTTTCATGTATTACAGAGGAGGTGACCTTGGAAGAATGTCTATCCAGCATTATGTTTGATAACCTTCTGTTTTGAAACCCCCATGTGCCTTTTTGCAGAGCACAGCAGTGCTTCTTTGATTTTGTGAGAATTTGGTGAAGGTGGTCTTAAAATCTGTGACAAGAGCCGAAAGCCATGTCCTTCCCAGTACGTTTGAACACAGTTGTCTTGGCACACTTCCAGACCTAAAACTCCACTGGAAAGAGGTTTTTTTATGAGGAATAAAAGTGTAGGTTGTTTTTTGGTTGGGGGAGGGGGCTGGGGGAGGATCTGATTAAAAAAGCAAGCCAAAGGAATCACAGTAACCTTTCCTTCTTGCCCCTGCCCTAGAGTCCAGCTTGTCATTGAAGCAGACCGGGAAGGAGCTACTGAACCCACAAGTCCAGATTGTGACCACCAGAGGAAACTTTCTCCTAGTTTTGACGCTGACATCTGAAAGGTTCCTGCAGATTTCTTTGGAAACCAAGCAAAACAACACTGACACCATCAGCCAGGCTGTGCACCCGTTCATCACACTGCTACGGAGACTCAGAGTCTAATGGTTGTAGCTGGGAACTGACTGGAATTATTCCTTTGCCAAGGAAATTCCTTAACTGGGAAACTTGAGGATTGCTCAGGACCAAAATTATTCTGATTTTTAAATTCTCCTGTATATGTTTCTCCTCTTAGTACTTTGCCTTTAGCATTTTGTTGAGCAAAGCCAACTGCAACAGTGCAGCAACAACAACAAATAGTGCCATTACAAATTCCTGTTATCCAGTTTCATACCTGAGCCATGGAGTCAACCTCTATTGGTTTCAGGGATATCCTCTGCTCGCAGCCAAAGCTAATTTAGATACCTTGCATTACCTTGGAAGCATATAACATATCATAACAACACAGCCATTAGTATGTGCATACACCAGTGTGTGCAAGCCACAAACTGGGGCAATTTCAGAGAAAAACAAGGATTCTGAAGAAAAAATAGGGAGTCATCCTTTAAAACCCAGCCTTTGTGAAGGCACCAAATGGAGAACACAAATCTCTTGCTGAGGAAGAGGCAGTAGGCATAGCTGCCCTTGAATACCTTGCAAAGCTGGGAACTGGCTACAAGGAGCACCCCAGAGCACACAGCTGAGACCAGGACTTCAGGGGAACAGGAGCCCAGAAATGGCACTGCTGCCATCTAGTGATTTTTATCACCATTTGTGCTTAAGGGAAGATGCTGTAAATCTTGGCAGGCAGCACTAGCTTAGCAGTGCAGAATAATACAGACATAAACTGTGAGCTTACCTGCGGTAAAGAGAGGAATACGGTGAAAAATACAGTGCTGGATGTCTTCAGCACATAATGAAAATAATGCTGTGTAGATCCACGTTCAGCCCAAGAGATATTGCTGAGACATCACTGCTAGCAATGACCAGAGCAGGAACATTTAAGAAATGATGCATTTGACATTTATGTGATCATTTGTCTCCCACAAGCATTTCTTGACAGGTTCTCAGAATTCAAATTCGACTTCTGTTCTGGAATGTGGCAGGACTCTGCTTTCCAGAATGGAAAAGTTTGAATAAAAAGTGTACTTTCAACTACAGTAATTACGCTAGAATTAACACAGAAATTTCCACCCTTGTTTAAAATTGTGTTTCTGTATACCAAGAAACCTGAAAGGAGGGATTTCCACTGCCCCCTTCTGTCATAGCACAAAGCTTCATTTTACCTTTCCACTAAGCTCTCCTTTCTCCTTGTTTCACAAAAAATCTTCAGTGATTAGTGGTCACATCTTCTTCTGCACTCTACCTTACATGGTGTACATTTTCCATCCCTTCTCCAACTTTTCACTGATATTTAAATCTTTCTTTATATGCCCGCTCTCATCCCAGTGGTCAGACTAAAACAACTCTTCTCCTCCTTTGGAGTAGATTTAAATTAAACTGAAAACTACGGCTGAAGACATAGCACCAATTTGCATAATAGCACTGCAATATCCCACACACCATACTTGGTGCATTTTTGCTTCTCTTTAACCACTAATTTTGTCCAAGCACATAACTATTCATTTGTTGAATGTCCTGAAAATATGCAAACGCACTTAAAAGAAATGGAAGAACGTCTGTTACTTTTCTCCTTGTTAGATCTTAGATACTATCTTCATCCTCCCACCTATCAGAGCTTGTAATTTACCAGTGCTGTTTCCAGGACAAATGTGTCTAAAGAGTCCTAAATTTTAGCTCAGTAATAGGATGGCTAAATCCAAATATAAAATGATCCAAATATATAGAGGTTTTAGCCCAGCCTCACTTATTTTACTAGAACACTGCTGTGGGGGTGTTATGAGCTGAGCTAATTTGCAAATTTCTTGGTAATAATCATCTTTTCTTCAGGTTCTTTCAACTGGAAACTAATGCATTTCAAGCAGGAAAATGTGAAGGAAACAGCAACAACTGAAATAGACTCAGTGGGGGAGGTTTTCAGATTTGGTTTTTATTTGGTCATTTATTTCTTCAGAAAAAAACAACTAGCTCAACTAAATAAAAAAGAAAACTCCTTGGTTATGAAATCCAGACAATACAATGCTCTCGAGTGGTGTGGTAAACGCTTTGATTACCTGAGACATTTAACAGTGAATTGAATCCAGGACTATAAAACACCCCATTCTTTCTGTGCTCCAAGTGCAGCACCAATACTCAATAGCCTTCCCTGGCTGGTACTGTTAAGAAAATAAATGACTGGGATATACACTGATATAATCTCTCAGCTTCTCTCTATATAAATACACTGTTATATCCTGCAAAGGAGCAAACAATAGGTTTTAACAAACAATAGCAAAAATATAGGTTCTGTATTTGGTTATTTTTTACATTCCCCCATTCTGAAATCATGGCTGAAACTCACCAAACTCTTCCCTAGGTGTCTCACCAAAATATATGTGGGGCACACAGACTCATGTGCCTTATTTGGGACCAGCACTTCTTGGGAGAACAATTTATCCCCCTACAAGTGATCAGTACACAGCCCAGGCACAGGATAAGGATTTGAGAACCACTGGGAGGCAGGTCAAAACTGCTTCTCAGACTGTCACAGCTTCAACATTCTCAGACAATATTGAAAACCCTCAAATTCCATCTGGAGAACAATTGTTGAAAGAAAAGAAGACATTTCAAATGTTGTTGCATGGTGCAGTGAGCAATGAACTGAAGGAGCTTCCACTCTGATTCATCTTGAAGCACCTTAACTTCTGAAGGTTTCTGATGTGCATTACAAAGAAAATGTTCTCATTTCAAGTTTATCCCACGTTTGTACTTATGTTTCAGACCAATACTGTTTTTGCACAAAAATTTTAAGTTCAGCTTTATGACTTTTCTGTCTACTTGGTGCCAAGTACAGCTAAAACTCATTTTATAGAGGCTTTTAATTCCTCCATCTTTCCCAGCATGAGCTCAGCCACAGCCTAAACTGCAGAATTCCCCTTTAGAGAGTTCTCTTGCACCAGGTTGCAATGTCACAAATCATTATTTTTAGGGTTTCCTGTAACCCAGAAGAGTGAGTTTGATTTAATTTTATTTCAGATTGCAGCACAGTGGGAGGTGAGGCTTTTTTAAGTAAGTTTGCAAACAAATAATAGTGCAATCACAAAAAGCAGTCACTGTATCCCTGACCAGATATATTTATCTCCATACCACGGGCTAGCTGCTCTAACAAATTTGGGGAAAGAGGAGTTGATGTCTCCATGCAGTACAGTTTTTCTTTCCTTTGAGGGACATATTCTATTTGCAAAATGAGAAAGATTGCCGGTATGACAGCTCTCTATAAATACTTCTGAACAAAAACAGCAACAAAAGGCATTAATGATGTTAGCTAAAATAAGATATGGTCACAAGAACAAATGAATGCAAGCTAACCATGTATACATTTAAACTGGTAATTTGGAGATGGTTCCTAACCATCAGACAAAAGAGACTCTGGAACAGTCTCCAGAGCTCAGGAAGTGAGTATTGTGGGGGAATGAGACTTGTTTAATTTAAAGAAGAGCACAGCAGTGTTTACAATAAGGGATTGAATAACACTGAATAAGGGATATTGGACCCACAATAGCAGAGAACAGCATTTGACCCAAGTCATGGTGTCTTATCCAGTGACCCTGAAAACACTGAAAATTACCTATTATGTAAAACACATTAAATGTCCTGCAACACCACCAGCTTCTCCCAACATGTACCACTCTGCAATTCATAACTTTCTGTTGTTCTTCACCTCTCATCACATCAGTATACCTCCTTGCCTTTGCTGTGACTCCAACCTTGGTGAGCCTGGAGCACTTTCCACGTGTTGTCTCTTGCACATATTTTTGCAGCCGCTCCATAGACCATGGCACACTCCAGTCACAAGTTTGGCATTACCCCAGCTGGCATCCTGAGAATTTTTCAAGCAGCACTGGCCCATTGCCAGCCTCTGCAAACTCCACTGCCACTTTCTAGCTGTTCAGGTAACAGTGAAATCTGCTTTTCCCAAAAGTTCTGAGCTCCAGCAATGGCATCTGTAGCCAAGAAGCAGAGGCAATATGCAGGCTTGGTCCACAGAAAAAGCCATGAGCCATCTACATTATCTGGAGAGAAATATTAGTAACATGGTAATTTCTGCTTCCCAATACCAGACAGATGTGGATCTGTCATAAAACAGAAGGCTGCAGGAATGAAGTATCCCAGAGTTACAGGCTTTTTTTTTTTTTTTCCTTTTTTTTCCCCTAAAGGTGAAGGATCATGCTACAATGTCTAAAAAGAGAAAAAAAAGGTCAGTCTGGCCTGTACAGAAGAGATCTATAATAGAATCAAGGTATGAGAGGAGGAATTTAAGTAAATTAACAGGTTCCAGGGGGGAAAAAAGGAAAATGCAAGCCAAGAATACAGATAGAGCTGAATGCCTGCTGTTTCATGGGACCAGGGCTGTGAGCAGACACCAGCAAGGTCTCCAGGGAACAGGCATGGAGGATGACTTCAGTGCTAAAAGCAGTGCAGTAGGTCTTGCAAGGCTCCCAGAAACGCAGATCAAACCAATTCTACCTCCCTGGCAGGTGGTGAGAAGTGAGACAGAAAAATCAGTGAAAAGGGACAAATTCAATGCTGACTGATTGCCTGCATTTAGCCTTTCCTTTTTGTGTATCAGCCCAGTATAGTCCTTTCCCTTTTGCTTAACCACTTCCAGGAAGAGGCTCTTCCTCTTCACACCCCACAAATCCGTAGGTCACCATACTTTTTCCCTACCAGAAGGACACTGACCTCCCACCTCACCGTAGCTCTCTCAGCATGAATACAGAGGGCGCAGCATGAGGAGCAGGGGGAGAAGGTGTGTCCCCACTGTGACAGATGCTGTGGCTCCAGGGAACATTCAGGGTTTTGTATTGACATTACAAATGAATGCACACACCTTTGTGGTTTCATTAATGACTGTACTGAAAGATGAAGAGGCGTGAAAATTAATGCATCCTGCAAAAAAAAGCAAAGACAAATGGGAAGTAATTTAAATAAAGCCCCAACACTGAAACAATAGGCATAACAAATCTTTTGCAGTCTTGATTCTCTAAGGAAGCAAGTCCTTGTATCCAAAGAGGAGTCACCAGCATTGCTTATAAATAAGACTAATGAAATTATATGGGTGAGCAAGCAAGCAAGCAAGGTTCATTACACCTAAAGTCACAGTGGCATCGCCGTCACTTCCTCCATTGTCCTGTTTAAAGGAAGCTCGGTAGCTGGCAACACAAGAGTCTTGTAAGGTGCTGGGAGAAGAGTAACACTGTCTATGCAAGGAGACTAACAAGTGCTACGAGAGTAGCACTGCCTGTGCGCTGCTTCTCTTCCATAGGTAGAGGGCAGAGGTTTGAAACCAGGTCCCATTCCAGTTAATGCCAAATCGTCTTGGAATCTAGGGAAAAAATTCTGAGAAACTGGGACAGGCATGAAAAGAGATTTATGAGTTGCATAAATTCATTTATGACAGGTAAAATTGATAATTGTTCACACAGCTCTGAGTGCTGAATTTAATTGAGTATATAACTTGGTTGTAAGCTCATGCTCATGTTATTATTCATTCCTCTTACACTCACTACACACCACAAAACTAAGTAATAAAACCCAGTGAAACAAAAGAGGGCCACTAAATCTTGGACTGTTGTTCAGTCAGGAGAAAATAAGCAGACAAGGATGCAAGGTGGAAGTAAGATGGGGAAAACAAGGCCACATTGTGTGGCTTCATGGGCAGTAAGTCCTTAGTATGTAAGTAATCTTGTATTAAGCACTGGGAGCTATGCACACATCCTAACATGTTCTGTACTGCCCAGAGCATTTTATACAATAGGTAACTCAGAGCCAAGAAGACACCTGAGGGAATGAACATACCATGTACCCTTTTGCAGTTTCTTTCCTAGGGACATAGGCAAAAGAATGCAAGATGCTCTGAGCGAAAGGAATAGGCAGTATTTTCACAATAGTCTGAGACTGGCTGAAGCTGCACTTCAGGTCTTAAAAGCTATGGGAACTCCTTGATTTCCTGATTCCCTCACTACAACCTCTTCTATTCCAGAGTACAAAGAAACAATTCTGCCAGCTGTTAAGGATTTGAAGGGGTTGTGACCATCTTAAATTTGTTATCAGCATTCTGACATTTTCCCCACCTGACCTGTTTAATCTAGGTGTATACTCTAAAGAGATTCCTGCATTTTCTAGAAAAGCAAAAGGCTAAGCTGTCTGAAAGCACCCAATAAATGCCAGTTTTGTGCTGGCTGGCTCCCTTTATGAGCTCTGAAGAATTGGAATGATTGAAATGAATTTTTCTGAGCATTTCTTTGCTGATGAGAAGTGCAGTAGAAGGGACCATACGTTATTGTTGTTACTGTTGCAATTCCTATTATTATTACGATTATGCTTGTTCTGTGGGAGGAAAAGAACTTGGATGGGTCTCAACAGGGGAAGTCTGAATGATTGGTGCTTCAGTGGCTTTATGTGCAAGTATCCTGCTAGATGCTCATTTTTGCAAATTCACCTGCAAATTCATTCTCTCTCATACACACCCAGTCCCTTACACAACCTAACACCCATGAACCATCCAGCACTAAAAACATTAAACTCCAGGGGAGCTCAAATGTGTTCTCTTTCTAGGGTACAGAATATTAAATATACCATCCCCATGCATTTACTAGATACCATTAGCAAATGCTTGTTATAATCAAATACCAGGCTAATTTAAGCTCTCAATTTTCAAAGCAATCTGAATCTCTGTTTCTTTGGGCTGCACGTAGCCTCTCCCAACCATGCCCGTGGCTTCCTCTGACTTGTTTCCATTCTGCTTTCACCTGACCCATAGGCCAGGAGCTCACAGGAGTTAACTGATGTTTCTGTTGTGCCCATAGATGTTTTTGTACGGCCTGTAATACCAGGAAGAAGGCAGAAAAAATGTAAGAACACAGGAACTGTGATTTTGTTGTGCTGTGCACTGTCAAATGGGGTATGAATCCACCACTGGGACCCCTAGAAACCCCACCAATAAGCAGAAGGAGCAGGTCTGGCAAGATCCTGGGCATAAATGTGCAGAGACACTAGTCCAGTTTGGTGATTCCACCCTTGGTTGTGGGCTGGAGGGCAAGAAGTGATTTTGGTTTCGCCAGTAGCACACATGTCCATGCATGAGAACATCTGCACAGGCTTTGTGCTCAGCCTAGGGGCTGGTGAGTTTTACTTGCAGACATTGATCTGCGTGTACAGGCTGTACCCCTCACTTTGGATCAAACTATATTTTGCACAGCACAACAGGCATAGGCCTCTATTCTCTCCAAATCCCTCTAGGCCCTACTGGACTGCAAATAATTACTGTCATCATTCTGTACTTGTTAGGACACAAAAGCATCAGCAGGACCAGAAGGCGGACCAGCAGGGGCTGGGTAATGGCCTGTCTGTGACGGGTCAGGTCTGACCTCAGCAGGCATGGCTGGGAGCAGTGGTCTGCAGACAGACCGAGCAGCCTCTGCCAGAGTCACCGCGGTATCTGCCGGCGCCTAAATAACAAGACAGCTCTGGAACAGTGGAGATTATGGGATTTAAGGTAACAGTGAAATAAGGTTTGTTGAACCTCCCAACATGACAGGGCTCCCGGGCTCTCCCGTGTGTCCGTCCCTCTGCTCCCGGAGCTCTCCCGTGTATCCCTCTGTTCCCGGGGCACTCCCGTGTGTCCCGCTGTTCCCGGGGCTCTCCAGTGTGTCCCGCTGTTCCCGGGTGTGTC
>VWZN01004070.1:284917-299968 GCA_013396955.1 Regulus satrapa | reverse complement strand
GGCGGGGTTCGGGGCTCCGAGCCCGGCCCCCGGGCCGCGGAGCTGCGAGGCCGGGCCTTGAGCCCGCAGGCGTGCGCGCTGAGGAACGGGAGAGCGAAGGGAAAAGTTCCCCGCGGAGCCGTCGCTGCTGAAACCCGGGAATTTTAAGCAGGGGAATCTAATTGAGGTTTACGCGATGAAAGTAGTTAAGGGTGTGTTTTGTGTTTGCCGGATTGGAGGTCCGGGCTGTGAGCGCCTTTGGGCAGTATCCACCCACCTTTGTACCTTCCAAAGCAGATAAGGTTTAGAAAGAGACTAAAAGGTGTGCGTGTAGGTACAAAGAAATCTCAGTCTCTCCAAGTCATCCATTCACGAATGACCGCCTTCAGCTTTGTTTTGCTGAGCAGTATCTGGATTAGGCCCTTAACCACGTTGAGCTCGATTCTCTGGTGTTGTGTGTCTTGCCACTGTATGACAAACAGCACAAAATGTTGACAGCATCTGGTTTAGGATCGCGAGCCCACAAGTGGCAGGATGCTCCTTTTTGTTGCCTCGTGCAGCGCTCTCTGCATGTACACAGGCTGTGCTCCTGTGTGTAGGTAGAATCCTTCTCTTTGCTACCAGCCGTATGTAATGGTCCGAGCACTGACTCCGCATTCTTCAGTGGGTGCTTCCCCAAAACCCGAAGGAGTAACATGTATTCCTGTGAATTTAAACAAAAACAGCTCCTCCGTGCCCATAAGCCTGGTTTCGTTGTGACTTTGTTACAGTCAAAGTAACAGTTTGTGATCAGTTCAGTAACCCCCGGTCCATTGTCAGCATCAGTTGTTTATAGAACCGAGTTGCAGGGGGGATGTACAAGCACAAGTTCCCAGAGCAGCCCCACGTGGTGAGATGACGGTGACTGCTGGCATGAGCAGACTGCACGGCCTTTGTGGCTGAGCGTTTACACACGCACCCACAAATATGTGCACGTACCCACAAACACACAAAGGCAGCTGGGAGCCATTGGATTAATCCCACAGCAGCAGAGCGTCGATCTTTTCTTGCTGAGCTGGTCAGTGCAAACGCTGTTTGCTCTGGGAGAGCCAGAGTGTGGCAGTTCCAGAGCAGCACTGTCCTGCTGTGTGCCCCTAGCTGGGGCAGTGACTCAGCTGGAGGAGGCCTGACACCTGGGGGGCAGAGGTTGGCTTGCTGCAGGCCTAGCTAAAGGAGTGCTCTCTTCCATCCCCTCTCCCAGGCTGGCATTCAGAATGGCTGCAGTGGTAGCACTGGGAAGCACATCAGAGGGATGCACACCTCCAATGCAAACTGTGTGATCCTCTAGTAAAAAAAACAAAAAAACAAAAAAAAACCAGAAACAAACCAATAATAATTATTATGTCATTTCATTCCTTCTGCCTGGTCCCTTCTTCTCCTTCACTTCATCTGAGATTCAAGGGTTTGAAATCTCTTTAAACATCCCACTCTTTGCTACAGTGGCTCCTGACAAAAAAATGGCTATGACACAGTTTGGGTGCAGTTTTGTGTGTCATGAAAATCAAACTCAGTTGTCTTTTCACCCTCTTCCTATTTTTGTAAATAAATCAGTTCAGTGAGTCAGATATTTTAGAAGAGAGAGGTGGTATTTTCCATCTTTAAAATAATGCAACATCCATTTTGATTAAAAAACCCAAATCTGTCAGGCCTGAAGAGTTACCACACATTTCCTTTCCCACTGTCTTCCAAAGAATCCTTATTTGGTTCAGAGAAAGTTTCCCCATTTACGCAGTGATTTTCTTTATGGGAGGGTTATTTTCATTCTCTGTTTCTCAGACCTTTTCCTATAGATGGGAACGGGGGAAGGAGCCCAGACGTGGCAGCTCATTCACAGGCTCCTGCAGGACCACCATGGCTTATGATGGCACCAAGAAGAAAGAAGGTATGACTGCCTCATAATCTCAGAGGGACTTGAAAAAAATTAAACAAATGTAAAAAAAGGGGGCCATTTGCAGCCCTTGCCAGAGTGGGAAGTTAGGGTGCTGTGAAGCCCTTAACTTTAACTTGGCCAAGTTACTGGAGGATCCCAAGCCCTTGACTTCCAAGTGTAAAGTACTGGGGTTAGAACTTGAGAGGGGTGGGTGGTATTTCCTAATGCAGACACCCTGCTTGGAAACCCTGCCATTGCAGCCTTTCTTCTCCCTGCCAAGTCAGTGGGACAGGGGATGAGGGATGATGATGCATTTAGTCATGGTAACATTTCCAGGCCCACTCATCTTCAGGAAGGAACATGCAGGCACCAGAGATTAAATCTGGAATGATTGTGTTAGAGCACCAAGCCCCATCCCTCTGGTCAGGCCTCTGTGCTTGTTGGGTCTCGTGCATCACTCTGTGCCAGTGTCCTCTGCTAGCTTGTTTTATGAGTGGTCCATTTGTCTGTCATTCCTTAATGTGGTATTTAATTTCTTCCTTTTTTGCCATTTCTCATAAATCACAGAGTTCCTAGAGAGTCACCGAAGCGCTGATGATGGGCTGGCACCGGGCAGGATACAGCGAGAGAAAAAGCGCTCGTACAAGGATCTTCTGCAAGAGGAAGATGAGATAGCAACTCAGGTAGAAACCCTCAGGGAAAAGATTCGAGCTGTAAGGATATGCTTAAAGGTGGTGATGGAGTGGAATAGGATGGAATGGGTTTCCTGTCCTTTTCTGTGATTTTTTTTTTTTTTTTATATTTAGAAATGCATGTAGAAGACAGCAAGAGTAGCTAATCCTGTATTGTTCACTAACTTTCCTGGGGGAAAGAAGGGGATCAATCCCTAATTCTGGTTTTTCTGGCCTCAGGAAATGAGGTAGTAGGAGGGTTGCCCTAGTGTTGATGTAGAACCTTACAAGTAAGAAAATGCTATGAATAACTTCTTACACACATTTTTAAAAAGTAGCATTTTTGCCGGCATAAATAGCCAGCAAAGGATAGCTAGAATATTAACTGATACACTGTTGTCTTCCTGATTGTGCAAACAGCCTGAAACTATAGCTCTTGAGAAGAATGAACTTGCCCTATTTACCTCTTTGGGGCCTTAATTCTTGAAATCATGTAGTGGCAACTTCAAGTTTCTTCAAAGCTTTCCTCTTTGAGCTACAATTTCTGCTGTTAGCTCAGAGGCAGCTGTCTAGGGATTTGGGTTTTTTTTCATCCCGAAAGCAAGTTCTTGTTTAAAATTGAAATCTTCTACCATGCAGTTGGAATCCTTTAGAGGAGCTTCACATCAATGATACACAAATAATGATTGGGTGACGTGGCTTATGTGACTTACTTTTGTCCCGTCATTCTGGTTGTCACCTCTTTGTACCTCCTGTTACTTCTTTTTCAGCATAGTAAGCATGAACTGCTCTCCTTTGTTTTCAAGGCTTGGCAATCTATGCATCTGAAGTTATTTCTTAGCTTTATCAAAGGGTAGATATCTGTCTTTTATCAGCTTAGCAGCTATCTCCAAGTGATGGCTTTCATTGCCCATATCTCAACACCTTGCATTTTCTTTTCTGTTGCTCCTCTCGCTTGGGGGTCTCCCTGCAGAGATCTGTCTTTCCATTTCCTTGGAGCCCTGTTGTGCTGCTCTGTCTACAGAAAGCTCAATATCAGTTAGGTGACCGTTGTGCTGAAACCAATCCTGACTAATGGTATTTTTTGTAGTCTCCCACCTATCTGTAACATCTGTTTTGTCTTACTTTAAACCTGTGTTTAAGAGGTTTAAAGCTGTGTTTAACAGCACTGTGTACTCTTGGGGACAGTGAAGGTTTTCTTTTAGCACCTATAATGATGATCCTGGTTCATACCCATGGTTTCTTGATGTTACAGTAGTACAAATAACTTTTGATACCTCCTACAAATTTTTATCAATGTTAATAGTCCATGTGACTCTTACGTTATTTCCCTCCTTTTTGTTTGCAACTTTTTTTTTTTCTTACTCTAGGACAGTGAGTTTTTTCCAGGGACAGAAGCTCACAAAAAGAAGAGAAAGCACTCCTCTGATGAGTTCTCCTACAGAGGTAAGGTAGTAATCAAGCAGTGGAAGGGGCTAACAGATCATGGCTTAGGAAAGGATGCTCTTAAACCACTGTCATCAAGCTTTGTGGTTAGCATTTTATAGGAGGAGAGTAATCAACCTGCCTTAGAACAAGTAATCAGAAACCTGACACTGATCAGCAACACCAGTCAGCAGATTAGGGAATTATATTTTCAGAGTCTGTCTTAACAAATTGTCATTGTAGGGGGTAGAGATCTTCCATCCCCTTTTCATTGACAAGTTGTAGTTTTCTAACCCATGCATTCACATTTGACATTTGCTTTTCTTT
This sequence comes from Regulus satrapa, assembly GCA_013396955.1. Taxonomy (NCBI): domain Eukaryota; kingdom Metazoa; phylum Chordata; class Aves; order Passeriformes; family Regulidae; genus Regulus; species Regulus satrapa. The sequence continues at coordinate 295,657 of VWZN01004070.1, read as the reverse complement.
TGTTTCCTCTTGCATTACAAACTAACTCTACTTATAGGTAGTATAACTTTCTCTGAATTTATAAAAATAGAATGTCTGAGGTTGAAAAATAAATGCTTTTCTGTTCAGTTATTCTCACAATTAATAAGTTGCCCAGAAAATGACAATTTGACTTATAGAGGCTTAACACATTTAGGAAATTTTTGGCCCAGTAGAAGAAAAAAGCTGAGCTGAAATTTCATCTTTCATCAAAACATGTCTGCAGAATGAAAAAGCTCATATTTTCAACTCATTGGTCTCACCTTGGTTTTGGATGTCACAAAAACCTTGCGCTTGAGATGTAATTTCAGTTGGATGTATTTTCATCAAAACATTTTATTTCACAGCTTAAAAATGGAATTTCACAAAACTTCAAGAACTTTCCTATTGTCTCTCCCTTCCTTAAATTATTTGGCCAGCTCAGGTGTCACAGCCTCTGTATTGTATCAGTAAGGCTGTGCTGAGCTGGCTGTGGTTCTGTTTAAGCCAGGATGTAAATCTGTCACCTCGAATTGTAAGGCTCACAGGATTCTCACTTCCCTTCTTTGCCATCTTTAAGGGAATCATCTCCATGTACATTTCTCTTGATCCTTTTCAGGTGTCTCACCTTTGGATCTACCATCAAAGAAGAAGAAAAAAGCAGCTTCTAGCCCATCCTCAGCCGATACAACCATGGATTTACTCAAGGCAGTCAACACACCTTTGGCCACAAGCTCAAAGTCTTCAAAGAGGACCTCTGAAAAATCATCTCATTCTTCCTCTGGCCATTCTGAAAGCAGAAAAGAGCATCCCAAGAAGAAGCTGAGTGGGAGCAGTGGGGAGCACTCAGTGGATGACGGCAGCTCCCACAAATCCAAAAAAATGAAACCTCTTTATGTGAACACGGAGACCCTTACTCTTCGTGAGCCTGATGGCCTGAAGATGAAGCTCATCCTTTCACCAAAAGAGAAAAGTAGTGCAGCAGATGATGATTCTTTATCCTACTCTTCAGCACCAGCAGCTGCAAAGAAATCTTCAAAGAAATCATCTCGAGATGAGCAAGGCTCATTCCTGCTGGGGCACGATCTGCAGAGCTTCCTGAAATCATCCCGGAAAAAGCACAAAGCACCTCCGGACTCACATCCGCCTTCTGAGAGTTTTGGTGCTGACACCTCCCTCCATTCAGAGGGCCATGGAAGTGAGCACGAGGTTTCAGGGGTGGAGGCACCACCAGAGTCTGGTTCTTCTTCTGGTGGAGAGCTGGAAGCTGGAGAGCTGGTGATAGATGACTCCTACCGGGAAATCAAGAAGAAGAAAAAGTCAAAAAAAAGTAAGAAAAAAAAGGACAAGGAGAAACACAGAGAGAAGAAGCACTCCAAGTCTAAAAAGAGTTCTGGGCACTCTCCTGTGGCGGTAGCAGAAGTAAGAGTGTCACCACCACCTGCCAGTACCCCCTATGTTGTCCCTCCACCTCCTCCTGCTGTTTTTCACTCAGATGGTCAAGGTGAGAAGAGGAGGAAAAAGGAAGACAAGGAGAAGGACAAGGCTGAGAAATGGGAGAAGGAAAAGGAAAGAGAAAAGGAAAAGGAAAGAGAAAAAGAGAAAGAAAGAGAAAAGGAAAGAGAAAAGGAAAAGGAAAGAGAGAAGGAGAAGGAAAGAGAAAGAGAAAAGGAAAAGGAAAGAGAGAAGGAAAAGGAAAGAGAAAAGGAAAAGGAAAGAGAAAAGGAAAAAGAAAGAGAAAAAGAAAAGGAAAGAGAAAGAGACAAAGTAAGGAAGAATTGGAGGGAAAACAGAAATTGGGGGTGGGTAATGGTAAATTAGGCACTCCATTACAAAGGCATGTTAAATTGAAACCAATTATCAATGGTTTAATTGAAGCATATCTGGAAAAATGTGTCAGCCACTCTGATTTCTCTTTGTAGCAAAAGGAAAATATGTTCTTCTGGCCTTGTGGCACAGCCTTTAGCCAATAGAGGTTCTCTGGGAAAATTATACTAAATTTTGCTTGGTGTGGGTCATGTACCAAGTACATATGCATCTTTTTCTAATGTGACTGGCTCTAGCTATTCCCTAGCGTTCAAAGTTCATGTAAAAAGGAATCAAGCTGTTACCTGAAAGTTGAAGATTATTTACCCATTTGCTCCTGTATTCAAATGAAATTCTAGTTGTGCTAGACTACCATGTTCCCAGCTTTGTCCTGTACTTATATATTCAGTTTTCCATGGTTGCTGCATAAAGACATGAGTAGCAGAAATGGTAGCTAGCCTATGAACGAGTTTACAAATGAGATAACTGTAGCTGTGTTAAGTAAATGGGGGAAAGCAGCTTGAGCACGTTCAGATAGAGAAATAATGCTTTGTATGAGGAAATGGACAGACAGAGGCCAAATCTATTCAGCCATTATCCTATTCTGCTCGGGATTTTTTCCATGATCATAGCTCAGGAATTGCAATACCTTTGCTGTCAATGTATTACAGAGTCTCTTTTCCTGCCAAATGGGAAGTACTTTGTAAGGATGCAAGGAATGGAAGAAAACATTATCATGAGGGCTAAATTGTGTTGACAGATCTGTAATGGGTACTGTGAATCGTGTAATAGATACTGGGTTTTATTACAGGTTTTAAAACTTAGATACATGAACAGAGCTGTATGTTGATCCTGAATTTAAAACAGCAGCTTGTTGAGTTTTCCAAGATAAGCCTTGTACTAAGACTTGTTCTGGCTAATTCCTGTGCTTTCATGAGGACTAAATTCAGCCAGAAGATGTAAAGAACTGCTTTTTAAGGTTCCTGATCTCATTACCATATCTTTCTTTAAGTTTTTAGTAAATGCCAAATTCTTACTAAATTGGAGAAGGTCTCATCACAATTAAAAATCTTTGTTTCCTTTCTTCTTTTGACTAGCCAAAGAAGAAAAACATGTCTGCTTATCAAGTGTTCTGTAAGGAATATCGTACAAATATTGTGTCTGAGCATCCTGGAATAGGTAAGGAGTAACCCAGCCTCCTCTTCTCTTGATTTTACATCAGTCAGATTAATTAGCAGAACATATTGTCTCCATTTCAGACCAACTTGTTAATTCTAACATAATGCAAAGAATCTGCCGATGTTGTTTAGAATAAGAGGTTGCAAAAGGGACAGGAGTGGATTTCATGATTGTATTATAATTTTATTTTAACCAAGCCATGAATCTAGATAAAGAACTTGCTGGCCCTTTCTGTACTTAAAGAGTTACCTTCATTGTGTTGCTTTCCTGTAAATACGCTGTGACTTCATCTTCTTGCTATCAGCTTTTTTTTTCTTTCATTGTAAACAGTAACAGGAATGCACATTTTCAGGACAGTGTGGAGAGTTCCAGTTGTAGAATGGCTTGCTGCCTAAATTTGTATGCATGGGCTGCTAAATTTCCTGTGTGTACTCCAGGACATTATGATCAAATTTGTTTTAAACATCTTTCTTTGTTTTCTTCCCTTCCCTTCCCTTCCCTTNCCTTCCCTTCCCTTCCCTTCCCTTCCCTTCCCTTCCCGCTAGATTTTGGAGAGCTAAGTAAGAAGCTGGCAGAAGTGTGGAAGCAGCTACCTGAGAAGGATAAACTGGTGAGTGTTTGTGTGAGATGGTTTGTTTTTTTTATTATTTCTGTGAACTATGTGCTTAGATCAGAATGTGCTGGCAGCATTGCCACAATACCTTGAAATGTGTTACCTATATCCTTAAAAGCATGGTGGAAAGTATGGAAATCTTGCCCTTGCAAACATAAAAGCATTCATTTTCTTCTCATGGGATTGCTTCACCTCCTAGCTATGTAACCATTCTGCCTCCAGGTCCTGGCATCAGGTAACAGAGTTGCCTAATGTTATGAATCTTTCTTTTCTTACCATGGTAACTACAGATCTGGAAACAGAAAGCTCAGTATCTCCAACACAAGCAGAATAAAGCAGAGGCCACCACGGTGAAAAGAAAGGCATCATCTTCAGATGGTGCACCAAAAATGAAAGGTAATTGTTGTGCTTTATTTGCCTCATCTCTTTTCTTGAACAGGGGAACGTAGTGTTGCCTGTGGAATAAAAAACAAAGCTCCTTACCTGCTTTGCATGCCCACCTGCTTTCTCACAAAGCATAAGGTTTAAATCACTACTCAAATGAAGTTTTCTGTGAGAGCAAGAATGATAAAGATTTTCCTTATCTGATTTGTAGAATGGTATTGATTTTGACAGTTGAGGGATTGAAATGTAAAATAAGAAGAGGCAGAAAGGAGGTTCTAGTGGGATTTGTTTGCTGCTAGAGTGAAGATGGGTTGTTCTTGGTTTAGCATGTCTGATACCAAATCTCCCCCACTGCATTCAGCTGAGGTAGATGTCCTGTACATGTAAAAAAAAAAAGTTTCAACTGCAAGGACTGTGGGTCTGAGGCAACAGAACTGTTTAAGCATCTCAAACCTATGAGATTTGAACTTTAGTAACTAAATAAGTTTGAGAGTAAAAGAGTGAAAGCAAGGAATATGGAATTTTAATCTGTATGTTTTCCAGCTTCTCCAACAGGAGTGATTTCTCCTCACAAAAAATCCCCCACCAGCACTGTGGTGGTGCCCTCCTCACCAGCCAAAGTCCCTGAGACAGATCCCATTGATGTAGCTGCACATTTACAGTTGCTGGGTGAATCTCTGAGCCTCATTGGACACAGACTGCAGGAAACAGAGGTGAGCTTGTAACCAGCAGTGTCACAGTGATGTCCTGTAATCTATAAAATGCATTCAGGGGGTGATTATTTTATTTTCTTGAAAGTTTAACCAGTGGTTTTATGTTAGGAAGAGGAGCTAGAGGTTGTATGCCCTGTTTCTTTGATGCATTGCTTATTATTTTCAGTGAAATAAAAGGCCTCAGTAAGCAGTAGGCATCAAAGAAAGACAGGTGCTTTGCAGCTCTAGGTCCTTGGAAGCAATTTGTAGTTCAGCAAACTCTTCAGTCTTTTCTTACTGTATGTTCACCTTGGATTTGGTATTTCCTTGCTGTTTTGTCACTCTCTGGTCAGTTTCTTTTACTGTTCTACCTTTTAGAAAACTGTCAGCCTTTCCCAAGAAGTTTTTTGCATATCCTCTAGTTTTTTGGCAGTATCATATTTCCAGTGCTTTGGAGAGGGGCTACAATTGTGTCAACTTTCCTGGTAACATAATGTCACATTTTAATGGTTTCATCTGTTAAATGACAGCGACTCTGTGAGTGCACATTCGCACATGTATGCTCTGAGAACTCAGCCCAGCCTCTAAGGAGAAAACATTTGTCTCAAATAATATCGCTGAGTTTTATGAATAGCATGACAATCTCACTCCACTATGCTTGCTTGTTTTATCAACAGTGAAATAAATGTTCTTGCATTTTGGCTTTGGTATGACTGATTGAGATCATGACAGGAACAACCAGAGCCCAGAAAAGCACACAAACTAATTCCCTTTCCTTAAAGTATTTCAATGACTAAAGCATTTGTTAGAGGCTTAGCATTTCTTTAACTTCAAAGTTAAAATAACTGTTGTCATTAGAACTCGTGTAGGTAACAAAATAGAGGGTACAAAATGGCACAGAAAATATATTGCAAAAATTTGTGGAATCGGTATTTTATGCAAGTGACAACTTTCTGATGTTTTCTGTTGATTCCTGTCTTTATCTTGCACCAGTGCCTTGCCTAACGAGCTCTAATTTTTTTGAGGCAGCAGTTTCTCTGTGAAGCTCAAGGCACAGTTTTGTTACTGAATAAATAGTAAAAGTACTGGACTGGAGGAGCTGAAGCTACAATATCTGCATGAGAATGGATACAGTTGAGAAAGAAGCCAATTTCCACTACTCATCTCTATGCAATTATTTTCTTTCCTCACTACCAGGGAATGGTGGCTGTTTCGGGCAGTTTGTCAGTACTCCTGGATTCAATCATCTGTGCTTTGGGCCCATTGGCATGTCTGACCACGCAACTGCCTGAGTTGAATGGCTGCCCAAAGCATGTGTTGGTGAGTTCCTTGTGGTTGTTTTCTTTCTAGCACTGTTAATTTCAGTGGAGTCCAAACAGAGCTTTTTTTGATTAATCAGTGTAATGTAACTATAATTCCAGTGCAATAAGAAAATTTGTATTGATCATGGACTTTTATAGAGGGATATTTATTGAAATTCTTACAGTTACTACTGTTTTAGAGTACTGGGAACTATTTTTTCCTCCCACTGGAAATCAATGCTAATATTTGTAGCATTGATTGCAGTGTGAGTAGGTCCTGTTCTAGTCATGATGGAGTCAATCAATCTGAATCAAGTAAAAGTATATCAGTATTTTCAAAAGTTTTAATTTTCCATAAAAGTAAAACCTACCTTCTAGCTGCTCTGTATCACACAAGCTGTTTTTCCCTCAGTAGCTAAAAAACAATTTGTGATCTCAGGATTCCTTGTGTGATGGTGTAGGATCTTTTACCAGGGGCTGAAACCTTCTCTGAGGAAAGAAAAATAGTCTCTGTCTTAAGGAGCTGCATAACCACAGTTTCTTTTCCACTTTAAGCTGCTCTTAATATTGAGCCCTGATTTAGAAACAGCTCATGGCATCTATGTAGCCTGATGAGGACACAGATTAAGATGGCAGCAGCCATCAGGAGTCATACTTCCTACAGGAGACATGAATAAAGCAGCAAAGGAGAGGAGAAAAAAAAAATACAAAGCCTGCAAAAGTGGAGAGACTAAAACCAAATTTGGCAGAGGGGGCAACAAAATTGGGATAGGAATTGACATGTCATAATAGGGTAGCCCAAACATTTATTCATTAAGAGAATGGACTGTCAAGAGCAGGAATGAAGTTGATAATTTAGTCTGTGAACACCCACAAACTGGCTCTGTGAACAAAAGCTGAGTCAGTGGGGTGTTCCCATCTTAAGCCATGGAAAAACTCGTATGCTTTTTTCCCTCCTGCTTGCCAAGTTAATTCAGAGCAGTGATGCCACGTGACCAGTGCTGCGTTTATTAGAAATTCAATCAAGGTATTGTTATAAGGAGCAGCGGAGCTTTAGGTGAGTTATGGCAGCTGCTTGTCACTTCAGGAAAAAAAAAAGTGTTCTGGAGCTGATCATAAATCTGATTTTCACAGTCAGGCACATAATGACAGTGGTGTTTCTAAGACAGGGATAAACCTCAGCGGTTGTGTTGCAATTTGTATTTGAGGCAGTAGGTGGCATTGCCAAATTCTAGAATCACAACTGGTGCAGATCCAGCTCCTCCATCTCTCAGTTAAAGGTGCTGTTCCTGAGGCCTCCTTCAGCTATCCAGCCACAGGCTTGAGCTTACTGAAACATTGCATATGAAAAACATGCAGCTGGGTCTTTTTTTCTGATGTGCATGAGAAGGATTCCTACTCAGAATTCCATTACATTTTCCAAGAAAAAGAGAAGGGCACTTCTTTTTGCCATCTGACGCCCTACTAGAGGTGATCAGTAGGAAGATTTGGTTGTCTCATCCTGTGATAACATGCAACACAAGTGACTGTGCTTAGTACCCTCACCTGTGCCATTTTTTAAGGATTTCGAGTCATTACCTGACACTAAAAAACACCAAATTTCTTTTCCCAGTCAAACACACTAGACAACATTGCCTACATCATGCCTGGACTTTGATGGGAAAGGATCCTGGGATGTACTCAACCTGTGTGTCAATGACTTGTGTACGTGCACTACACCGGCGCTCCCGAAGGGCTCCATGGGGAGGCTTTTAAACTTTTATATTGTATAGTATACACACAGGATTGTACCTATTGACTTGTGTGTTTTATAAAAAGTTGTGAAGTTAAGCTGAGAAAACCCTTTTGTCTTGGTGGGTGAAATGTCCTCCAATCTGAAAGTATTTTGTATGAAGAATTCTGAAAGCTTTTGAGATATTCGCCTTAAGTTCAGATTTAGTGGGGGAAGCAAACAGAGAATGGACTTCTTGGTGTAAAGAAGAGAGCTGTCACCGTGGGAGGGGTCACTGAAACAGGTGGTCCAAAGAGATTCTTGACTCTCCTTCCTTGATGATATTCAAAAGCTGAATGAGCAGCCTGCTCTAGTTGGACTTGCTTTAGGCAGGGAGATGGGCCAGATGATCTCCTGATATCCCTGCCTAAACTAAAGTATTCTGATATTCTGTGGGCAGGTAGAGATTGTAATATATTTTGGACCAAGGAGTAGAACTGAACTCTTCACCAGCCCTGTTTGTAACTCTTTTTCTGTTTAAAACCCACTTCTTGAGGGGAAAGCTGGATAGCTTTTTGCCTCTTGCTCACTTCTCCAACCCCTGTTCCTCAGTCAGTAGTAACTGAAAGTTGTCCGTCTTGGCTGGCTGGTCTGGTAGCTGGCATTTGAAGTGAAGTAGAAGATGACAACAAGTTTAATTTTTCCTTGTGGACTCAAATCATTAGCACAACGTATCAACCCAATGCACTGGCTTGAGAGAATTAACCTCCTGCTGTTTTTTCCGTGGCATGGTCAGCCTGCTTTGATGGAAAGGACGAGAGAAGCAGATGGGAAAAACTTGGATTGCTTCTGCCTATCTTGCACCTGTTTTGTGAAATGGCTCTTTCCCCCATCTCTCTCACCAGCAGTGTTGCAAGAGCTGTGGTGCTGCTGCAAGGCAGCGACCAGGGGCCAGTTTGAAGCAGTTACAACCAAGTAAGGCACACGTGGGTTGATTGCACCAGTTTCTCTTCCTTCCAGCCACATACTTGGAGTTTGGTTTTCTGCTCCTCTGGAAGAGGAGCTGCAGGAGAACACTTGATTCCAGTTTAGGCTTTTGTCTGTGTGTATGTACGTGTATGTGATGTTCATATCACATGTATTTAACTCCTACCAATATCTGTAACAGATTTTAATTTATCCAGTATATTTCTCTGTGTGTGTGTGTATATATTTATATATATATACATAATTTAAAAGCAAAAATTCCTCCCTCAGCCAACAGTGTGTGGAAAATGTGAATCAAGTTTGTCTCACCTCACTTCCTGCAGGAATCAACTCTATGTATAGTAGTAAGCATGGGCATTGTGTAAGGAAACACCAGGAAGACTCTAGTGTGTTTGTAGAAACAGGCTATCTTGTGAAGGTAGGCAGAACAACTGAAATATCATTTGACTCAGGCCTATCAGCTCTGTAACAGGAAAGTTTTAAAATTACAGAAGAGGCATTTTTTACTTCCAAGTCAGTCTAGCTTCTGTTTTTTAGGGCAGTTGAAAGTGAGGCATCCCTCATTGTGACTGAGCCCCAAATCAGAAGTAAATTAAATCCTGGGGTGTGGAGGAGGGTTTTTCTCCCTGCGCCTCTTTGCCACATATTCCCCAGATGTGCCTGTACAAGGTAGTCTGTCTGTTACGGATCTTCTCTCAGTGCAGTGAGGGGTTTTCTCAGCAGAGGAGGTGCAGAAGGTTCTCAGACCACCAAGCCAGAACATGTTTTAATAGTCTAGGAGAAATCCTGATGAGCCTGGAAACAGAAGAGCCCAGGAGAGAGGCAGTCCAATCCTGCTTCAGATCCTAGCCCAGATTAAAGCATCTGCTCTTTTGAGCAGCACAGCATGACTGGCTCTTTCCAGCCCTTCACAGTGGACACCATTGTGGTGAAGGGGTAGATCTGCTTTTGAAGAAACAGAAGGGGATCAGCTTTAGCTTTGTCCTCTGTACAACAGAAAACTCTTGAAGAGTGAAAAACACACACGACCCTGGTGTATTGTATTTTTATTAAAATTTGTATACTTTGTATAATCTGTATCTTGTGGTATTTGGTACTATAGGGAAACTTTGTCAAGACTTAGCAGTTTTTATATTTTTGTTATTTCTTTGCTGTTTGGTCCAGATTACATTACAATTATACACAGACTTTTTGTACTGTACTTACAATATAATTTTTTTTTAAACTTCTGGAGTACTGTCGTTTATTTCCGGCATGTGTCGTTTTCCGCAGCTGTTGTTACTACTTGTATTTAGTGTTTCTCAGCAAAACTCACTCACTTGGCAGGCAGGCCGTACTGTTTCCAGCGGCACCACTCACCCAAATTATCGCTCAGGTTCCCGACTGCGTGGGACCCCCCAGAAGGGAGATGTGCTGCAGGTAACACCAGGGCATGTGTCTTCCCTGCTGCCTCACCTCCGTGGCGTTCGGGTGACACCAACACAGGGGACTCGAGCGTGTTATGCAGGATGTCAGGCGTGGCAGCGTTAGAGCGGGATTTGTGCTGGTTATTAACACGTCCCCATTCTCCAGGTACGGGTGTTGGCTGATTGCAGCCTCAGCTTGGGCAGGGCAGTTGCTTAGGCCAGGAGCACGTCGCAGAACGTGCGAACCACCTTGTGTATAGTCATAGGATGGCTTGGAAGGGAGCTTAAAGATCATGTCCAACATCCCTGCCATAGACAGGGACACCTTCCACAAAAGATTTGCTCAAAGCCCCATCCAACGGGGCATCCACAACTCTTGGCAACTTGTCCCGGTGCCTCACCACCATCACACTAAGGCATTTCTTCCTAACTCCTATCAGTGCACTCCCACACCGGGCTATGAAAAACTAAAAACCCATCGCCACAGGCTTTCCCGGGTTCGGGGACCGCTCAGCCTCGCGGGTGTCCTGCACGAGCTCGGCGCGGNTTCGGGGAGCTGCTGATTGGCTGCGCTCCAGCCGGGGCAGCCTATCGCGGCAGGGCGGGAACGGCGCGCGTGACCCGCGGCGGCACGAGGGGCGGCCGCGAGACGGCGGGGCTGAGG